>BOPP01000002.1:15082693-15116680 GCA_017312745.1 Gryllus bimaculatus | reverse complement strand
AATATATCGTAGCTGCACTGTTATAACTACACCAGCTTCCTCTCGCTGCCAGTTTGCAAAGCACACTGGAAATTCGAATCGCTTGGTTCTAACACAGACCTGACAACGAGCTGGTTTCAGGGGATACCTCCCCCCCCCAAATGCTTGGAAACGTCAGGGTCACTTTCTCGCCCCATCCCTCTCCCCCGTCGGGCGACATGCCACGTTGCGCTGTAGTGAAAACCTTCGAAATTTTGCGCTGGTGGAAATCCTTGTCTCCCACAGCTAGCCGTCCAGAAGGTATTTTGGACTCTACAGACTAAATTTTTGCTGAATACATCGCCTGACATGCGCCAGTTATGGAACATTGCTGATTGATTTCTTCTATTATATGATTTATCTTTTGCTACAGTTCCTCTGATCATTTTAAAAGCGGTCGTCTACCTCAATCATCTACTTGCATCGCAACTTAAACAGACACTAAACCACCTCATATTCACATCTCTTCATTTTTTTCAGGTTCTTATTAATTGTGTAAACAATATTGCAATAATCCAACTACTGAAGTAGTTATTATGACTCGGACGTATTTATATCGTTATTTCATTACATTTTAATTTACATTCGTAAATTGAAACAAACTATGAAAGCCAAAAATTGTTTTGAAAATTATCACAAAGCATTGGGTCTTGTGGACTTCATTATTCTTTCACGACTCCAGGAAGCAGGCCCTCACACACTTTCCCTCTCTTTCACCGCGGCGTTGCTAAGCACCCGGCATCGCGCTCTAACCCTCTCTCCCTCCGGCGTCAGGAGACAGGGTTAGCCTCAAATATTGTCGCAACGGATTAACCTCCTGCGAGGGCTTCCTCTGACGCCGCTTGCGGTTGGTTGTCAGCTCCTCATCCGGAAATTCTTTGGCGCTTCGAGAGCCCGCTTCCATCCCCCCGCGCGTTTTGTCGCGAATTCTTTTATGAATCGTCACTCACTTCTGATTACGATCTGTCCCGAGGTGTTAACTCCCACCTGCGGCGCCAAAGAGAGAGAGAGAGGAGGGGAGAGAGAAGGTAGAAGGCGAAATATGTGAATGTAGGAAGAGAGCATATATAAATGTGGTGCGCTAGTGAGATAGCAGCTTTTTCAGGCAGGGACAATTTATGTCAGTAGCGTATTATTAACGACGGTTTAAGACGGTTTCAGAAAATTTCATGAAAAGGTTTTGGAAAGGAAGGAAAGTAAAAATTCATTAGAGTTGTACCCGAACCTTTGACGGTTTTGAGCTGGGAACACGATGCTGGCAGTTTGGGGGTCAGAAGAATTAACAATGATTCAAGAACCTGTGGATGAAAGTATTATTTCCACTTGCAACTTCTACAGAAGAAACTATTTGGAAACATATAAAAGATTTTCAAATACACTTTTTTTATAGCTATTCCATTCCAAAGAGAAAACAATGCAGCTTGTATAGAATGAACATAAGCTTTGTTTTAGTTATGTATTCGTTTATGTTAGGGAAATTGTAAGACAATGTATTCCAGTATTATCATTTCATTCTTAATAAATATTTTGAAACACACATTTGTATTTGGACAGTTCCTCTATTCGAAGGCCACATGTTAATGATAATTAAATAGTGAACATAATCTGAATCGTCCGTTTACGTTAAAAAGATTTCCAAAGAGATCTCTGTTACACGTAGTTGAATTTACCAAAATATCTCTGAATCAGAGGTAGATTTTAGTGCTTGATTGGTAAAAAGATATGTAATCCATTTGTATTTTGAACAAAACTGCAGATTTTTAATCATTTTTGCCCCTTAGAATGTAAAAAGTAAAAATATCAAATATGTAATGAGAGAAAACCATTCAATAGTGTTACAGCAGGAATTGATAATGTAAGTTTTACATAATCATACCTCTTCCCTGCTCAATGAAGATCCCTTATATGCTCAAAGATAATAAATCGAATATGGCGAAATGGAAATCGAATTATCAGAAATTAAATAAGAAATCCAATATTAGGAACAAATGAGAATACGTAAAAACGAGTTTTGGTTGTTTTATTTTTAATCTTATTAGTCGTCTTTACAAATCAATTCTAAACAAATTTGGTAGTACTTTTGCTTATTATAGCTTAGACATGAGAAAAGACATATAAGCAACTTGAAATTTTCACATTTTCTTCATCATTCTAAAAAATTCTATGCTAATACCGAAAATCAGATACGATTAGCGCTTTTCTGTGCCAGTGAATTTTGCATCTTATCCCAAATCTACGATTACAATCCACAGCCTACATACTGTGTGTCGGCGCCTCTATCGTTTTTGTGAGTGCGAATTTCGGATTAAAATAGAATTTGAGCATGGGATTCTCGCTCGAATTTAAGGCGCCTCAATTTGTACAGATGTTTGAAATTTTTAGTTACAAACTCGCTGTAATCCTTTATGCATTGATGTATCTGGAATAACTCGGAGTTGAAATTAGGCTGATCGACGGGGGAAGTGATGTATGTATTCGCATACAGCAACGACAGTAAGATCCACTTAAATTCGTTTGATATGAAATAAATAAGGGTAATAATGTTGTCACGAGGCCGTCGCCAGGCGAAAGCAAAGCGCGGAAAAGAGAGGCCGGGTTATTTGATGTTCCCACATCAAGAACAACCGTAGCGTGCGACACGGGAAGATTTCCGCCATCAATCACCGCCTCGCGACCGTCGGGACGTGTGCGGCCGCCCGGGCAGGTGGCGCGCCGCCACCGCGCGGGCGTTGACAAGTGGAAATTTCGATGACACGGACGCGGCGCTGCGCTGGGTGTGGACTCGCGCGATCGATAGCAGTTATCACGCGTGATGGGGCAGGGGCGGGGGCGCGGGCGCCGCGGAAGGCGCCGGTTCAGCCCGCGCACCTGTTGCTGCGGCCGCAGGGGGGCGAGGCCGGCGGGCGCCGTTGGGCGACCGCAGTCACTCGTCCACACGCGCCAGTTGCCTCCGCTCTTGGAGCTATTAGCTTAGTCTTCTTCTTCTTCTTCTTCTTCTTCTTCTTCTTCTTCTTCTTCTGCTTCATGGAGTTACGCCTTAAGGCCTGTTTCCACATCAAGAGAGTGAGTCTTCCCATCTAGTTAGTGGGCAGCCAACATTTCTTCGTCCTTTAGGATTGTACTGATATATTATTATGGGGATTCTGTTTGGAGGCAAGCGTTGAATATGGTCATGCCAGTTTCTCCTTAATGATTGGATTCTGTCCTAGAGCTATTAGCATACCTAGAAATTTAACAAGTGTTATTACTGCCGATACCGAAAGTTAAAAATCGAGCGTAGCGGAGCCGAGATTTTTAATTTGGACGAGGCATGTTCATGGTTTGGTGTGTTCAGCGTTTTATCGGTCACCATAAAATTTCGATCTTTTTTGAGAAAATTTACGACATTACTGCGATATGAAACACATGAATTCTGTTGTTGCGGCATGATAATCGATATTGCTGGGTATTGCTTGCGATATATCTATTTCAATATAGAAACAGTCGTGAAATATATGGACTTGCACATTGTCCAAAGCACATTGATCACGACAAATTCTTGGACATAGATTGACGTGGACATCGATTGGCGACACCACATCGTCAGTATATTTTACTGAAGAAGAAATTCATTTCGTCAACTGCAACGAAAATAATGATAATTTACCAAATATTTATTTTTTAAACTGCACAATTATTAACATTATAATTAATAATGAACATCCCCAGAAATAATGCGTTTCTTTGATTACTACTTTGTCTTGTAAATTACCATGTAATGTTTTTGTAATAATGATGACTTGCGACGATGGGTGGTTGTTTATTTCGGTTAATAAGGATATTAAAACTCGTTGCTAAGGATTTTAAATTTCTAAACCCACTGGTAGGTACAAGTGCACTTAACAAACTTATAATATTGCATGTTAACAAGGGTTAAAGACGCATGTGACCGATAAACACATTAACTGCGTGGTTCTCAATTAGGGATCACAGATCTTTTTTATTGTTGCGTGATACTTTGTCCTTTAACTTAAGAACTTTATTTCTTCCATAGGCGTAGACATTCTAAACGAAACATTAGCAATTTTTCCTTTATACTCCTGATTTAGCCGTGGTCGCTTTGGCATTGTATACTCCTGGCCATGTTGTGCATATGACTTGTCAGTTCGAATCTTCATCTAAAACCGCGCTTACCTGCTATATGCCTGTGGTTAATTCGAAGGGAGGGGCCGGTGTAAAACAAACTGTGGTTGGTCCGCACCAAAGTTGACGCAGCTATGGTCCAACTGTTATACTTCTGGGCTCTCTTTCTTTATTTGTATAATAATTTTGTTCCGAGGAAATAACACGTATTATAGTTCGAATGATAGTTCTGCGTACAGGACAGCTGAGGGTGAGGCATAGCAATATCGCCTCTTATTCGGGCGGCAGACACGTTGTCGTACTCGCATCAGATCACAGCAGCAGCAGCAGCAGCAATGGACGAATCAAAGAATTCCAATAAGAGCTCACAACAGAAGACAACACAGAACAGCAAATACGATGCATAACGAAGCACGTAATGGCGATCTTCAACTATTAGTTGCTTGGGGCTGTTAGATTTCATTTTATCTGAATACGTATCGGCAACTGTGCAGTGACGTCATCAAAATTTGAAGCCTCTAATTATATAACGGAACCTTCTCTCCCCTGTCAGCCGCTAGCTGTCCAGTAGACCGAAATATTATTCCGACAATTCAAGAACGAAATTTAAAATGTAATGTAACAGTTAATAAAAACAATTTATTATATTTTAAACCTTTCATAGGGTTGCCAGATAGTTTCGAGAGCTTCTTTTCCAAATTTCGGGAATTAGTACTCCCAAAATGTATTAATTCAAGGAATTTATCGTATTTACGGGAATAAAATGTTTTATTACGTACGGTTCGGAGCCTCCTTCGAAATTATCAGGGAGGCCATCGCCCCTGTACGCACACTTCTGCATAGACTCCTCGCACCAGGACGAATCTTAGGGTGAATCCACGCCTCCTAGCAATTCGCCTCCCCTCTCTTGACCAACAAATTCTTCAGTGTTCCTCTTTAATTTCTGTATTACTCGCACATACATTAATTTACTTGTATGTAAAAATTCTAATACATAGATGTTTGAACAATGGGAAAATAAGATATTACGAGAAACCTTAGACGCAAGTGATATTTGGAGTAGAGATTCGCACATAATTTATTCACATGTAACGAAGAGAGAGTAAATTTAAAAGAAAACCAAAATATTTCATTAATGTGTAAACGATTTCATATTTCTTTGCTTTCATGAGACACTTAAGAAGTCGTAAACTTCATCCGTTGTGTTTCACGTAAATTAAATAGGAGTGAAATAAACATCTCAGCTGTGGATGGATTTATTTAATTCGCTAGAAAATTAAACCGTTTTTTATGTTGACAGTCGCGACGAAAAAAATGTGGCTTACGCAGCTCTAAAATATGAAATTGATTTTTAAAGGAATATTTATTGCCTTTGACAATGTGTATTGTAATATTAGAAATATTTCACAATAAGCATAAATGAAGCTCTTGCACAATAAAACAATTGTTCGTGTACCCGCCTTATGAGATTTCTGGATCCATTCTCCCTCGACTCAGCTTATCTTTTGTGAGTACGTAACAAAGCATGACGAATTTTTGAATATGTTTATTTAATTTTACTCTCTAGCCATTCTCACTACTCGTAAGAAGAGAAAGTTCTGTAATCGTGCGCTAGAAACCGGAATATTGTCAATAAAAAACTAATTTCCAGGCACCGGTAACAAAGAAGTGGATAAATATTGTTCATGTGTAATACACATTGTGTATATATTAAATCACTCCCTCTAACATATTAAGTTGTAAGAATCTAAGTTCGTGGGATAACGTAAAGGACGCTTAAGAGAGTGGCGCTCGTTTTATTTCCCTAATCTTTCGAAAATTCCAGAATTTAAAAGTTCTTTAATTACCTTTGCGTGAAATATGCTCAATTTTTAAACAATTATTTTCTAAAAAAGGTTCCAATTTTTTTCTATATTTTCTCATTGTATCTAAAGAAAGTGTACAGTTCAGACAGTGCTCCTTCTCTCATTCCTCGCGAATTCTGTATTCTTAAAATTTGGAATAAAAAAATGACATTGCAAAAGTACAATATTGAAAATTGAGATGTTCTTATTAAATAAATTATGTTCTAAAAAACATTTCTTTAAAAAAAGACGTACAATTTTTTGAAAAGCGAGTAGTTTTCGCGTAATTTCTGCTTGAAGGTAATGCAAATGATTAGAAAACATTTTCTCAAAAATCGCTCTAATTTTTTAGGGATAGAACAAGGGGTGATAAAAAGTATGGTGCAGGTCTCATTTACGTCTGTATTTTCTGTTGTTCTGTATTTTCGAAAACCGTAAATTGAGAAATAATGTGAGAAATAGTGTGCTGTTATAGAATCAATACTAAAGTCAATCATTCAGTGTTCAAAAACATTTAAACTCAAGAAATAAAGTAATGTGAAAATATTTTATATAGTGAAATATTTATTTTGCAGAAAAATATTACGATCATTTGAATTTTCAAAAAGTATTTAAACGAAATAGAAAACGATATTAATGAGTGTCTTAAACCAGTTTCCGATTATACATGTGTGCATACCGACTGTGATCGGCTGCAACAGTATCTGCGCTTCGAGACACAATCTTGGCACGAGTCGAGCGCAAGATCTGGGGGCTTCTGTAGTGAATCTCCGATATGCATTGCAAATGACAAAGCATTACATTCACCATTATTGCATCGTAAATAGCACCTTAACCATGCAGTGGTTGGCAACTAGTCATAAGCGTGAAGACATAATAATCGTATATCAATGTATGCAAAGTGACTAAAACCCGCAAACTATAGTGACAAAAGATGTTACCCAAAGTTACCGTCGTCCTGATGTGTTCGTCTCAGATCTAAGTGCACTTCGGGATGGCACAAATTAAAAATATCAGTGTATGATTATTAATATCAATCAAGAAAGTCAAAATATATATTATCTACACACTGTAGTACAAAACATACTTATTTTATTTTATTTTTCGGGAGAGTTTAAAATTGAGAAGAAGTTTAGTGTGGATGTTTTGAAATGTGATGTTTAAATTTCGAAGTTTATGTCGGCTGAGTTTACCTCACGGTTGGTGTCCCTCCTGCTACTCAGGCCGAGAAATCCTAGGGTTCGAGTCCCGACCATGGGGAAGTTTCAAGGGCTAGGTCGATTTCAGCCGCTGTCTGGAGGAGGATTCTAGCGACTGGTTGCTCTGATCGGCGATTTTGCTTGGTTTCTCCGTTCAATATCTGGCGAATACCGGATCAGTGCCCTATTAAACGTTCCACGGACTCGCGCGATATTTCCTTCCTCTTCCATGTCCTATCATCTTCCTTTACACACGCAAACATACAACTCAACAAACACATACGAGTTTTTTACCCTTCCGGTAAACTACCTCACATGTTTGGAGGCCTATGGGGAGAATGGAGATTGTCCCGGCTGAGGCGGTGCCCAGCTGGAGGGAGAGAGGTTTTCCTGCAAGGCGACGTGTAGGTTGGCGCCGAATCTCACCTTGCAGCTGGAGAAAAATGTCACTACCTCCCGGAATAAAACATTCACTACACTAACGGGACTAATGGTCATACCAGTTGACGTGCCCGTAGACAATCAACCAACTGAACACGTTTTAAGAAAATAAAGTACTTTCTTTAGTTTAGTTTAGTAGTGGAGGTTATGATTACATTTTAACCATCTAATATTCAAGGTCAATCATCGAAGAAAATGATCCCTAAAATACTTCTGCATGAGATTCTGTTGAATATATTAAACTTTTAAATAAATATCTAATAAAGGTGAACGTTGTATACACAGGTCAATTTTTGGCCTTACGAACGATATTTATAATTTTCCGATTTCACATAGTATTCAATATTTGACATTCGACATTGCTATCGAAGGAAAGTAAAATAGCTGTATCATCATTAAGCCGCTTTCACGTTGGTAATCCTGGGTACATGTCGCGGTAGCCGGCGGCGCCGTCAGCCCCGCTCGGCATGCACTTGGAGGCGCCCGCTGCGAACATTCCGCTTCCAGAGGACGATTTCGCCAACGGGGCTACTTTTTGTCTCGAAATTTACCCGGAATCTGGCTTCATTTGAAATTCAAAAACCGTCCTAAAGAAAGGAGGAAAAGGGGCATGAGCCTTTCTCGCTCGTACTATGCCGAAAAACAGTGGGATAGGTTGGTGATGATTCGCAGCTGGAACGTTGCCAAAACACTCCGCGGTGAAATCCATGCATTGTTCAGAAGTTGGCAAGTATGAAGATCCGTTCTCCGCGAAGAAGAGAGAACCTGTGTTTTTTATTGTACAGGAACTATCGCGAAACCTTTTGAAATGAACTAAAATGAATGTTCTTTCGCATTTAGATGAATTCACAGTTAAGTGTTGCAAAAGTTCGTAAATTTTGTTAATGCCATTTATCTTAATCTTCACAACAGGAAAACAAGTTGCAAGATTTATTTAATTCTTACAATACAGTGAAAAGTGGCGTACATTAAAATTCGGTCGAATCTATTCTAGTAATCCATTGCCGTATTTTAATGTCAGTATGTAGACGTAGGTTGGCAGGTAATGTTTATACAAAATATTAATTAGTGGTAATTAGTGAAGATCTTTTAAAAGGTGGTTAATCTAAAGAGAGAAGCATAAACACCCGTGTGTTCGTACAGGAGACCCCTGCCCTTTTAGGGATTCAAGGGGCTTATATAATCTTCAGCATCAATCAGTTATGTTAAAACTTCATACGTCTACAGGTGTGCTCTCCGAGTTTGCTGCACATTTAATATTATAAACAGACTTTCATCTGTTACGCTTCGTTGATGAAATTAATTGCATGTGTATCGTGCGAATTGAATGAGCAAATGAGAAGTTGAAATTACAGCCGAGGGCTACGGAAATGCATGGCAAAGAAATTGAATCTCTAGGACATATCCATACTCGTCCTGAAAGTGCATAGCCGCTCACCGGCCTCACTCGCTGAAAACGGCCGACTAGTGATTTATACGTTCAGCGTGGCCGAGGCAGATAATACAGGCTAACGACAGTCATAAGAGCGACTCCAACACGGCGCCGCCCACTTTCCTCTTCAAAGTGAAAACCGCAACTTAAATAAAACGTCGGCCCCATTACGAGTAACAAGATACACCCTGTCCTCAATCTGCATAATCGAAGCGACTTTTCTAGTGGTTACGGCAGCTTCTCTCCTAGCGTTACGATGGAGAATGCGCATACTACCTGTTAAAGGCATTTAAGAACTCTCCTCGGCCGATGGTTAGTGCCCGCTTTCGGTTGACGACCGGACTGGACGGCGTTTGAGGCTGTTGGGATAGTGGCGCGGGCGAGTATTGCAGCTCACGATGCAGCGAACATAAACAATGATCCTCTGTGGTCTCCAGAAAATGAATTATTTTCTTTTACGAACGGTTGTGCTAACGTCTTAGAAACTGACATTCGAATGATTTGCGTAATGATATTTGTTTACGTTTATAAAAAGTTATTACTTATTACTTATTAAGGGACTTTTTCAGGGAAGTTCAGTCAAGATATGGAAAGTGAAATGTCGTTGAAATAACAAGGAAAGTTGAAATCCGGGCCAAATTTTCATAACTTAACTACTAACATATATCTTGCATAGTTTTTATGACAAAAGAAAAAATACCAACATTATTTATGTACCAGGGGCGTTATGACTAAGATTTCTAATGAACGAGCGGTGACAAATCAGTTAACTCCCGTGGTTAAATACAAGATTTAATTTTTCACCTAATTTTAATATTATTCCTATTTATTTACTAATTAATTACATATTAACTTGACTTTGTTTGTCTTCTCATATTTCCCTTCCATAATTCATTTTCGTAATTCCTTATTATTCCCTCTCTAAGAGAACAAGCATCATTCAACTGTTTTTATATTTCCCTCGTAAACACGACAATCGTTTCGACGCAAGCAAGTTTTTCAGTGTATATGGAAGACAATAACAAGCAATAACATATCAGCAAAAAATAAACACATTTGTTGTCTACAATTATAGACAAATTACATTATTTCCTCAGGGTGAAAATAGCAGTAGCTTCTCCTGATTACAAGGGCATTTTATGTAGTATAAGATTATTTTAAAGTAGTATTTTACTCATTTCATGTTGGAAAACGATCGGATTCGATACGATTAAAATCAATTAACGATCCGCCTGTTGACAATCTCATCACACACAAATTTAATCGAAGAACTACTGAGAATATTCGTATCACAATCGAAAATGTTACATCGCTCCTTCTTCCCGGATCTACCTTGATTAGCAAAAACGATGCACCGCATACATACTGCATTCGCAGCTGGAGAGAAATATATAGTTTGGCACGGTGCTGCGTATAACATGAAAAAAAAAACAACCTATTCCTCTCGCTGGCACCAGACCACCCTCGCGCACCCACGCGCCCTAGAAACCGCGTTCCCGTTGCACGCGTCGCGTCGCGCCGCGCCGCGCCGCTCGCTCGAGGGCTGAGACCGTTTCCGCGTCTCGAACGCGTGAACATTGCACGCGCGTTGCAGGGCCGCGTGGGCGCGCCGCCCCGCCTTCTTTCCCCTCGCGAATCCCTTCCAAAAAGGTGAAAATGAATCGGCAAACCACCTGGGAATTCGTTACTGACGGTGAAAAACAACGAAAGAAAGTTTTTATTAAAAATATTTTTCATGTTGCGTAATAATTCGTAACGATGAGCTGAAACGTAATCTGAATAATTGTGGAAGATATATTGTGGGGGGACGTAATCGGAATAATTGTGATATTCCACATTATAGGTTATATGTTATTTAGATTTTTACTTTCGCGCTGTTAAGAAGGAACTTCTTATGAAGAGAAAGTTATGTAATGCTGCGCGAATAAACGGCGAAATTTTGGCAGAATAACTTATTGCAGGGCCCCGCGTCGGGTCGCGTCGGGTCGCGTCGGGTCGCGTCGGGTCGCGTCGGGTCGCGTCGGGTCGCGTCCGGGTCGCTCGGCGGTCGCGCGAGTCGCGTCGGGTCCGCGGTCGCGTCGGGTCGCGTTCGCGGGTCGCGTCGGGTCGCGTCCCGGGTCGCGTCGGGTTCCCGCGGTTGCGTCGCGTCCGCGGGTCGTCGGTCGCGTCGCGTCGCGTCGGTCCGTCGGTCGCGCGCGTCGCGTCGCGTCGCAGGTTCACGTCGCGTCTCGTCTCGTCGCGTCATCGTCGTATGCTTGTCGCGTCCTCGTAGAGGCGTGGCGGGTGCGGATGCGACGCCTTTCTGGCGCCGATTGCCAATGCGCGCGGCGGTCGTGCGGTTTTCCCCCGACACATTGGCACCAACCCGGCCCCTTCATGGCGAGTGCCGTGCACTTCGCGGCTTCCGCGTTCGTCTGCGTTCGCAGGGGGCAGCGCGTTAATTCTTTCCGGGCACTTCCGCGAAATCGTGAATTTTAAAAGGGTATACCTGCGCCGACAAGACTTCACGTGACCCGTGCCATTTTTTATTTCTTCCTGTAGAATTCACCCTGCAGGTAGATATACGTGCCCGCCGTGCGACGATTTGCAGCGTATACCGTTGCTCAACGCACATATAACAAGGCCACACAATCCTCCACAATGGTCGATCTTCCCCTTTGCGAATGAAAGCTTGCGCTTGCAGTCAGGTTGTGGTGTATTCACACACCTCAATTTTTTTACAGACTTGTCTGCGTGTGCAGGGTTTTGGATAGGTAGAATGGAAGTCGTAGTAAAATATTATCTCAATGTTTAAAAGTAAGATATGCAAAACTAACATTTAAACGTCGTATTCCTATGTATACATGTACCTATGTCGCAATATCATAAGGGAGAGGTGGCTCAAGGCATCAACTGATGCCATCGCAGTGCCTCTGACCGGGAGGTTCTTGGTTCCCGACACCCGACGGTGGCAGGAATTTTACTGACACTTACCAAGTAGCGGCCGTCTGCTCTGATCAGTAGTTTTCCGTGGTTTCTTCAATCAAAACTAGGGAAATATCGGAGCAGTACCCTAACAAACGGGCCAGGGACCGCACCCGACCTGCCTTATCCTATCCTCACTCCTTACCTTGACTCACGCTTCCTCACTTGCACTCCATTACCACACTTGTCAGGAGACCGGTCGGGAGCTTAGAACCTCTCCACGCTTAGGCGCTACCCTGCTGGTGAGAGTTCCTGTTTAGGGAAATGCCCCGAAGCCAACTGTAGGTCAATAAGTTAGAAAAAGGTTTTTCTATAAAGCTTTCTTTAGCAAATGCGTTTCTCTTGAAATGGGTGTGATCCTTATTGTCAAGGGGGAAATCTGTGAAACACACCACGTGCAATTAATATGCAACGTTTTATTTTTTATGAACGCACACCATATTTATTAGTAGAAAAGAAACATCACATTCAGTGAATGTATCACAGAGTTAATTGATATGTTTATGAAATGATAGTGTGTAGTTATTCTACAAACGATTTTTAATTCCGTACGCCGCAAACATCTTCACCTCTTTCATGTTACTTCTTCTCTTAGAGAACCTTCCTTTACAGCAAACACACACACACACACAAATATTGAAATACGCCATTAGTTCGGCATCAATGGCAACCTGGCAACATGGTTCCAGAAACTGTTTAATTTTCAACGCTTTACTAGCACGGGTCTAGTACAATATTACGATGTCTTTGAAATACATTAATTTCAGTTGGCTAGGCTATCCGGTACGAGCCGGGTCAATGTCATGCTGGCTAGGGGAGACTATCCTTAAGCCGTGTGTTAGTGTTCCGCACCCGAGTTTTCGACAGAGACTTCCTTGGAAGCCTACCTCCGTCACGGATCTGGGGACCTTTATCGAGCAGTCGAACCTCGCGGGTGGTCCCATAAATACTCCTGGAATTTGAGACTCATTTTCTCTGCCAGATGTCTGTCTCAGTTACTATATCCGAACTATCTGGTTGGGAGAAAGTGAATCTCGTTAGAGCAGATGGTGTCGGAGGGGCTTAATTTTGCTGGGCATCCACCAGGGTTCTTTTACATGCCACGAGAGTTGCATGGCTACTGTAGATTTTCCGTCCTCCGGAAATCCGCGCTTCTCGACCGTGATCAAACCGGTGCACTGAGAGTTCTGAAGCCAGTATGCTAACCCCCTCGCCCACTGAGGCGGCACTACACGGGTGAAGGATAGCTACAAATGGAACGCAATCGAGAACTGAGTCAGTGCGCATAGTACGCCTACAGCGGGACCATATACGTTTGAAACAGATATTGAACTTCTAGGCCAGGGGTGTCGAACTTGCAAGGCCTCGAGGGCCACAACTAAAACCTTTCATATGGTTGCGGACCATATTTACATTATCCGGAAAATCTACACCTGACTTCCCCGTATTGTTGATCTAGGCAGTTTACCCGGTTGCTCAGCACTCAATGAAACACATTGGTATGATTTTAAAGTTATGAATTTGCTAAAAAAAGTTCTTAAAATTAAACTTATCCTATTGTTACATTAAGGAAATGGCGCGGGCCCGACATGGCGCGGGCGCTGAGCTCAATTTTCTCGCGCTACATGGATGCAAGGGGTTTTCACTTTAGACAAACACCCTTTTGCGTATCACAATAAATCGCACCGCGGGCCGCCAGTTGGACAACCCTGCTCTAGGTTATTGACTTGCAGCCACGTTTGTGTTTTGTAATCCATCTGCATCCTCGGGATTGTATCGTAAAGTTCAAGCATCTCGAGCAAAATAGATACTTTTGTATTTTTGCATATTGTGTGTGTGTGTGTGTGTTATTTATGGTTTATAAATATTCTGTCAAAAATATTTTTTGGATGGAATACTTCGAAAAGCAATAAAAAATTATTAACCGACCGGGTCGCTTTAAAATGTCGTGCGTTTGGAACAAGATCTTGAGGTACAATTCGATAGATTTCGCGGTGCGTAATTCGGTTTCGCGCTTTCTGTCAGTTACATAGTCATGGAAATTAAATTTTCAAAGTACGTCACCGAGTATATTTTTTAAAATTTATTTTGTTTGACGATTCTTTTGATTTTGTATGGCGAGTTGTAACAAAACATAAAATAATCTTATCTAATATTCAATGGTAATCTCTCAATTGTTTAAATTGCTTTTTAGATTTAGATTTATTAATAATTCTGCTATTAAGTTTAAGAACTTGGTGGCAGAATTCACTAGTTTAACATTACAGAACTTAACTTCGCAAAATTTACAAACTTTACAAATTAAGGTGAACATTTCACCGTGCAATCTTTCATAGCACTTCACTTCACTACACTTCACTTCACCACACTGCGAATCACTGAGCTGTAATGTCTTTCTTACACACTCGTTTCCCTCAGTTTCACAACACCACTACAATACATATAATTAATAATAATAATAATAATAATAATAATAATAATAATAATAATAATAATAATAATAATACTTAATTACATAGAAGACATAGTTACTTACACTGAATAACATTAAATATATTTATAATACACATATAAATCAACATTTATTTTTAAATTTTCTCAGGCTTTGAGGAAAGGGATCGAAGATTGTCACAGCCTAACCGTTCCAGTATCTAATAGTTCGATTCGTGTATGAATATTTTCCAACATCCGTTTTCTGAATTCTTGTCTGAATTCTGTGCATGTGATCTGCTCTGCCGAAATATATAGGTGTCCCTAATCGATTTTGAATTTATTTCCACGCTCGAAGGCTTTTGTACGCCTTACACATTGCATAAAGACGTGACTTCAATCGCCTTCTTTCGAGTGACTCCCATAGTCGTTTATTCTGGGTACCACAGAAAGTAAGTTCTGATGCTCTACGCCGGACATTTTCTAGATTCCTTTGCTGCAAAATTCTGTATGGGTCCCAACATACCGCGCCATATTCTAATATGGGTTGCACTAGTGACATATATGTTAGTTCTTTGGCTCTCACTGTACTCTCTTTCAGTATCCGCATAACAGAATGTAAATATTTCCAGGTTTTCCCTACAACGAAATTGACGCATATTTTCGCAATGCTGCCTTTTTAAACAGCTTCAGCTATTCAGCTTTCAGCTATTTTTCGTAAACTAGTTTTGAAACAGGAATTCGTTGGATATCTGAGTTATTGACATTAAAACGAATATATAGATACACTACATAAAGTTATAAAACTCAATAGGCTGTTGAATCTTTAAAATATGCGTTACACATGTCGTTGTATTTAGAGAACACAGAGTAATAAACAACTAGAAAAAATATCAGAGAAACTAAATTTGATTCCTCTGTGGAACGTGGCAACCAGTGGCAGTTTCCGAATGACGCGGAATGTCATTAGTATTTCCTACCGTAACACATCGGACATGTGTAGTACATGGAAGATACTCTTAATCCGAAATGTCTGTGATAGACAGATCATCTTCAATTGTCCTCGCAAATGCACTTTGCCCATCCACTTCTCTTGTTCGTACCGTTTGTGTATTTCGTACGTGTCCTCCAGATGGGACTGCTCTGAGCTGCACTGACCACGTTCGGATTACAGGTAAGTCGCTGGGAGTGGTTCATTGTTCCGTTCCATTATCTGAAGGAAACACTTTGCAGCAGTTCTGCACCCACCTGGTCAAATGAAACACGATAGTTGCTCTGAGTGCCTGCCAAGTGCGCACCAGTGCGGTGGACACTACAAAAGATACAGATCTCAGATCCTAAACGAATTGCCTCTGTGCTAAGTTTCCATATCGTGCTGTGGATAGAACATTCGATTCGAACACAGAAGATTCGTTGGTTTTCATGACGTTTTGTCGATTCTTCTTACCCGTTGCTGTGGTGTAGCCAAGATAGATTATCTGATAACCTTATAATGTCTGAAGTATCATTTCGATTTGTACTATGAAAGACAGAATCACACTACCTTCCGTATTGCAATTACTAACCGATCGTAACCCAATCTAAGGACGATTTAGTTTATTATTGACATCCCTCTCCTTAACCCATTTTTCATGAAAATTAAGATTACCATTTTTTTCAATATAAAGGAGATCGAAAACATTTAGGAAAAATAATTAAATGATGTAAATTAAGGAAAAATTGTATTAATTCAAACAAAATACTTATGCTTAATAATTATGCTTACGTCCCTTTTAATTATTGAGCATTTTTCCATTGAATGAATATATTTTGCCAGTATATCATTTTCTAATAATATATTGAACATTTCAGAACAAGAAATATCCTTTACCTTGAAGTTTAGGGAAAGTGCTGCAGTTAGAGCATCAACATTCCGTAATGATTTCTCGCTTGCCAAAAATCTGAAATTCTATAACTGAAACTGTTGAATGCGGTGAGAAATTCGCCGATGTAGCAACACTAATCGCATCTTTCCAAACTGTAGTGTCACAAAATGCGTAACATTTCAGCGTGACATTTCTGAATAAAGAAATAAATGCTTTAGTTTTAAAATATCGAAAAGAAGGTCAGGTAGGAGGATACTTTTCACGAAAAAAGACAGAACTTTTAGAAGGAGGACTGTCCTTCCTAAAGGAGGATCTTATAAAAATTCAGATCGAGGATATCACTTCCAGTAATCCTGCCTCGCTCATTCCAAATTCGATGATTCATAATTCGCTCCATCAAATATTCCTTACTTATTAATTGATTTGCCGTCACTGTTATACCGCTGGCTGTGAAACGGAATAATAATAAGAACAAATAAACATCAGAAACCCGAAAATGGACGAGTTGATGAAATCTCATTACGTTTCGTGGTTACGCTCATTTCAAATTAACAGCTGAAACTGTTATGTCGCCTTTTAGGCTTCGCGAATTATTTAAACTCAAGTAAGTTACGTCTTTAATAATTTTCTATTTTACATTATAAAGTGAGCGAATCGCGAACTGTACGAATTTGTTACCTGTCAGTTCCAGATTTGACTTCTCAGGCAGGCTTGTTCATTTTCATTGTATGGGTGTGATATACATGATACCCGGAAGAGAAATGTTGTTTAACATCCCTACGGCTGAATTTCTTGCATAACATGAAACGAATGACACGGTGATGAGTATGATACTCGATGCCTTATTGCAGAAATCCATATTAACACAGAATTGAAGGAATGAGTAGTCTAAAGTCAGGTCACAAGGGAAGGGACTGATGTGTTAGTGTGTGGTTAGTACCGACGTAAGCACAGTTATGTTGCCAAGGTAGAAGTCTAACGCTCTGCCCACTGCACTACTTTGTAAGTTCCATATTTCTTAAAAAAATTCACGAAATCTTTCTTTCGGATATCATTTTTATTTTCAGTCAGTTACACATTACGGCTTTAGAAACCTCTTTACTAGTGGCGCTTGCTGTCTCCGCTAGAGACGACTGATGTAACCCGATCGGTTATGTCGGTATTTTTCTGTTTATTTTTAAACTAATGCAGATTCATCCGCAACGAGAGTACGAATCGCATCAAATACGTGAGTCAACCGAGTTGGCTAACAGGCACGGTACATGCTCCAATTCCAGCCGCAAGGCCTGATGCAACTGTAGCAAGAAGACTGGCCGCATTTCCTGTAGCCCTAATAGGCAACATATTGATAATTTCACAACCAAACTGATTTGTCTGAGATAGGAGACTGTATATCGCTCTGATTCGTATCAGGATTCGATTCATTCGTGACGGTGAGATTTTGTGACAGGTTTAGTAAGTTTCACTTCAAAGAAAGAATTAAGTACATGAATAATTTTGATGTCAATACATACTCACTTAAACGCGAAGAATTTCAATTCTTGGAAAAGCATTGTACTTGTCATGACAGACAATAAAAATGCCATAGAGTCATTGTACTAGAAACGAGAAAGTAAGTCCACGTCATGAATGAGGATGCATAGAATGCATTGAGGATGGTGAAATTAGAGCGTGGGTGATGAGGTGGCTTGTTGAGCAGAGCCGAAGACTTCCGCATTCACAGAGATGACGGATCGAGGTTGAGGTTGCTTGCTGAGACGCCGGTTTCAGATTTGAGAAGTCCTGCGCCACCGGTACAGCATTCCTCGCGAAAGTTTATTGAGAAAATGCTCGACGGAAAAAAGGAGAAATTGAGAACAGCGTGAATGATCAATGCATTATCAACAAAGAAGAATATTATTACAATGTGCATTGTTGAAGGCGCCTCACAATCATTAGAATTTGAAATTATATATTACAGGCAGTTTCACAATAAAAATGTATTACGTTGCCGTTATCTGTAGAAAGAACGAACACAAAAACTTTCAGATACCGACAAATTTAGACTCAGAATTAGCGTTTCCACTGTCTTTGCACATACTCTGACCAGGGGGTTCAGGGTTCCCGAAATCGGTCGTTTTTTGGACACTAACTAACTAGCTAGGTAGTATTCAACCGCTGTCTAGAGGAGACGTCTTGCGGCCGGCTTCTCAGAACGGTAGTTTTCCGTACCGGCAGTAGATCGTCAGTTTAATATCAGTTGGATGCCGGAGTAGTACCCTAACAAACAGGCCACGGATCGCGCGCCATCTCTTTTTCCTCTTCCTTGTCCTATCGACTTCCTTTACTCTCTCTCACACACACATTCACACACACACACACACACATACACATATTATTACGTGTACTACACTACCACAAATTTCGGGAGACCGGCCGGAATCTTAGAGCTGGGGCTGGACGGAGAACGACGCTTGACTGGGGGAGACACTTGAATGGGGAAATTTCTAGCAAGCCCACGTGTAGGTCAGCGCCGGATCCCACAATCCAGCGGGGGAGGAAAACCGCCACCTCACGCGATAAAAATATCACTACACCAACAGGTCTAATGACCATAGAAGTTGACATACCCGGAAACATAAATCAGTGAATCATATGTTGAGAAATCGTTCTTCTTCGTAAAAAAAAATTCAGATCTCAAGTGTAATTAAAAATGAAACTAATAAGTATTTAAATTTACATCGTGTTCGTTCAGTTTCAACAGAATATTTTCTCCTGATCTTGGCATGGTACTTGCTGTAGTTCATTATAAAATTCAGTAATGAAAATAATTCGTAATAAGTTTTATTTTCGCGATTTATCTTTATATAATTCTACCTCCACTTAGCGACAGAGTGAAATGGCGGCGCGTCGGCCGAACTCTCCTCGCGCCGACCGCTCCCCCCCCCTCCCACCGCCCCCACAAACTGCCCTCGCCGCAGCGCCCTTGGCGGCCCGTGCGAATTATTCGGCGGCGCAAATGACGCATTTACTTCGTCGTTAGTCGTCGGTCTGGAGTGGTCGATAATGAAATTTCTTCATGTGTTAAACCGGAAAGTGCAGCCCCGCCAGGTCCGGCCCGGAAGTGACACACGGTCTCAACTTTTTCGTAATTGGCCACCTGGACACGGTTGGCATCTCCGACCGGCGGCGGCTCGGCGCCGCGGCGGCGCGCTGACGGCGGGGGCCAGCAAACCTCGGCGGCGGCCGTGTGGTGAGGTCGCGCCGACGCCGCCACCGGCCGCCACCTCCTGTCGCTCTGCTGTGAACAGAGGGCAGGCGCCATTCGTGCGACAGTCTACCGGCGCGTAGCCCAAGCGCGCCGCGCCCCCCCTCCCGCCTCCGGGGAACATGGAAGCTAACCTCGTTGCTGGATTGCTGCTTGCATCGTCAGAACGACTTAGGATACGTACATAAGAGCGCCACAATGTCGATAAGCATTATCTGCAATCACCTTTGCATATTTTATTATAAAATGCGGGTTGGCCATTTTTGATAGAACGGGCGATCGTCGAGATATAATCATCCAAGAAATAACTAAGCTAAAATAAAAATTATATATAATCGTTGGTAAAAAAAATATATTGAGATTTATTTAATTACTGTTGATCTCTTGTTTTTACCGTAGACGAAACCTCCATTATCAGAAATGTCTGAATTGTTCACAGGAATCTTGCTGAGCAATGAAGACATTATTTATGCAAATCTTTATTGTTAAGCTTATGCAACTTGCATTCAAGTATTTTAATTTTATAAAATATTATTTTTATGTAAAACGACACTCCTTAATTATAGACAACAAATCCAATGGAAATTAATAATTAATGTTTACAAAACTCGATCTCATCCGTCAGCTTTTTTTACGAGTTTACCAATGACCTTTTAACCATAATAATTGTACACTACGCTAGTCAGAAATGACATTGGCACTGCTGTGAAAGACCCCAAGGTGAATTATTCGAGAATTATTATTTAACAGTGTTTAACAACTTTCTTTTTTTTTCTAAGTTGGTTTTATATTTGTATTTTATTTTTTGAACCTTTCTCATCTCCATTTGCGTGCTAAAAAAATTTAGTGTTTCCCTACCTTGCGAAAGACTCTCCTGGACCCTGTAGGGGAAGTCCATGAAGTAAAGTTTTGTGCTAACGTAATAAAATTTTTAAAGTTTTTTAATGACAGTGTGTAGCTCTGTTGTCAGTTGAAAATGAACTAACAGAGTTTATAATGTTCAAATTTAGTATGTGCGATGCTGTTTAAACCTGTACGCGTCTTCAAGCTGTCTAGCAGACTATTCAATAAGTGAATCTAAAATTACTAACTACGAATGCCGCCAGGAATTCGTTGGCTACCGTGGGTCGCCACATAAAGTGTCTTAAGGGAGTTGTATAACAAACATCTCACGCAACATAATCACTCCCCTGGAAGGACAGGTGAGAAAACTTGATGTAATAATATACGAGGAATCTGTGATTTCCTCACTGAATGAATATTGTGATTTAGAGGGACAATGAAGATCCACACTTATTATACAGAAATGCAACATATAAACGCCTGAGAATTTCTCTTGTTCTAAACCAGTTATTCTTGTATGCGCGTAATATTTTCAGTCTAAGAGCCCAAATCGTATTTAGTATTTCCGTACCTTGATAACAGTAAAATTATCCGCAATTTGTATAGAACATATTTTCATAGATTAAGTCCAATATAATAAAAATAATTGTACGGTGCTATATTTACCCTATGGCATGACAACGTGCAAATTAGATAGAGGTTTGCATGTAAGTACTGTTGCATATTAATATGATTTTCTTTGTAATTATCTATGAGAACGAACCCGAAATCTATTCTTAGATTAATCAGTTAATATTAACAAGAATTGCACACCGCCTAAGATGTCATTATTTGTTAGGTTTCGCTCCAGCTTTCTTCACTATTTCTTTCTCGAAGAATTTACTAGGACGAGTACATGAGCCCACACTTGTTTTGGGAATGCAAAATTTGTCTGCCAATGCGGTCATCGCAGTTTGATCGTTGTGCTATGGCGTCCTGCAATCGACCGAAAAATGAAAGAAGCGCGTCGATACGTGTGATTGGGTGCTTTTGTTATTCGTGTAATCTAATAATTTTCTTTCCTGGACACTAACTAACATTATACTTCAATTTCTTTGTAATATTCAAACAATTAACAATGTTTGGGTCGAGAGTGTCTCTATTTCCATTGCAGTGCAATAATTTTGCCTAGCAAACATTCTGTCACACGAACATTTTTTGCTTATAGCGTTTTGAGCAATATATTTTAATATTTACAAGATAGCTTTATAAGATAACAATCCACTGTCTTAAGAGTATGTCATATAACGAGCCTCCCGCTTTTTTGCACGTTTCGACACACAACAAACCGTTTTTATCCACGAACCTTCCTGTAATTGATCTTACTGACTTGTTGAGATAGCTCTCAAGCTTTTTCGAACGTCCAATTAGTTATATTTACTTTCACCTACAACTCCTACAAATCTGTTTATGTTTATTGTAAAGAAGAAACAGATTTGAACACGCAAATTACAAATCTAATTATTTCACTTGTTGATTTTGAATTTGAACCACTCCTAAACATTTTTGCCAGCTCTCCCATTGAACGAGTATCATTGAACTGAAATTGACCTATGTGAATATGCAAGAACTAATCTATGTGAGGTTAAGGAAGTTGTACACCTCGGTTGTCTTAGGTGCACGTACCCACCAACATACAAACGCAGGGAAAGAAAAGAAAAGAAAAAGGAAAAAAGAAAAGAATTAATGCGCGAACCGAGCAAGATGCATTGCAGTCAACACGGAAGGTGCGGGGCAGTGATTCCCTTTCAATACGTATGTGATATGCTGCTGGTGTCTCGGGGATGAGCGGTCGTACCTGACAACGTGCCGACCCCACGCAACCATCCACAAGAGCCTGCTTTCATACTTGTCCGAGGCCCAACACCACCGCCGCCGGCCGCTGCCGACACAACCGTGTGTCAAATTTCAGTCCCGCTATATTACGGAACAATGCATTCAATCGCCTGCCCTGCCGACAACTGGTCGTTCCAATGTTGCCGTCTTGGGACAGTAACTTCATTCGTTATCCCTGTTAATAGGCACGCCGCCGCCGCAAAACCGTCTAAATGAGCACTGAGCCAGCATAGTACTATCTCCAGCTGCGCGAGCCAGCGGCCGGGAGAAAAACTCAGAATGATCCTTGTAAGACCGCCCAGTGACCCGAGCGAACCAATTCGACTCTGCACGCATATCGCGACACTGAGCGCAGAAATCAGCTAGCACCAGCAAGAGCACGCCCCCGGTCGGCTGCCGCGCCCCAGCTGAGAGGTCGCTCACTTGATTCCACTGCCATGGAACTCTGTTATGGAAAGCTAGGCCGAAACTGGTCTCAGAAAGCGAACTCTATGCCGCGTCACACTAGAGATCTGTCTATCTCTGCTATACTGACAATGATGCTCAGTCTACTGCGACGTGCGGTTGACTTATCAATTTTAGGAAAGCTGGCCAAAGTGTCATCTGAGTTGGTCTAGTAAATCGCCGAGATTGAGATCGCTTCTGTATGAAGGAGATTCAATGTCGCTTCCTGATTCATGCTATCTCCTTCATCATCATATACTGTCATACGATAGTAGAACTCCATTGCATTAGACGGCTTCATTGAGAAGTTAGGAAAATGTAAGAGAAAGTGTTCGTTTTTTTTGACGTGTATATGAAGATACGTTGCAGCTTTTCACGTCTGGCGAACTGTATGAACTACCATAGGTGTTTATTCTAACAGCGAGAACACGCCCCAGACGTCTTTTTATTGTTCTATATATACTATATATATAATATAATACATAAAATAAGTCTGCATTCATTCTTCTTAGGAGTAGATCATGATCCTATATAAATTATCTATAGATAGATAACAGATGGTCACCTGCTTGAGTACAACTTAATAATGAATCTGAGACGTGCCCTCGTGAGATCGCGCGAGCTTTAGCGACGTAGAATAATGGCCAGGAGTATGTTTTGAATAGCTGAGAAAGGCCATTATGGGAATAGGTCAATCTATTTTTATCACGAGTACATTGTTATCATTTGAGCACACTATAGTTTGGCTATTGAGATGTGAAGTTGTCCAGAGAGAGAACTTATTAGGTGACTGTATTAAACTAACTGTGATACAAGTATTAAAATACGAGTGTATTGAAGATTATACGTGACCCTCCAACAATAAAGTATCAATACCTGAGATTATTCACACAATCGTCAAATGACAGCGAGCTTGTCAATTGTTGCGTCTAATGGTACTACAGACATATGTAGACGACGTATGCGATGAGAACTCATAGATCTAGAGTCTGTATACAGAAATATATTATTCTCAACATACAAGCGACAAAAATCGCGCTAGCAACTTAGCAGCATGTAGATCGATTATATCTATTTAGATTTGTCAGGCAATGAAGCTCATCGATGATGGTGTGGCGAGAGCAGTGAGACTTTCCCTCGCTCTGCGATTTTCCTCTGCGAAACTACTAAGTTATTCGTAAAGGACCAAAGGACTAGAGCACACAAGTAGAGTATCCAAGCTCTAAAGGCGATACAGGCCATTAGTCACTTATAACTGATAAGCTAGCCTTCATTCGCCTGATAATACATACTAATAGCGCATCACTGTAAAAACTGCACTGACATATCATACAATCTACATAACTAGAAAGAGTTAAACTGCAATCAGAAGTACTATCTAAAATTGCTTAAGCATGAATACTGTCTCACGGTTGAGCATATTAGTCTACAACTTGAGCGAGACAAAGTGCCAGACTAATGGTTACATAGTTACAATGACGTACTGTCAAATTATACGTTCGCTGCTACATACCACAGCTCCAAGTCCATTCATGTAATTGATATGTATCACTTTCTAACAACAGATGTATACTTTCAGATAATATTGTTATTTTACTTAGAAATTATTTACATAACAGTCACAACAATAACTATGACTAGGAATATAGTGATGCGGCGCCGATAAATATTATATTAATAGCACGAGACTTACATAAATTAAAGATTTTAGACTATCTAAACAACTAAAATATCCTTTCAATATAAGATAACATTGTATCACAACATTTCATGTATTAATCAAATTCTTATATAGTGAGCTCATAATAGCCGATTGAATTAGTGGACTACGAAAGCCTACAGGAACTATTTGCACTTATATGAGTTTTAACACTTTGGACTGACTTGTGCGCTCTTATGCAACCGCAGAGCAATCCTGCTCGATAAGTTATGAGGAAGCATGTTCACGGAGTAGAGAATAATTCGGATAATCGAGATACATATGCCTATCAATTATAACATGTTAACGATTCAGTAACGCGTTTGTGACAGAGTTATACTATGATAACTAAATGTAATGAATTCATGACTCTAGCGAATATTTATTTATGAGCTAAGAGACAGTAATATGAAGGACAGTGAGTTGAGTGAGCACTCATTCTTGTAGTGATATCGACGGTCCTAACACCGAGCGATTGCTGAGACAACGAAATTGTAAAACGAGACTGCTCATAAATTCGTTTTAGCGAGAGATGTCACATCTCGCCATGAATCTATAACAAGTCACGCATAACATGCAGAGAGAGATAATTAGTTGTTTTATGACTGTCGATCATCACTGGAGGTGGTGCGAACTTCAAGCAGCTAAAAGAAGTTTTATGAACTCCTAACGTAATATTTGTTCATAATGAAGGCATATCAAGATCACACTTCTCCCCAAATTTTATCAAAACATATTGATTGAAGACGACAAATTTGCCCTAATCATATATGATATATGTGGTGGTCATATTAATACTAGAACATAATAAGAATTAATGACCATCACAGAATTTACGTCATGTTCACGGAGATCGTAAAACACCCACAACGTTGTTTTGTTTTTTTGCGCTGAATAAATAAAAGAACAAAAAAGTATCGTGTATCCACAGAGTCTTCAAAATAAAGCAACCTAGGTACTCAAAATCAGAAATATTATGAATGATTAATGAAGGTATTAATTTATTTTGTTATTTTGTCCAATTAAAAAAAACAAGCTTATTTATTGAGCATTAAGGCGAACAAGTTCGCCGCTCACTAGTAATATATATAAAGAGCAGACGAGAGAGAGAGAGAGAGAGAGAGAGAGAGAGAGAGAGAGAGACGGGGCAGATTAAGGCACTTTAGTGTTTTTTAACACTCGTGATATTCATGGAGTTCAGTACTACGCACGAAAGGATTAAATACCTACAGAAATTATTGTATAGGAATCCTATTCTATTAAAAACCTATAAATGTAGGGCTGAGTGAACCGGTAATCTTCCCGTGTAAATGGTAGGGTATAAATTATCAATGCAGGAATATTTTTTTAGCATAAGAGAAGCAATGCACTTTTAGGTAACATAACATCTTGTTTTTCGGTAATACCCTTGTACATGATTGACACTGTCTGAGAGAAAATACATGCATTATTTCTTTTCTACAAAACACGAAAATCGAAGAAGGAACGAGCACTTGATATGCATCATTCAAGCTGCGTTCTCCACGACTATTATCTCCGAGTAAAGGTATCGTATTACGAGCTCATTTCCTCTCGTTACGAATTTTCGCGAAATTACTTATTCATGTTGTCGCGATAGTCCCTGATGAAACATTACCATTAAGCCAGAGACGGATGTTGATACTCGACTCCTCTTAATGTCATTTCCCTTATCGCCTTCTGCTAAAAATGGCAATATGCCATGTAACATGCAACTTAAATTATGGCGTTTAAAGACAGCTACTTTTTTAAATTTGAAATCATCTCAATTATAATGAAACCGACTTTTCGATTAAACTTATATAACATTACTTATATAAATTAATACTATGTGCAAGGAGTTAATTTTTTCAGAAATTATCTTTTTAATTATTTAATATATTTTTTTTATTTCCTTTCTATAGATTGCAATGCGACTAATATCGCGTCTGAGCTAATAACAAATCACTTTCAATAAAAGAAAATGTGAAAATTGCCATTAATTATTGATTCACCCTTAGCTACTGCTAAGAAAAAAATAGGTACCTCTTAAGTGAACATTCTGTGTTTGAAAAATTCTGGTTGGCTAGCTCTTTCCTGGCAAAAAAAAGTGAAATGACCATGTAATTTCCTATTAAGAAAAAGGTTACTGACAGAGTACTTCTGTCATTACAGTAATCGAGATTTAAAGTTTCCGGGTGGCAGGTCGACGGAGATACCTCGAGATAAAAGATGCGTCGGACGTAAGAACGAGCTACATGATGTGTGTAAAGTTGCATTCAGTCAGCACTCTTTTATCAAGGATATGCTTTAAATTACAATTTTAGGTCAGCGCGTTTTTGTTAATAAAATCAATAAGTCAATACTTGTTTGTGAGGATAACCAACTTCATTTGAACTTGTGTCGCCTTTTATATTCAACTACTTTTTCCTTCGAGTACAGGTAATAATTTGTTATACTCTTTTTTGTTATTTCCATGATGTTGCTTTTATTCTTGTGTTCGTGCTTACATGAGTATCTGGTTCCTACGTGTGTGTGTCCGTGTAGTATACTGCTGGGTTCCCTATTCCAGTCATATGCAGGCAAGTGATTTTTCATTCGACTCGTCTCGGTCAAGTTGGTAGAAGGACAAAGCAATTTTAATCCTTCCCGAACATATGTGGAGTTTGTAGCACAAACGCGAAATTGTGGAGTTTGTAGCAAAATACCGAAGTTTTGAAAATTTGGCGTGCTGTTGTTGGTACTCTAGCACATTATTGTGCAAAATGCTGAAGTAGGAGTTAGACGAAGGTGAGAGTGTGTCTTAAAGGCGTACTTTCTGCATTTTTATGCATATGATTTCCATAGGAACTCAATTCCTTTGAACTCATATCTAGTGACAAAATTAAAGTACAGAAAAATTTCTAATAAAATTTTGTTGTGAAATTAATCCTTTTAATTATCAGGCTCCAGGAAGGACTTCTTGTTCTTATTTACGAAGATCCTTCTTTTTGTAGATATCCATTAAAGAAACTGAATGACAACACTTTATTTTCATATTTTTTCGGCAACAAACATGAAAACGTTATGTCATCAACATCTTACATAAGGTCTGTATTTGAATGTTTATTTTTTCCTAAGCTTGCAAAATACATGGGACTAGCACCACAATTTTACCTGTCCTTATACATAAAAGAGACACTTTGAGAAAAATTTGAGCGGTTTTTCGAGAAAACAACATCAATTAAAAAGTATTATAATATCTCATATCTCGCGAGAGCAAAAATTCACAAGATAATAATTATCATTTTTCGAAAAATTGAACATGAACACTCTTAAAGATCTGTTCCTGTAAAGAACAGATTTCATAGAGGGAAAATGTGATGTCTTCATGTAGTGTAGTTGGAATGAAGCGCGCTCAAAAAAATTTAACTTTGCGTTTTCGAAAAAATTCAGGGACGCCACATAAGACCTACACCAATTTCTTCACGCACTTTACCCCTATCGTAGAATCAAGTTTGAAGAGGAAAATAAGGTCCCATGTTTTGAGAGAAATATTTTGAATTGTTTTTGAGGCTTTCAATGTAAATCAAGACTATCAAAATTACCTGATTTGAAGACCAGAAGGCTTTGATTGTTCTGATCTGGGCGAAAATATTCATTTTGGAGGAAATCGGCTTTAATCTAAGAGCTATGTGACCACAGGCCGGACGGACAGCACCAAACGTTTTGCCGTCAAATCGGTTCTTCGGTATCAAGGACCGACAAAACTGATCTGACTCACACAAAGTGTTAGGGGTCGTATACCTACGTAAGGAACAAATATGGTTATCCACTTTTTCGTTACCAGATCCCGACAATACTAATGTTTATATTGAAAAAAGTTGTCCGATAAATCCATATGCGCAATATACGAACTTTATTTTCACTACGTAAAGCGTAGAAAGCTCGCGAAAGTTAATTTGATCTAGACCACAGGTCACAAATTTTAATGAAACCTGAGGTCAAAAATGTAAAAAAAAACGTGTTCTCTCATATTTGCCTAAGATGAAAAGGAAATTCTAAAATAAGCTTCACTAAAATTCATTTCCTTTTTTCGTCACATTACGCTCGGAAGAACAAGGAAATAGTTCACTGCAATTGCTGCAATAAAGTGAATAAATCTTGTCTACACATGAAGTAAATTACGTCTCTACATATTGCGTAGTTCAGAATTCATGACTTTTTGTAGGGTCCTCGATTTACGGAAAAATTGATTGACAAGGGCAAACCGTCTGGTGTTTCATCTTTTTGTCTCATCCTGTCCTAACTATGTACACCTAAACCCATTTCTTCGCGATTGTCAAAATTTCGGTTTTATCTTTATTATTAATATTCCGCAGGTATTGTTTTAAAGGGAACTCACAGTCCTGGCGTAGTTTGGAACGTGATATTGGTTGATTTTAGAACCGGATGTTATGTTTTACACAAATCCTGTCGAGATTTTTGTCTTAAATAAAATATTTTTAAAGAATCGAGGTGTTAAAAAAGATCGTGTACACTTTTTGGAAAAAACTTATTTTTTTTAAATTAATTTTTCTTGAGTTGTTATTAATTATGATAAACAAAACATTTTCTCCAAAAACACTCCCAGATTTTTCTTTAAATGCTTCACGAATAAAGCAAGGAAATGCTTAAAAGAATGGCGTAGGTCCATTGTTCTGCTCCTGCTCCTCTGCTCTCGCGTCACTATCCCCACACCACTGCCCTCCTTCTCGATCTCGTCCTCCTCTCCTCACTACCATGCTCGAATATTCTATGACCATGTCTCCCAGACCATTCGTTGATTCCTACAGCATGCCCACTGCACGCAAATACCCAAATACACTGGCTTTGTATTAACACAATTTTGTTTATATATTAGTGAAAATTTAACTGTTTTTTTAATTTCTGATAAATAAGAGAGTTAGAATTATACTTATAAGAGGTGGCACAGGTCAATTTCACATTAACTCTGATTTTCAACATGATTTTAAATTTTGTGAAATTTTCGGCGTCCCGCCAACTACAAAATTGAAAATAGTATTCCTTCAAATCCAATTTTGTTTCCCATATAGTTTGAACTGTTCTGCCAACTGTTCGCATGTACATACTTTTGAATTTTGTAATTATCGCGCCAATATTGCTCTGAAATATGCAAATATAAAAAATAACAAAACATGAATTTCTCAAAACCCGCTCCAGTTTTTTCTTTAAATTTTTTGGATAGAGGTATGGTGTTTAATCGTACTGTACTAATTAATATAACGATGTAATTAATCCTTCCATTCTTTTTTTCTTTTAAAATTACACCAATTGGATATTTTGATTTGTCTCGACCTGGCGGCAAAGAGGTGACAGTGTAATATTACAATAGCGGCGATTGTATAACTTAGTTGCATTTGATTGCTTAGTTCAAGTAATAGATGTCTTATAATGTTTCGACACACAAACGTTTTGTGTCAATGAGATCGAAATTTCCGCATTTCAAAACGCCATACGTTTCCAAATGATACAAATTTTCTTAGCATGTTTGAACACGGATATCTAAACGGACTGATTAACATGACATAAATACCAACTTAATGTATTGTTTTGTTTGCTTTTTCTTAAAAAAATTACTGGCGTTTTTTTAAATATCCCCACGTTAATAATATATTACCAGTTATACTTGTTTAAATTTGCATTTGTAAGTAGAATGCTTCCACATGGATGTTGTAATGAAGTTTCTTCAAATCTCAACGTTTTAAGGTTCTTAATTTTGCATTTACAAAAGCGCTTCAACAAATTTCCTTAACTTCCCTCCACATTTTTAAACGAATATTTCCGCTATAGAACGAGGTAATATTCTTAAAAATCAAATATAAAATATTTCTTAAAAAATATTCTTAAAATAATATTTCGGTTCAACCATAAGAAAACGAAAAATTGAGACAGGTTTTAAAAAATGTAGTAGGAATATAATGTAATGTAGATAGATGGCGCTTGACAAGAAAAAATGGGCAAGACTGGAAAGCTAGCCAGTCCCAAACATAGAAAACTAACTAGTAAAGTAGTATATCTGTGACATCACTAGCTCTTCTAAAAATATTTAGAGATGAAATTATCCTCAATGAACAAAGCGAAATACTATTCATTACGAATAATAATATATTTTGAGTAATGCAATATTAAATGTAGGGCCTAATGTGAATCACTATATTACAAATAAACTTTAAATATTTTCCATTCGTTATTATGGGGATGTAGACTCAAAATATTTATCATAATTTCTTTACATTGTCTGCGATCATAAAACCACATTCGTCATCATCTCATATTTCGCACAAAGATTTTTATTTCTCACAATCTCTGATTGATAAGTTATTCCAAATTCCTCTTTCCAAGTTCCTCTCGTCAGTAGTCAAATGTGTGAAGTGTGAACAAAAAATCATATCTTTTTAGAAAAAATCAGTGAAAAGACACTCAAGATTCTACAACAATTAACTTAGCTTCTGTTAATTTATTAACTTAATAACTACTATAATGCGACGCTCGTTTGCCACATATACAAGCAATAATCTATTTACCCTATTGTTCGGAGAAGTTAAAACAGAAAGCGATAACCTACTATAACATCTATTTAAATAAATGTGGAAAAGGTAGGCGATTCCCGTAAATGTTTCGAGAGCCAGCCGATATTTTTTCGGCACTCCGGTCCGATTTGTTGCACCAATTTAACTGAGCGAATTAGGGGTAAACCGCAGAGATCTACTGTGTTCGCCCGGTCCACGCAATTTGAGTACACAGAGGTATTTTCCTACAGTCATTATTTACAAATCGACAATCAAGTTTGGAGAAACAAATCGAAGTACACGGAATCAGACGGGAAGCTACATGACTAGGAGATAAAATAGCATCCTACAACATACATAGGTTTTGGCTTAAAAGTTGTACATAAATGAATTTTTTCTATGACAGAAAATGAATAAATACATGGACATAAAAATGAAAAGCATTGATAAATTAAACGATTATAACATGACATGGAATCCAAATAAAAATTTTCCTTTCTTTTAAATGTTTTGTTTAAAAATCGCAAAACTTGTTTCTTCTCAAGAAAATTCGTTAAACCAATTCATTCAATAAGTTCAATAAAGCAATGCTTCAGGAGACGACATATATGGAGATGCCTGGTAATTAATATTTATGTGAAGTCAGAGGTACTTCGACATATTTATACAACATTGTGTATAATTGTCTATGAAATACATTCATGTATTTCGTCGTGCCTCTACAGCTTTCAACGAATTTTTTCAAAGTCTCCGATGTTTTTTCTATTTTCAACTCTTCGTACATCATCTACTAAGTCATTTACTGTTCGTCAGCTTAACGCAAAAGGTTAGCTTCGCAATTAGTGTATAAGGTTAAGTTTCATTGGACTTTTTGATTTTTATGGACTAGTATATATACACACTCGTGGGGAATACATCAGTGAGAAATTACCAAGACATGAAAATTACGTGAATAGAATGACCGTTACTGCATGACTGTTTCGCGTTCTATATACTACAACATTAATACAGCACACGCTACAGCTGAAGTTCACGATATCACTGCTTGCATCATAAATATTTCAGAATCGTTGAAAAGTAATTAAACTCGTTCTCTCTGGCATTAACCAGATCCTATGGAGCTGATAATGCAAACGATTCGGAAAGCGCGAAACGCGGCGACCTAGATTCGCACACCTACTACGGCTCGATTAAGCTTCGGCAAACGTTAACCTATAATACGCGTACTACACCCTCGTGCACGTACATGCACGTCTCAAAGGCGAAGTCGCGGTCAAAGGACGAGGAGGAGAGGAGGAGAGGTGGACGCCGGGTGACAAGAGCCGGCGGGGGATGAGGACGGGAGGCCCCGAGAAGCGAACAGGCGCCACGGTCGCCGTCGAAGCCAGTGTGTGTGTGTGCGGAGGGGGAGGAGTGCATTCGGCGTTGCGGCAGGGCGCCGGGCGTCGCGGCGGCGGCGGCGGCGCGCGGCCGGGAGGCCGTTGTGCACGATTGGTCTCGGGCGGGCAGCTGCAGGCCCTATGCCACGCGCCGGCTTGAGGCGCGGCCCGCGGCGCGTGTGGGTCTCGCGGCAGGGCGGGCGGGCGGGGTTGTGGGGCGGGGCGGGGCAGCTGCACCGCTTGCAGCCGCGCGGCGAATTCGCGACACGCCTCGCCCGCCATGTGCGCGCCCGCCGCCCGCCCCGCTCGCACCGCTCCGCCATGCACAGTGTCCCGAACTGAGCCGTGTTGGCGCGTTTGCGGGACTCTGATTCCGATACAATTTCAACAATACAGAGAATGTAAACTGCATGAATCAAAATACATTTAATATCATAATGAAAGGGCCCTTTTTTCCCTGATCTTATACATATTTCTGTTATGTGTGTGCAGAGAGATATATCAAAGTAATATAAGCCTATGCAATATTTAACAAAAAAGTGTACTCTCCTTAGGTTTTTCCAAGAGGTCTCCATTCTTTCACATTCACGCACTCTCTCTCTCTCTCTCGTCTTCTCGTCTCTCTCTCACTCTCTCTTCCCTCTCTCCTTCTCTCTCTCTCTCTCTCTCTTTCGCTCTCTCTCTCTCTCTCTCTCTCTTCCTCTCTCTCTCTCATCTCTCTCATCTCTCTTCGCTCTCTCTCTCTCTCTCTCGTCTCTCTCTCTCCTCTCATCCTTCTCTCTCTCTCTCTCTCTCCCTCCTCCTCTCTTCTCTCTCCTCCTCTCTCTCTCTTCTCTCTCTCTCTTCTCTCTCACTCTCTCTCTCTCCTCCTCATCTCTCTTCTCTTCCTCTCTCTCCACTCTTCTCTGTCCTCTCTCTCCTCTCTTTTCTCTTCTCTCTCTCTCTCTCTCTCTCTCTCTCTCTCTCTCTCTCTCTTTCTCTCTCCTCTCTCTCCTTCTCTCTCTCTCGTCTCTCTCTCTGCTCTCCTCCTCTCATTCCTCTCTCTCATCTCTTCTTCTCTTCTCCTCGTTTCTCTCTCTCTCTCTTCTCTCTTCTCTCTCATCTCTCTCTCTCTCTCTCTTCTCTTCTTGCTCTCTCTCTCTCTTCTCTCTCTCTCTTCTTCTCTCTCTCTCTCTCTCTCTCTTCTTCCTCTCCTCTCTCTATCTCCTCTTCTCTCCCTCATCCTCTCTCCCCTCTCCTCCTCTCTCTCTCTCTCTCTCTCTTCTCTCTCTCTCTCTCTCTCTCTCTTCTCCTCTCTCCTCTCTCTCTCTCTCTCTCTCTTCTCTCTCTCTGCTCTCTCTCTCTCTCTCTTCACTCCTCTCTCCTCTCTCTCTCTTCTCTCTCTCATCTCCACTCTTCCTTCTCATCTCTCTCCCTCTTCTTTCTTTCTCGTCTCTCGCTTCTCTTTATTCCTCTCACTGTCTCATCCCCACTCTCTTCTCCTCTCTCTCTCTCTCTTCTTCTTTTTCTCCTCTCCATCTCATCTCTCTCTCTCCTCTCTCTCTCCTCTCTCCACTATCTCTCTCCATCTCTTCCTTCTCTTCTCTCTCTCGTCTTCTCTCTCTCATCTCTCTCCTATTTCTCTCTCTCCTCTCCTC
>BOPP01000002.1:15068510-15082668 GCA_017312745.1 Gryllus bimaculatus | reverse complement strand
GGCGGGCGGGCGTGGGTGAGGTCGCGCCGCCGCCGCCACCGCCGCCGCCACCGCCTGTCGCTCTGTGTGAGAGCATTCTGCGAAGTCACCGGCGCGTAGAAGCGGCGCCGCGCGCCCCCCGCCTCGGCATGGGAAGCTAACCGTTGCTGTTGCTGCTGCATCGTGACGCCTTGGGATAGTACAAAGAGCGCCATGTCGAAGGCCTTATCGCGAATCTAACTTTGAAATTTCGTTATCGGTTTGTGCCATTTTTATAACGGGCGATCGTCGAGATATTTATCTCAGAAATAGACTAACTAAAATAAAATAAAAATCGTTGGGTAAAAAATATATTAGATTTATTTAATTACTTTTGATCTCTGGTTTTACGTAGACGAAACCTCCATTTTCAGTGTCTGAATTTCCAGGTTTTGGCAATGAGACAATTATTTGCATTTTATGTTAGCTTTATGCAACTTGCATTCAGTATTTTAATTTTATAAAATATTATTTTATGTAAAACCGACCTCCAAATATAACAACCCACTGGAAATTAAAAATTAATTTCAAACGTCCATGTAGCTTTTCGAGTTTACAATGACTTTACATTGTACACATCGCTAGATCAAGAATGACATTGGCACCTCGAAAGACTAAATGATTATTCGAAATTATTATTTAATTTCAATTTCTTTTTTTATTTCTAAGTTGGTTTTATATTTTTATTTTATTTTGAACTTTTCATTCATTTTGGTGCTAAAAAAATGTATTGTTCCCTACTTGCAAAGACACTCTGTGCCCCTGTAGGGGAAGTCCATGAAGTAAAGTTTTGTGTAACGTTTAAAATTTTAAAGTTTTTAATGACAGTTGTACTTGTGTCGTTGAAATGAAATGAAATTGAAATGCAAATTTAAATTGCGATGCTTTAAACCTGTCGCGTCTTCAAGCTGTTGGCAGACGTTTTCAAAAGTGATCTAATTTCTACAGAATGCGCCAGGAATCGTTGCTGCCGTGTCGCCACAAAATGTCTTAAGGGAGTTAACAAACCATTCAGAAATATCACTCCCCTGGAAGAAGGTGGAGAAACCTTGATGTAATAATATACGAGGAATATGTGATTTCATGAATGAATATTGTGATTAAGAAGGGAATGAGATTATTATTTGATAAAGAAATGCAACATTAACGCTGAATTTCCTTTGTTCTAAAGTTTATTCTTTGTGTGCGGAATAACTTTTCAGTTAAGAGCCCAACATGGTATTTAGTTTCCGTACTTTGGATAAGTAAATTATCGCAATTTGTATAGAATATTTTCATATAGATAAGTCAATAATAATAAAAAATAATTGTACGTACTATATTCCCTATGGCATGACATGTAGATAGAGGTTTGCATAAGATGTTCATATCAAATGATTTTGATATCTCTGAACAAACCGAATTCTTTCTTAATTAACATCTTATAAACAAGAAAATTGCTTAATTTTCTTGCTTATCAGATGTTCATTATTGTTAGGTTTTCTCCAGCCTTCTTCACTATTTCTTTCTGATGAATTTACTAGGACGAGTACATTAGCCCAACTTGTTTTGGGAATGCAAATTTGTCCTGACAATGCGGTCATCGCAGTTTGATCGTTGTGCAGGCGTCTCAATCAACCGAAAAATAAAGAAGCCGTCGATACGTGTTGATTGGGTGCTTTGTATTTCTGTGTTAATTTTTCTTTCTGGACAAATATATTCATTTCTTTTGTAAATATTAAACAATTTACATGTTTTTGGAGTGTCTCTATGTTTCTGCAGTGCAAATTTTTGCCTAGCAAACATTTCTTCACACGAACATTTTTGTGCTTATAGCGGTTTAGTTATTTGTAATATTCAAGTAGTTTATTAGATAAAATATGCTTAAAATTGTCTTAAGAGCTTGTTTTTGCACGTTTCGACGTTTTATCCACGAACCTCCTGTATTGTCTTATGACTTGTTAATACTTCAAAGCTTTTCGAACGTCCAATTAGTATATTAATTAGTACATCTACAAATCTTGTTTATGTTTTAAAGAAGAAAATGATTTGAACAGCAATTAAAATCAATTATTTCACTTCGTTGATTTTGAATTTGAACCCCTCCTTGCAGTTTGCCAGCTTCCCTCATTGCTCCCATTGAACGAGTATCATTGAACTGAAATTGACCTATGTGAATATGCAAGAACTAATCTATGTGAGGTTAAGGAAGTTGTACACCTCGGTTGTCTTAGGTGCACGTACCCACCAACATACAAACGCAGGGAAAGAAAAGAAAAGAAAAAGGAAAAAAGAAAAGAATTAATGCGCGAACCGAGCAAGATGCATTGCAGTCAACACGGAAGGTGCGGGGCAGTGATTCCCTTTCAATACGTATGTGATATGCTGCTGGTGTCTCGGGGATGAGCGGTCGTACCTGACAACGTGCCGACCCCACGCAACCATCCACAAGAGCCTGCTTTCATACTTGTCCGAGGCCCAACACCACCGCCGCCGGCCGCTGCCGACACAACCGTGTGTCAAATTTCAGTCCCGCTATATTACGGAACAATGCATTCAATCGCCTGCCCTGCCGACAACTGGTCGTTCCAATGTTGCCGTCTTGGGACAGTAACTTCATTCGTTATCCCTGTTAATAGGCACGCCGCCGCCGCAAAACCGTCTAAATGAGCACTGAGCCAGCATAGTACTATCTCCAGCTGCGCGAGCCAGCGGCCGGGAGAAAAACTCAGAATGATCCTTGTAAGACCGCCCAGTGACCCGAGCGAACCAATTCGACTCTGCACGCATATCGCGACACTGAGCGCAGAAATCAGCTAGCACCAGCAAGAGCACGCCCCCGGTCGGCTGCCGCGCCCCAGCTGAGAGGTCGCTCACTTGATTCCACTGCCATGGAACTCTGTTATGGAAAGCTAGGCCGAAACTGGTCTCAGAAAGCGAACTCTATGCCGCGTCACACTAGAGATCTGTCTATCTCTGCTATACTGACAATGATGCTCAGTCTACTGCGACGTGCGGTTGACTTATCAATTTTAGGAAAGCTGGCCAAAGTGTCATCTGAGTTGGTCTAGTAAATCGCCGAGATTGAGATCGCTTCTGTATGAAGGAGATTCAATGTCGCTTCCTGATTCATGCTATCTCCTTCATCATCATATACTGTCATACGATAGTAGAACTCCATTGCATTAGACGGCTTCATTGAGAAGTTAGGAAAATGTAAGAGAAAGTGTTCGTTTTTTTTGACGTGTATATGAAGATACGTTGCAGCTTTTCACGTCTGGCGAACTGTATGAACTACCATAGGTGTTTATTCTAACAGCGAGAACACGCCCCAGACGTCTTTTTATTGTTCTATATATACTATATATATAATATAATACATAAAATAAGTCTGCATTCATTCTTCTTAGGAGTAGATCATGATCCTATATAAATTATCTATAGATAGATAACAGATGGTCACCTGCTTGAGTACAACTTAATAATGAATCTGAGACGTGCCCTCGTGAGATCGCGCGAGCTTTAGCGACGTAGAATAATGGCCAGGAGTATGTTTTGAATAGCTGAGAAAGGCCATTATGGGAATAGGTCAATCTATTTTTATCACGAGTACATTGTTATCATTTGAGCACACTATAGTTTGGCTATTGAGATGTGAAGTTGTCCAGAGAGAGAACTTATTAGGTGACTGTATTAAACTAACTGTGATACAAGTATTAAAATACGAGTGTATTGAAGATTATACGTGACCCTCCAACAATAAAGTATCAATACCTGAGATTATTCACACAATCGTCAAATGACAGCGAGCTTGTCAATTGTTGCGTCTAATGGTACTACAGACATATGTAGACGACGTATGCGATGAGAACTCATAGATCTAGAGTCTGTATACAGAAATATATTATTCTCAACATACAAGCGACAAAAATCGCGCTAGCAACTTAGCAGCATGTAGATCGATTATATCTATTTAGATTTGTCAGGCAATGAAGCTCATCGATGATGGTGTGGCGAGAGCAGTGAGACTTTCCCTCGCTCTGCGATTTTCCTCTGCGAAACTACTAAGTTATTCGTAAAGGACCAAAGGACTAGAGCACACAAGTAGAGTATCCAAGCTCTAAAGGCGATACAGGCCATTAGTCACTTATAACTGATAAGCTAGCCTTCATTCGCCTGATAATACATACTAATAGCGCATCACTGTAAAAACTGCACTGACATATCATACAATCTACATAACTAGAAAGAGTTAAACTGCAATCAGAAGTACTATCTAAAATTGCTTAAGCATGAATACTGTCTCACGGTTGAGCATATTAGTCTACAACTTGAGCGAGACAAAGTGCCAGACTAATGGTTACATAGTTACAATGACGTACTGTCAAATTATACGTTCGCTGCTACATACCACAGCTCCAAGTCCATTCATGTAATTGATATGTATCACTTTCTAACAACAGATGTATACTTTCAGATAATATTGTTATTTTACTTAGAAATTATTTACATAACAGTCACAACAATAACTATGACTAGGAATATAGTGATGCGGCGCCGATAAATATTATATTAATAGCACGAGACTTACATAAATTAAAGATTTTAGACTATCTAAACAACTAAAATATCCTTTCAATATAAGATAACATTGTATCACAACATTTCATGTATTAATCAAATTCTTATATAGTGAGCTCATAATAGCCGATTGAATTAGTGGACTACGAAAGCCTACAGGAACTATTTGCACTTATATGAGTTTTAACACTTTGGACTGACTTGTGCGCTCTTATGCAACCGCAGAGCAATCCTGCTCGATAAGTTATGAGGAAGCATGTTCACGGAGTAGAGAATAATTCGGATAATCGAGATACATATGCCTATCAATTATAACATGTTAACGATTCAGTAACGCGTTTGTGACAGAGTTATACTATGATAACTAAATGTAATGAATTCATGACTCTAGCGAATATTTATTTATGAGCTAAGAGACAGTAATATGAAGGACAGTGAGTTGAGTGAGCACTCATTCTTGTAGTGATATCGACGGTCCTAACACCGAGCGATTGCTGAGACAACGAAATTGTAAAACGAGACTGCTCATAAATTCGTTTTAGCGAGAGATGTCACATCTCGCCATGAATCTATAACAAGTCACGCATAACATGCAGAGAGAGATAATTAGTTGTTTTATGACTGTCGATCATCACTGGAGGTGGTGCGAACTTCAAGCAGCTAAAAGAAGTTTTATGAACTCCTAACGTAATATTTGTTCATAATGAAGGCATATCAAGATCACACTTCTCCCCAAATTTTATCAAAACATATTGATTGAAGACGACAAATTTGCCCTAATCATATATGATATATGTGGTGGTCATATTAATACTAGAACATAATAAGAATTAATGACCATCACAGAATTTACGTCATGTTCACGGAGATCGTAAAACACCCACAACGTTGTTTTGTTTTTTTGCGCTGAATAAATAAAAGAACAAAAAAGTATCGTGTATCCACAGAGTCTTCAAAATAAAGCAACCTAGGTACTCAAAATCAGAAATATTATGAATGATTAATGAAGGTATTAATTTATTTTGTTATTTTGTCCAATTAAAAAAAACAAGCTTATTTATTGAGCATTAAGGCGAACAAGTTCGCCGCTCACTAGTAATATATATAAAGAGCAGACGAGAGAGAGAGAGAGAGAGAGAGAGAGAGAGAGAGAGAGAGACGGGGCAGATTAAGGCACTTTAGTGTTTTTTAACACTCGTGATATTCATGGAGTTCAGTACTACGCACGAAAGGATTAAATACCTACAGAAATTATTGTATAGGAATCCTATTCTATTAAAAACCTATAAATGTAGGGCTGAGTGAACCGGTAATCTTCCCGTGTAAATGGTAGGGTATAAATTATCAATGCAGGAATATTTTTTTAGCATAAGAGAAGCAATGCACTTTTAGGTAACATAACATCTTGTTTTTCGGTAATACCCTTGTACATGATTGACACTGTCTGAGAGAAAATACATGCATTATTTCTTTTCTACAAAACACGAAAATCGAAGAAGGAACGAGCACTTGATATGCATCATTCAAGCTGCGTTCTCCACGACTATTATCTCCGAGTAAAGGTATCGTATTACGAGCTCATTTCCTCTCGTTACGAATTTTCGCGAAATTACTTATTCATGTTGTCGCGATAGTCCCTGATGAAACATTACCATTAAGCCAGAGACGGATGTTGATACTCGACTCCTCTTAATGTCATTTCCCTTATCGCCTTCTGCTAAAAATGGCAATATGCCATGTAACATGCAACTTAAATTATGGCGTTTAAAGACAGCTACTTTTTTAAATTTGAAATCATCTCAATTATAATGAAACCGACTTTTCGATTAAACTTATATAACATTACTTATATAAATTAATACTATGTGCAAGGAGTTAATTTTTTCAGAAATTATCTTTTTAATTATTTAATATATTTTTTTTATTTCCTTTCTATAGATTGCAATGCGACTAATATCGCGTCTGAGCTAATAACAAATCACTTTCAATAAAAGAAAATGTGAAAATTGCCATTAATTATTGATTCACCCTTAGCTACTGCTAAGAAAAAAATAGGTACCTCTTAAGTGAACATTCTGTGTTTGAAAAATTCTGGTTGGCTAGCTCTTTCCTGGCAAAAAAAAGTGAAATGACCATGTAATTTCCTATTAAGAAAAAGGTTACTGACAGAGTACTTCTGTCATTACAGTAATCGAGATTTAAAGTTTCCGGGTGGCAGGTCGACGGAGATACCTCGAGATAAAAGATGCGTCGGACGTAAGAACGAGCTACATGATGTGTGTAAAGTTGCATTCAGTCAGCACTCTTTTATCAAGGATATGCTTTAAATTACAATTTTAGGTCAGCGCGTTTTTGTTAATAAAATCAATAAGTCAATACTTGTTTGTGAGGATAACCAACTTCATTTGAACTTGTGTCGCCTTTTATATTCAACTACTTTTTCCTTCGAGTACAGGTAATAATTTGTTATACTCTTTTTTGTTATTTCCATGATGTTGCTTTTATTCTTGTGTTCGTGCTTACATGAGTATCTGGTTCCTACGTGTGTGTGTCCGTGTAGTATACTGCTGGGTTCCCTATTCCAGTCATATGCAGGCAAGTGATTTTTCATTCGACTCGTCTCGGTCAAGTTGGTAGAAGGACAAAGCAATTTTAATCCTTCCCGAACATATGTGGAGTTTGTAGCACAAACGCGAAATTGTGGAGTTTGTAGCAAAATACCGAAGTTTTGAAAATTTGGCGTGCTGTTGTTGGTACTCTAGCACATTATTGTGCAAAATGCTGAAGTAGGAGTTAGACGAAGGTGAGAGTGTGTCTTAAAGGCGTACTTTCTGCATTTTTATGCATATGATTTCCATAGGAACTCAATTCCTTTGAACTCATATCTAGTGACAAAATTAAAGTACAGAAAAATTTCTAATAAAATTTTGTTGTGAAATTAATCCTTTTAATTATCAGGCTCCAGGAAGGACTTCTTGTTCTTATTTACGAAGATCCTTCTTTTTGTAGATATCCATTAAAGAAACTGAATGACAACACTTTATTTTCATATTTTTTCGGCAACAAACATGAAAACGTTATGTCATCAACATCTTACATAAGGTCTGTATTTGAATGTTTATTTTTTCCTAAGCTTGCAAAATACATGGGACTAGCACCACAATTTTACCTGTCCTTATACATAAAAGAGACACTTTGAGAAAAATTTGAGCGGTTTTTCGAGAAAACAACATCAATTAAAAAGTATTATAATATCTCATATCTCGCGAGAGCAAAAATTCACAAGATAATAATTATCATTTTTCGAAAAATTGAACATGAACACTCTTAAAGATCTGTTCCTGTAAAGAACAGATTTCATAGAGGGAAAATGTGATGTCTTCATGTAGTGTAGTTGGAATGAAGCGCGCTCAAAAAAATTTAACTTTGCGTTTTCGAAAAAATTCAGGGACGCCACATAAGACCTACACCAATTTCTTCACGCACTTTACCCCTATCGTAGAATCAAGTTTGAAGAGGAAAATAAGGTCCCATGTTTTGAGAGAAATATTTTGAATTGTTTTTGAGGCTTTCAATGTAAATCAAGACTATCAAAATTACCTGATTTGAAGACCAGAAGGCTTTGATTGTTCTGATCTGGGCGAAAATATTCATTTTGGAGGAAATCGGCTTTAATCTAAGAGCTATGTGACCACAGGCCGGACGGACAGCACCAAACGTTTTGCCGTCAAATCGGTTCTTCGGTATCAAGGACCGACAAAACTGATCTGACTCACACAAAGTGTTAGGGGTCGTATACCTACGTAAGGAACAAATATGGTTATCCACTTTTTCGTTACCAGATCCCGACAATACTAATGTTTATATTGAAAAAAGTTGTCCGATAAATCCATATGCGCAATATACGAACTTTATTTTCACTACGTAAAGCGTAGAAAGCTCGCGAAAGTTAATTTGATCTAGACCACAGGTCACAAATTTTAATGAAACCTGAGGTCAAAAATGTAAAAAAAAACGTGTTCTCTCATATTTGCCTAAGATGAAAAGGAAATTCTAAAATAAGCTTCACTAAAATTCATTTCCTTTTTTCGTCACATTACGCTCGGAAGAACAAGGAAATAGTTCACTGCAATTGCTGCAATAAAGTGAATAAATCTTGTCTACACATGAAGTAAATTACGTCTCTACATATTGCGTAGTTCAGAATTCATGACTTTTTGTAGGGTCCTCGATTTACGGAAAAATTGATTGACAAGGGCAAACCGTCTGGTGTTTCATCTTTTTGTCTCATCCTGTCCTAACTATGTACACCTAAACCCATTTCTTCGCGATTGTCAAAATTTCGGTTTTATCTTTATTATTAATATTCCGCAGGTATTGTTTTAAAGGGAACTCACAGTCCTGGCGTAGTTTGGAACGTGATATTGGTTGATTTTAGAACCGGATGTTATGTTTTACACAAATCCTGTCGAGATTTTTGTCTTAAATAAAATATTTTTAAAGAATCGAGGTGTTAAAAAAGATCGTGTACACTTTTTGGAAAAAACTTATTTTTTTTAAATTAATTTTTCTTGAGTTGTTATTAATTATGATAAACAAAACATTTTCTCCAAAAACACTCCCAGATTTTTCTTTAAATGCTTCACGAATAAAGCAAGGAAATGCTTAAAAGAATGGCGTAGGTCCATTGTTCTGCTCCTGCTCCTCTGCTCTCGCGTCACTATCCCCACACCACTGCCCTCCTTCTCGATCTCGTCCTCCTCTCCTCACTACCATGCTCGAATATTCTATGACCATGTCTCCCAGACCATTCGTTGATTCCTACAGCATGCCCACTGCACGCAAATACCCAAATACACTGGCTTTGTATTAACACAATTTTGTTTATATATTAGTGAAAATTTAACTGTTTTTTTAATTTCTGATAAATAAGAGAGTTAGAATTATACTTATAAGAGGTGGCACAGGTCAATTTCACATTAACTCTGATTTTCAACATGATTTTAAATTTTGTGAAATTTTCGGCGTCCCGCCAACTACAAAATTGAAAATAGTATTCCTTCAAATCCAATTTTGTTTCCCATATAGTTTGAACTGTTCTGCCAACTGTTCGCATGTACATACTTTTGAATTTTGTAATTATCGCGCCAATATTGCTCTGAAATATGCAAATATAAAAAATAACAAAACATGAATTTCTCAAAACCCGCTCCAGTTTTTTCTTTAAATTTTTTGGATAGAGGTATGGTGTTTAATCGTACTGTACTAATTAATATAACGATGTAATTAATCCTTCCATTCTTTTTTTCTTTTAAAATTACACCAATTGGATATTTTGATTTGTCTCGACCTGGCGGCAAAGAGGTGACAGTGTAATATTACAATAGCGGCGATTGTATAACTTAGTTGCATTTGATTGCTTAGTTCAAGTAATAGATGTCTTATAATGTTTCGACACACAAACGTTTTGTGTCAATGAGATCGAAATTTCCGCATTTCAAAACGCCATACGTTTCCAAATGATACAAATTTTCTTAGCATGTTTGAACACGGATATCTAAACGGACTGATTAACATGACATAAATACCAACTTAATGTATTGTTTTGTTTGCTTTTTCTTAAAAAAATTACTGGCGTTTTTTTAAATATCCCCACGTTAATAATATATTACCAGTTATACTTGTTTAAATTTGCATTTGTAAGTAGAATGCTTCCACATGGATGTTGTAATGAAGTTTCTTCAAATCTCAACGTTTTAAGGTTCTTAATTTTGCATTTACAAAAGCGCTTCAACAAATTTCCTTAACTTCCCTCCACATTTTTAAACGAATATTTCCGCTATAGAACGAGGTAATATTCTTAAAAATCAAATATAAAATATTTCTTAAAAAATATTCTTAAAATAATATTTCGGTTCAACCATAAGAAAACGAAAAATTGAGACAGGTTTTAAAAAATGTAGTAGGAATATAATGTAATGTAGATAGATGGCGCTTGACAAGAAAAAATGGGCAAGACTGGAAAGCTAGCCAGTCCCAAACATAGAAAACTAACTAGTAAAGTAGTATATCTGTGACATCACTAGCTCTTCTAAAAATATTTAGAGATGAAATTATCCTCAATGAACAAAGCGAAATACTATTCATTACGAATAATAATATATTTTGAGTAATGCAATATTAAATGTAGGGCCTAATGTGAATCACTATATTACAAATAAACTTTAAATATTTTCCATTCGTTATTATGGGGATGTAGACTCAAAATATTTATCATAATTTCTTTACATTGTCTGCGATCATAAAACCACATTCGTCATCATCTCATATTTCGCACAAAGATTTTTATTTCTCACAATCTCTGATTGATAAGTTATTCCAAATTCCTCTTTCCAAGTTCCTCTCGTCAGTAGTCAAATGTGTGAAGTGTGAACAAAAAATCATATCTTTTTAGAAAAAATCAGTGAAAAGACACTCAAGATTCTACAACAATTAACTTAGCTTCTGTTAATTTATTAACTTAATAACTACTATAATGCGACGCTCGTTTGCCACATATACAAGCAATAATCTATTTACCCTATTGTTCGGAGAAGTTAAAACAGAAAGCGATAACCTACTATAACATCTATTTAAATAAATGTGGAAAAGGTAGGCGATTCCCGTAAATGTTTCGAGAGCCAGCCGATATTTTTTCGGCACTCCGGTCCGATTTGTTGCACCAATTTAACTGAGCGAATTAGGGGTAAACCGCAGAGATCTACTGTGTTCGCCCGGTCCACGCAATTTGAGTACACAGAGGTATTTTCCTACAGTCATTATTTACAAATCGACAATCAAGTTTGGAGAAACAAATCGAAGTACACGGAATCAGACGGGAAGCTACATGACTAGGAGATAAAATAGCATCCTACAACATACATAGGTTTTGGCTTAAAAGTTGTACATAAATGAATTTTTTCTATGACAGAAAATGAATAAATACATGGACATAAAAATGAAAAGCATTGATAAATTAAACGATTATAACATGACATGGAATCCAAATAAAAATTTTCCTTTCTTTTAAATGTTTTGTTTAAAAATCGCAAAACTTGTTTCTTCTCAAGAAAATTCGTTAAACCAATTCATTCAATAAGTTCAATAAAGCAATGCTTCAGGAGACGACATATATGGAGATGCCTGGTAATTAATATTTATGTGAAGTCAGAGGTACTTCGACATATTTATACAACATTGTGTATAATTGTCTATGAAATACATTCATGTATTTCGTCGTGCCTCTACAGCTTTCAACGAATTTTTTCAAAGTCTCCGATGTTTTTTCTATTTTCAACTCTTCGTACATCATCTACTAAGTCATTTACTGTTCGTCAGCTTAACGCAAAAGGTTAGCTTCGCAATTAGTGTATAAGGTTAAGTTTCATTGGACTTTTTGATTTTTATGGACTAGTATATATACACACTCGTGGGGAATACATCAGTGAGAAATTACCAAGACATGAAAATTACGTGAATAGAATGACCGTTACTGCATGACTGTTTCGCGTTCTATATACTACAACATTAATACAGCACACGCTACAGCTGAAGTTCACGATATCACTGCTTGCATCATAAATATTTCAGAATCGTTGAAAAGTAATTAAACTCGTTCTCTCTGGCATTAACCAGATCCTATGGAGCTGATAATGCAAACGATTCGGAAAGCGCGAAACGCGGCGACCTAGATTCGCACACCTACTACGGCTCGATTAAGCTTCGGCAAACGTTAACCTATAATACGCGTACTACACCCTCGTGCACGTACATGCACGTCTCAAAGGCGAAGTCGCGGTCAAAGGACGAGGAGGAGAGGAGGAGAGGTGGACGCCGGGTGACAAGAGCCGGCGGGGGATGAGGACGGGAGGCCCCGAGAAGCGAACAGGCGCCACGGTCGCCGTCGAAGCCAGTGTGTGTGTGTGCGGAGGGGGAGGAGTGCATTCGGCGTTGCGGCAGGGCGCCGGGCGTCGCGGCGGCGGCGGCGGCGCGCGGCCGGGAGGCCGTTGTGCACGATTGGTCTCGGGCGGGCAGCTGCAGGCCCTATGCCACGCGCCGGCTTGAGGCGCGGCCCGCGGCGCGTGTGGGTCTCGCGGCAGGGCGGGCGGGCGGGGTTGTGGGGCGGGGCGGGGCAGCTGCACCGCTTGCAGCCGCGCGGCGAATTCGCGACACGCCTCGCCCGCCATGTGCGCGCCCGCCGCCCGCCCCGCTCGCACCGCTCCGCCATGCACAGTGTCCCGAACTGAGCCGTGTTGGCGCGTTTGCGGGACTCTGATTCCGATACAATTTCAACAATACAGAGAATGTAAACTGCATGAATCAAAATACATTTAATATCATAATGAAAGGGCCCTTTTTTCCCTGATCTTATACATATTTCTGTTATGTGTGTGCAGAGAGATATATCAAAGTAATATAAGCCTATGCAATATTTAACAAAAAAGTGTACTCTCCTTAGGTTTTTCCAAGAGGTCTCCATTCTTTCACATTCACGCACTCTCTCTCTCTCTCTCGTCTTCTCGTCTCTCTCTCACTCTCTCTTCCCTCTCTCCTTCTCTCTCTCTCTCTCTCTCTTTCGCTCTCTCTCTCTCTCTCTCTCTCTTCCTCTCTCTCTCTCATCTCTCTCATCTCTCTTCGCTCTCTCTCTCTCTCTCTCGTCTCTCTCTCTCCTCTCATCCTTCTCTCTCTCTCTCTCTCTCCCTCCTCCTCTCTTCTCTCTCCTCCTCTCTCTCTCTTCTCTCTCTCTCTTCTCTCTCACTCTCTCTCTCTCCTCCTCATCTCTCTTCTCTTCCTCTCTCTCCACTCTTCTCTGTCCTCTCTCTCCTCTCTTTTCTCTTCTCTCTCTCTCTCTCTCTCTCTCTCTCTCTCTCTCTCTCTCTTTCTCTCTCCTCTCTCTCCTTCTCTCTCTCTCGTCTCTCTCTCTGCTCTCCTCCTCTCATTCCTCTCTCTCATCTCTTCTTCTCTTCTCCTCGTTTCTCTCTCTCTCTCTTCTCTCTTCTCTCTCATCTCTCTCTCTCTCTCTCTTCTCTTCTTGCTCTCTCTCTCTCTTCTCTCTCTCTCTTCTTCTCTCTCTCTCTCTCTCTCTCTTCTTCCTCTCCTCTCTCTATCTCCTCTTCTCTCCCTCATCCTCTCTCCCCTCTCCTCCTCTCTCTCTCTCTCTCTCTCTTCTCTCTCTCTCTCTCTCTCTCTCTTCTCCTCTCTCCTCTCTCTCTCTCTCTCTCTCTTCTCTCTCTCTGCTCTCTCTCTCTCTCTCTTCACTCCTCTCTCCTCTCTCTCTCTTCTCTCTCTCATCTCCACTCTTCCTTCTCATCTCTCTCCCTCTTCTTTCTTTCTCGTCTCTCGCTTCTCTTTATTCCTCTCACTGTCTCATCCCCACTCTCTTCTCCTCTCTCTCTCTCTCTTCTTCTTTTTCTCCTCTCCATCTCATCTCTCTCTCTCCTCTCTCTCTCCTCTCTCCACTATCTCTCTCCATCTCTTCCTTCTCTTCTCTCTCTCGTCTTCTCTCTCTCATCTCTCTCCTATTTCTCTCTCTCCTCTCCTC
>BOPP01000002.1:15043872-15068485 GCA_017312745.1 Gryllus bimaculatus | reverse complement strand
AATGTAAGAGAAAGTGTCGTTTTTTTTGACGTGTATATGAAGACGTCAGTTCACGTCTGGCGAACTGTAAACTACTCATAGTGTTATTCTAACAGCGAGAACACGCCCAAGTCTTTTTATTGTTCTACAAAAGCTGCATTCATTTTCTTGAGTGACAGATCCTTATTATTATTTGATATCAGGATAGCATCGTATTAAATGAATTTGAACTGTCTTGATTCTCCTGTACTACTTGTAATCAATTTGTTTGAATACGTAGTATGGGTCAATATTTATACAACTTTGTTATCAAGAACAGTATAGTTTGCATTGACTTGATTGTCCACAAAGATTAGGTGTTGTTTTACAACTGTAAATAGTTAAGGTGAGATATAGTGACCCCCTAAATTTATCCTATTTCACAATTAGCTCATCTTCTTTTGTTGCCATTTACAGCATTGACATCAGCCAATCGAGCACATTATTTTCCCTCGCATTCCATCAGTTGCGATGTGTCGAGGACTGCCATTTATGTTGGATGTAATTCATTTGGTGCCAACCGTGCGACTTCTCGCGTCTTGAAGAAATATTGCTAAAGACCAAAGGACTAGAAAGGAGAGACCCTGCAATAATATAATCACTTTTCTGTATATTTTTGTTTCTCCTGTAATACCAACTACGACTATATTATCTACATAACTAGAAAACCAATGAAGTCTATTAAAATTGTTTAATCTGTTATGTTGAGTTTACTTACAACTGTGACTATAATATGACAGACTAATTTTATAGTTCAATGACTCTTTTAAGTTGTCTACATTACAAGCACACTTAAGGAAGTAATTTGTCCAGTATTAGATATTCGTGTTATTAAAAGCCTTACTTCAAAAATACTTAAAATATATACAAATCAAATATTAAATTTACATATTACACTAACAATATCTTTAATAAAATTGTTCAAGTATTAATGATTAAAGTAGTCTTAATACGTTAATTTAGTGGCACATAGAGCTTTCACTTTGCTTTTATATCCTCACTGCACCGGGAGAACTCTGATTGTTTGAAAGAGTTAATGAAATTCGGAGAATATACAGAATGTTCATTTAAATTAAGATTATTTAACGTTACATAATAATTGAATCATGGATGCTTATATTATTTTAGCAAACAGTATTGAAGGAATACTATTGCAATTTTTTTTGTACGTCCACTCGAGAACGACAAATGTCTCAGATGCCAGAAATTGTTTTTAGCGATACCCTTTCTATAAGCGGCATACATCAGAATAAATAATTGTTGTTTTATGATGTCGATCATCACTGATGTGTGTTTTCGAACTTCAAGGCAGTTAAAAGAATTTTATGAAACTCTAACGTAATATTTTTTCATAATGAAGGCATATCAAGATCACATTCTCCCCAAAATTTTATAAAACATATTGATTGTTGCCACAATCATAATCATTATATAAGTTTCAAATGAGACGTAAACATTAAAATTAAGAATCACAGAAGAGAACTAACACTTTTCCTGAAATGACTTATATCAGGTAATCACATTTTGCTAATGCTAAGCACCGTCATTCAGTATTATTAACAGAAAGTTAATTAAGTCTTTGAATTTCTATTTTTTCGTGAGGAAAAACATCAGATATAATGAAGGAGAAAGTAATTTTACAAGCCTCCTGCATTTTATTATTAATATGGCGTTGCCAGACTCTCATTTTCTTCAGACTGCGGTGTTTAACCTACTGAATCGATGTTAACATGCTCGTCGCATTCTTTTTTGCATTATTTACTCCGTTAACAATTAACCTTCTTCTATACGTTACAGAAAGAGCTTATGTATAATGATTGAAGAAAGACGAAACTAAGTAAGCAGCAAAACTGTAACCATAGAGGAACGACTGTATCTCAAACATCTTTCCTCTCTTAGTTATCCTACTAAGGCACAAATAAGTGGAGCTAGCAACCTCGGCGTGGAATGCCTGCCAAGGCTCCCTAAAGATTCTTATTTTTTTGTACTTCTACAAAGTGTAGGTGATATTCAATGGCTGTAAATAGTGAATTTGTTCACATTCTTGTTAACTGAAATAACGCACACCATCAAGTGAGCTTTTAAAACTGCATTAATAAGCCTTATCGGTAGACAGTTTTTAATATTTTTAGATAATTCTCTGTTTCATCAGATAAGATTAATTAATTCAAAGATATTAAAATAAATTTTCTCCCAATTTTATTCATTTAGAAGAAATTTGTTTTCAGTCACAATTTGAAGCTTGGACGATTAACAGCTTCGAACCTAAAATTGGGAGGGAGGTATTCGAAAAATAGTTGTATGCAACTCGGCAGAAATTGAATGGTTTTGGACTTGGTTAGTTTACCAACCGCAGCTCCACTCCGCCCCCCTCGTTTCGTAAGCACCTGATCCAAAATCATTCATTTTTCGTCTCTGATATATAAATAGCTATTCCTTTCTCTGAGACAAAACGTGGAAACAATACATTTGACAATAAAAGTATATAGAACGTACATAAACAAACAATTCACAAACAGGAACAACAACAAATAATTCTACAAGTTCTTGAAACTAAAGCTTAGAGTGAAATAGTTTTCATTCGCCCTTACCAACGTCTCACTAACTACTATATATGTTCAGTATTTGATAACTGACTAATCAGAATTACAAAATATGCTTTCTAAATGTCAAAACTGTTCCCAGCCCAACCACACAATAGCGCACTGAGATCGCTACCGCCGGAAAAACTTGAGAGCCCCAACTATCCCAGAAACAGCTCTGTGAATGAGACTCAACGGTTGGCTCATTATTTTTTCAGAATTGCCTTGTGATCAGCATGGGTCAGCAAAGAGTGTGGTTTTTAAAGTATTATTAATATGAAAGGAGAGTATTCTGAGCTTTATTTGTGTTTACCGTCATGCTAACCATGCGTGGCGCGCCTTCCCACGCGAGTCGGCAGGCGTTAGGGAATGCGTGAAATGAACACGATCTCGGAGGCGGTCACGGGGTTAAGTGGAGTCGAGCGACCGCGCACCGCGCCAGTAACCACCGCTTTGCAGCGGCGCGCTCAATGACAGTTCCAGGACCGCTCCGTCCCGTCCCGCCCCTCTCCGCCCCGTCCGGCTCAGCCCTACACCGCCTCGTCCCGTCCGGCCCCGTCCGGCCCCGTCCGGCCCCGTCCGGCCCCGTCCCAACCAGAATACGTCCCGCTCCGCCTAGCTACAACTCACCCAGTCTGCACCGCTCCTCCTTTCCCCACCCAAACCCTTCTTTCCTCCCCAAGTTTTTCCGCCGGGCTCCCCACCGCGCCCGGCCTCCACGACCCGCCCCGATTCGCACCGATCCGCCCCAACTCGGTTCGCCTTTCTCTTCATCTCTCCTTTCTGCCCCCCTCTACGCTCACTCACCACCCTCCTCTCCGTCTCTATCCACCATCAGCCATCTCCTCTCTCGTCGTCTCACTCCCCATCAGCCGTTTTCGCTCAATTCCACAAACGGAGGATCCCCATTTGACCCGGAAGAGCTTCTGCGGACATTTGACTCACGGTGAACAAACTTAGAGGCGCGACTGCGAAGAAGGCTTCTTCATCGACAGAATACGCAAACCATTTTGTGAGGTAAATAAATAAATGGTAAGGGTCATGGTAAGATTGCTGAAAAATTTCCTTTTTTGAATGTTATACTAAAACATTGACAAGAAATTATTGAAAACTGATATCAAATATATTCTAGACTCCATTTAAATTGGCGCTGTAGACTCTCGCATCATCCAGGAAGGTGTGTGCATAACTTGGGATCATTTTCTGGCCTGCATTACATTATAAGGGATAGAGGGGGTATTGAAAATACTCCAAATTTGCGTTACGTAATTTGTGGACATCCCCTGGTTGTACAAGGACGTTCATTTGCAAAGTAGTTAAAGTATACCGAACATACACCATAAAAGAGGAAATATTCTATTAATAAAATTATTGATTAATTAGAATTGTTCCTATTATTGTAAGAATATTAAATTTTATTCTAAATGTATAAGAATTATGTGGCCAAAAGGTATGAGAAAGGTTGTAGGCAGGATGAAAAACGAGACCTCTAGACTTGGAGTTAAAAATGAATTGATTAAATATAGAACTAGAACACGCCGGGAACTTCTTACTCGTTTTTTCTATTTTACTTTTTAGCGAAAATCCTCCTGCAGAATAGTTGACAACTTACATCTATTTACAGATTAAAAGTAATGTGCGTATGTCTGTCGCACACAGTCGCAAAAACTACTAGACAGATTTTGCTGAAAGTTTCATAATTTGTTTTTATTAGTATCGAGAGTGTTTAAAGAGTGATTTGAATTAAATCGGACATGTGGAGACTTTGTTGATGCTTATTTATGCGTTTATGATTAATCAAGCGCCCCTGAATAAAAAACTCTTCGTAACCCGCCGCAGTGTCCTTCGCTGCGTCATATTCTCAGCTCTCTTCAACCCGTCCTTTGCTGCAAGCATATTCTGAACCTGCGATTATGAAATATCGGAAACTTATCACAGACAAGTAAACGAAATTTCTCCAAGACAATTTCATAGCAAATACATGTCCAAACTTGAAGAAAAACGTTTTAACAATATGATAATTGTCCATCCGTGTCCAAACAAGAAAGAATTTAAAGAGTAAAATGGGTTTAGAGCTGATAGATTTGCATCGATAGAGTAGTTTCCTTCTAGTGAAATGTTGGGAAAATTTAAATCGAGAAACGCATATTGCATTTCTTGACATTGAGGTGGCCTGCGATAGCATCCATCTGACTCGGCCATAAACACGACGAATTGACATTGACGTGAAAATCTCCCGCAAAAAGTCTGAGGTTTTCTGCTGCGAAAGTTTGAAATTGTCCCTGCTAAAAACAAAATTCCAATTCCAAAATTCCACACAAAAATCTATTTGCGGATGTCGCATTTCAAAATTGAGTCTTCTTTCACTCTTTTATCATAAATTAGAGGCCACAATCCGCAACATCAGATGGTACGCGAGTGTATAATCTTACAATTGGTAAAACAATGCAAATGAAGATGCTGGATTCATGTTTTCTATGATTGTTCACTTCTATTTTCATTTCTGAATATCCCCGTTGAAGGAATTTACGCGTACGCTCCCTGGTAGTGAATGCTGTTGGGCGACATGATATTAATGATGCATACCTAATTTAGACCATTGCAGAACAGCATGGGAATATTTCTGAGAGAGAATACACTTCAACTCGAAATTGATATTTATGAAATATTGACAGTGACAGCTTCAATTGTTGCTAATCTTTAAAATAAGCTTTCAATAACTCTAAGTCATTGGGGATTGGAAAGTTCGACTTGGGTACAACAAAACGTGAAAATGAACTGTTCCCTCATTTTCAGTAGGACCACACATCCTAGCTTAAGATGTACGGGATATTCACTAAATGTTCAGAAGGCTGATAGACGCTTGTAATGAATGGGGAACCGTAACGTGAAAAGGACAGCTGAGATAAATTATTCGACAAACGACCTTGAAAAGTTTGGAAATTAACTCCAATATATAGCAAAAGAAATTCCGTATAATTAAGTTAAAGTATAAATTAATAGAAGATAAATAATTGATGGCGATTAAAAGGATGAGAAATGTAAATTAGGAAGAGAATGGCAACCTTATCAAAACTGATTATTTCATCGCTATTTAAAATATTTTTTTTCTCTGACTGTTGATAATAAAATGTAAGTTCTTCTATAAAATCAATTCATGAAATGAATCGTTACTAGTGAGTCATTTATTTTATACATCCCTTAAGAATATGTTAAGACTCAATTAGAGTCGACGTCTACTCCATGCGGGCAAAGATGAAAATTGTCGGTGCTCCGCTGTCCCAGAAGACATCCTCCCATCCAATTTCTCTATCACGGGTGTGTTTAAACCTAACATGAATGTTGCCGAAGTGACCGGTATGTTGGTCACCTACACAAAAACACTCACCAAATAGGATGCATCAAAGAAAGGCAGAACGGCATTAATTTTGGTGGGCACTTAACACCTTACCAGCATGTTGACAAACTACAACGTGCCGTCCAAAACACGAATACTATAATCTTCATTTTGATTCACACACGAGTTCCAATCAATACTATTTTGGTAACCGTGGCAAACGCTTTACAGTGAGCATTTAGGCAATTCAAACGTCGTTGCAGTGCGTCTCAAGCGGATCATGCACCTTTAAGTGCCTCCTGCAAGCCTGACTTACACCGGGATGTAAATTTATTGCCGCGAGATCGCTCCTCTTTGTCAAAATAATGCTGCATTGGTAAAGTCTGCCAAGAGCCGCTGCCAAGAGCCAGACTAGCATGCTGCACTTGAACTTGTATAAGGTCCTTAACTCTCGTTGTCTCACAGGATGAATATTTTAATTCAGTCGTAGAAAGAACAGGGGTCTCGTACACATTGCAAGGGTCACATGATCTCTCTTCTAATCTTCCACCATTTCAGACAGCACACAGTATTTCTACATTGAAGTTTGTCAACTATTCATAAAACACATACTTCTGGTTACTATTTCTGCGCTAGAATGGGTAATTAACTTTCTTTTTATCAATTTCTTTTTCCTAATAGTACAGAAGCGTCGCGAACTTCAGCCTGCCAATTCGGCGTCATTATTGAGGGAAAGAATACATGCAAATCATATTATTTTCTGAAATGTTGATTTGAAATCTAGAAAATCTTTGATAGATTCATTTTTGAAGTCGTATTATCAAAAATAATATTGCAAATAATTCAAGAGAAATATCAAGAATAACATACAATATTTTAGGTTTTCCGGTTTTGAGATCACTTGCTCACTTGCATTGATGCTTTTACTTTTTTCTGTAACATATGTAACAAAAACATTAGAAATTATTCAAATGTTATTTTTTATTGAAATAAATGAATTTTACCTTTCGTACATGTATTTGAGTCGATTTGACTTCTATCATACTACGTGCGACGTAAAATTATTAGAGCAGAGTGAAAAGCATTAAATTTAATTAGCATCATGGAATTTATTTTCGAATATTGTTTCAGAAACTCAGAAGCAAATATTGAATCATATGGCATCACGTAATTGTCAATTCTATTACAAAATATTAAATAGAGATACACATGAAAATGAAGGTTTTTCATCTCTTTAACCCATTGAAGCTAATCGGATGTAATTATCTTTAGAAAGTTATAACATTATCTCACATATCTTTCATATCAATCTCCTTTGATTGAAGATTTATATCTACACTTATCTCAGGATTATACGAGCTTTTTTGGCAAGAAACGAATGTCTATTGTGAACGAACAAAAACTTGTAAAGGCATTTGAAGCATAAAATGGAATTAAAATCGACATAGAAAGAACATTCAACATCCTGTCTTTAACGTAGAGAAAAGAATAGAAATAAAAGTTCTGCATAACTTCACTCAAAGACTGGCTCACAAGTGAAATTACGCCACCCAATAAATAAAATACTTTCAAAAAGGCACGCAAAACACTCTTCNNNAAAAAAAAAAAAAAAAAAAAAAAAAAAGCCAGGCGTCAACGCAACGGGAGGGCAAGAGCCACTCCAGAGCCCTCTCTCGGCTGCGAGGCGTAATTGAAGCTACAATTATTGAGAAAGCAAGACGCAGCGCGGCGCGGCGAGGGCGGTGCGCGGTAATGGCAGAGCAGGAAAAGAACCCACGGAGAACGGCCCCGCTCCCGCCACCCCCGCCGCCGCGCCGCGGGCCCTTCAGCAACCACCAACCGGAAGCGAAGGCGGAGTTAAGGCCCGCTCCCCGGCGCTATCTCAGCCGGGAATTTCTCACTTTATGCAAATGTTTTCCTTTCAATACACTGGAACCGAAACTCACGAATTCTGGTATTTTAATTAAATTATGCCATTCTGCGCCGCGCCGCAACCTGGTTTCCCGCCGTGGAACAGGTTTGCGAGGGGGAGCTCTTCGCTCTGCCGGTCGTCCGCGGCAGAGGCGGTAGCGTGTGCGTGAGCGACGCGATATTTTAAACTCCTCCTTAACATCTCGTAAATAATTCATCAAATGTTCAAATTTTTGATTAAGATATTTATTACGATCTTACTTCGTTACCCATCTGCGTTGTTTGCATTCCGACTCGTAATGCCCTCGAAAATGAAAACCTGCTCTGATCTAGTTGGAATAGAAGAAACTTGGAGGTGTTTCAACATTTGCCATGCGTGTCGCGGAGCCCAGGTGCGTTTGTAACCGAAGTGGTGGTTGATACCGTGAAAGTTCAGGATTACCACTCAGAAATATCTCATAGATAAAGATCTAAGCCAACACGACATTCAAACAGTTGAAATAATATTCTCAACCTGTTGTGCCAAATGGAAACAGCAGGAAAAAGTACTCCCAGGTGTGTCTGAATCTTTTCGTATTTAACAAGCATTTTATACTGGTTCTAAACAATACAAGTAAGGGAAAATTTGTTGTCGAACGAACAAAAAACTGAGACGATATTTGAAGCATAAAATTGAATTAAATTGAACATAGTATGAACCGTGGAGATCGTGTCCTTAATCTTACAGAAAAAAACTAGAAATAAAATATCAGCGAAATTACGCTCACAGTGACTTATAACTGCAATATACCACCCAATAAATAAAAAAATTCAACAAGGCGGAAAAACACTCTTCATACGAAAAGTGGGTTTCTAAGCAGACTGTAGCACGATTTGTGAACCTTCTGTAAATACGTAACGCAATAAAATGTTGAAAAATGTGACTCAACTTACAGAGAATCTAATGGCAACTGCCATCTTAATTACCTCATTCCAATTATCATATTCGATCGTGTAATACCACTTGATCATGAGTACACGTGGGTGAGCTTCGAAGGGAAAATGCAAGAATGGAGAGTAGAGTTGAGCCCCAATAATTCAGGCATAGCAGGTTTTCCTTCACTGTTTTTCTTCCCAAGTCAGGGTCTTTATCTACAACTCCAGTACATGTCCGAGTCATGAGAATTTCTTCCCATCTCGCTTATATTGGTGAAAAATGAGGTAATTAGTAGTGACGCAACATAGCAGACTTCCTCGTAGTAGTACATGTAAAGGCACACTAAATTCCGCAAAACATCCCCTCGGCAATCTGGATTAAAGAAAATGCAAATATGTAGAACATCACTGCGAATTTCATGCTTCTTTAAAAGGTTTTTTATGTTCACTCTCAATTATGCCAATTATTCTTTTCTTAATTGATCGTTACACACGATACCCATTGCCATTGATAAATTGTCATTGAAATTGTCATAAATTGTCATTGTCTAACTTTGCGTTAGAAGGGAGGAAATTAGTATCCTCGGAATACTCTTATCTTAAAAAATATAATTTAGATTTATATTCATCTTATGCGGAATACCTAAGATTCGTTATTTGAGAAGTTCGGATAACTGAATATCCTTTTACGATTGTGATTCAAAATAGCCTAAAATTCTTTCACCGCTTACAATAAGTAGACCTTTCCTAAACTTTTTGTATGTATCTTTTGAATATTGCTTAAAATTTCAAATTCAAATTCTCGTACACACGATATAATATTTTGAATATTGCTTAAAATTCCAAGTTCAAATTCTCGTACGATTATGTAAGTTTCAATAAACTATGAATGACGGAGGTAACTTTAGAATTATTGATCTTAACAAACCACTAATAGAGAATATAAAAGGTTAATTAACTGTGTGCACTTCGTAGTAGGCACAAAATTTCATAAATACAAGATTGTTTGTTTGTTTGTTTGATTGTTGTTTTAATCATAAGAATAAATAAGATTTTAAAAATCAGAATATTCATTGAGTCAAATGAAAAAAGTCCGTTCGCCTTTTCAGATTGTTTGTGATTTTTCTGTCTCTAGAAAAATAAAGTCCTAAGATATTTTTGTTGCTTCTTAATAAACACACAAACACCGAAAATCTCCTTGAATGAGAACGAGGAGAATTCTGTTACTTTAATCTCATCATTCTTGTCCTTTTCGACCTCTTACTTCTATCCCTACTTACCTTTTTATTCATATGCTGCAGATACCCGTCCTTGAGTAAACGTGTCACTGTAACACTCTCACTCCTTCCTATCACGTCCGAGTAATTGTAAATGTAAGGAGGAACAGTATGTTATCAATCACTGTTTTCCTAAAACGGTTAAACGAGTATGGCAGAGATGAACATTAAGGATTGTTGATTAGTACCCTATTATTTCCGCCACTTTCTATAGACGCATTTATTGCTAAAACATTCTACTATTTCTACATTATCTATCTCTATGCTCTCTCCCTGTACTATCCTCTAAGTTGTCTCTAAGAGTTTGCTTTCTTATGCATTAGCACTTATCTTGAAGCGACTTCAACAAACTTTCGCTCGGTCACTAGAGCTTCAAACACTGGGTACAATGCATGCTACTTTCTGCGCCTCTGTTTTGGACTTTTAAGTAAAAATAGATTGCCCAAGTTCATAAGCAAAAAATACTCGAGAAACAGTCCGAGAAGGTCCGTAGTACGTAGTTCGTATCACAATGGAATGAAAAGAACTGTGTCTCTAAGTTCTATATTCATCAAAAGCCCCATATTAATGTGAAAGGTAAACTACCTTCGCACTCTTGAGATCTCGTTCTGATAAGAATGTATGTGCATTCTAGTTTTAGAAATATCTCATATCGTGAACCACTTTCACGCCAATTAAACCCAACGAAGATTACCTTACCATATATTCAACGCGTTTTCCTCAAATACTCTGCATTTTAATTCCTCAAACGTTATCAATGAGTGAGTGAGTGGTGTGTATTGTGTAATATCTCGTACGTTCCTCTCGCCCAATATATTCAACGCAAACAAAATGAATTTTGCATTACACAGTAAAAAAAACAAACATAACAATGAGTGATTACACGATGTTAACAGTGTAGTGAATGTTTAGAAAGAGTGACTCCACGTTTAAACATGTTATACAGGGGCGATGTCGCCACGTAGATTTAGACATTATGGTCATTTCGAAGCAACAATGCCGGTAAAAGGAATAAAGATGTCTGGATCTGTTTGGTCTGCATAAAACCAAACTGTTTCGTAATATTAGTGATGAAATTCTATTGAGTTAATAAGAGTTGTTTCTGAAGCAATTCTTAAATTTGATTAAAGAAGCTGTTCGATTTGGAGATCAGAATGTAGTTGTAGGTGGTATATGTTCAAAATTTACAGATTAAAACTGAAATTGCGTATTGTTGTACAATGTACCAAAATATTGAAATGATTTAAATTAGTTTCCCTTTGAACATCTCTGGCATTTTTAGTTGTATTAGTTACATTATGTTAGTCTCATCTTTTATTATTTTCTAAACGAATTTATATATGATACACAATTCAGTAGAGAGAAATATAATGGATAATTCTTGTTATATTATATAATTGAATTTCTTTCATAAATTGTAATAATTTCACAAAAATACATTCAGATGAATGGTTGCTAGATAATAATTTGCGGGTTATGAAGTTTGCATTTGCTTTATATTAATCGTGGCTAAAATAAACAATTATGATTATGCAAAATGAAAATTGATATTTTTTATCTGTTGTTGCTGAATGTTTTCTCTTCTTCTTTTTATGCAATTCGGCTCTCGAAATGTTATACGTATAAACACAAATGTTTATACGTATAACACATAAATGTTATACGTATGAGCACTATTGAATCACTCTAAAGTGTAATTATCAATAATGGACAGTGTTCGCTGTTCAAATTGATTTATTTATTAGTGATTCCGGGCGCGTCACCGGTTAAGGTCCGGTAAGCGTAGAGTATGTTTTATCGCTGAAGGTGGCGGTGATCTTTTTCCCTGCTGGATGCCGAGATCCGGCACCGACCTACCGGACGTTTAGCGAGGTTTTCCCCAACTAGATATCTTCCACCAGCCGAGACAAACGCTAAGCTGAGATTGGTCTCCCGGCAAATGTGACGTGTATGTAAGGGAGGAGGAAATAAAGGAAGAGGAAAGAAATATCGTGCACGGTCTGTAACCTCTTTCTTAGGGCACTGGTGTTGATCGGAGTCATCACGGAAAACTACCGATCAATGCAGCCGGTCGCTAGAATTCTCCTCCAGAGAGCGATTGAATTCGACCTAGGACTGGAACCTAGGACCTCCCGGTCAGAGGCACTGCAGTGACATCATTTCATGCCTTGTGCCACCTTTGCCGGTTCCAATGTTCAGCATTTTGAAAATATTAATGAATGAATCCTGGGTGTCCTAAATTCTTGGCCAGTCAATGTGGAGCGCGTGGATCAGGTCTCGGGACCGGAAACCGCTGTTCCTCCTCGCACGCGAGGCGAGGCGAGGCAAGGCGGGGCGAGGGCGACGCCCACTCGGTCGGCGGTCGCGCTCACGAGCGGCGCGGCCCGGCCCGGCGCGGAACTCGGCTGGAACTAGAGAGCGATCCGCGGAGGAGGTAACGGGAGCCTGGCGCTCGGCGCCCTGCAGCTGCCCCCGCCCTCCACCCGTCCGTCGTCACTCACCTCGACTTACCTCGCGTTCCTCGGACCCGGTGCCTCCTTAAACTCTGATCAGCCTCGCCGTCGTCTTCGCATGCCTAGCGGACCGAAACGACCGCTGCCGCACATCTTGCATCCCTGCGCGCACCGTGCACCGCCACGATGCTACGGGGCGCGCTCGGCGCTTTGTTTGCCATTAAGACAGAACAATGGGCGGCCCCGCCGCGGCTGTGCGCGCGCTGCTACACCCACACGGCGAAGGGCGTCACTCTTGGCGCCCCGGGTTCGATGCACCGCGGCTACCTCGCCCGCCGCCCGCGGCTACCTCGCCGCGCGCCCGCGCCGCCCGCCCGCCCGCCGCCCGCCCGCCCGCCCCCGCGCCGCCGGCCTCGCCGCCCCGCCGCCGCCGCCGCCCGCCAGCCGCCCGCCGCCGCCCGCGCGCCACTCGCACGACTCGCTCGCTCGCTCGCCCCTCGCCGACGCACCGCTCGATGATGCGATCGCTCGCACGCGCCGCACCGCCCGCCCGCCCGCGCCGCCCGCCCGCCTCGGCCCGACCGCTCGCCACCGCTCGCTCCGCTCGCCACCGCCCGCTCGTTTGCTCGCTCGCCCGACCGCCCGCCGCCGCCGCGCCCGCACGCCCGCACGCGCCGCCCGGCACGCACGCGACGCACGCCACGCACGCACGCGTCGCACACGCACGCACGCACGCCACGCCCGCACGCACGCCGCGCGCGCCGCACGCACGCCACGCCCGTACAGCCAGCGCACCTAACCCGTCTGCCTTCCGGTCCGCTGATCCGCTCCGCCGCCGCCTCTCTTCTCCTTCAGCCACGCCTGCCCCACGCCCGCCCTCTCTTCTCTCTTCTCTCATCCTCTCTCTCTCTCTCGTCTCTCTGGCGCGCCTTCGGCAGCCGCCCTGCGCCCGCCGCCGTCCGCCGGAGCATTCCGGCCGGTCCTACATACTCTATATGGCGCGGCGAGGAGTCCCGCAAGGTCTGCGGGATTACTGGCGCGGGCGGCGACGGCGGCGGCCGGCTGGCACCTGTCCTTGGCCACAGCTGCCACTCGTCCTTGATGGCCGTCCTCTCGCCCGCTGGGGAGGTCGGGATTTGAACCCGGGAACTCGGGAGCCGTAGTTCGTTCTGAGGTTGGAGGCAGTGCGGGAGGCTTGTTTTACTGGGAGGAGAATGCTCGCCGGCGTGAGATTGAATCTTCTCTTCTATTCGTTGTAGGTATTGTGGTGAGTTTTCGTAGGCATTTCCAATGAAATAATTATATGCGTCGTCATTGTCAACAATCGAAAGCTGCTATTTTAGTAAATAATATTGTTGGCGATGACGACGCATGTAATTACTTCTATTCGTTGTTTAATATTTGGTTGCACCTTTCTGATGCAGCAAAGACTAAGCGTTTTTCTCTCTCAGGGAATGTGAATTACATCCTGTTAGGCAGAGAGCACAAGCAGAAGTACATGTAAAATTATAATGTTTTTATTGACATCGTATTGTGAAGTCATTTTATCTAAGAGAAAGATTATCACATTCAAACAAATAAGATACATCTCTATGCATTAATTCGCTGGTTGAGTTATCATCATTAACATTTAAAAGAGTAATCTGACAAAAATATTCATATGTAAAAAAATAGTTTGTTGTTTTACAAATATTAGGATTTAATAGTGAAATGATTTCTTTCGAATTACTCAGAAACTCTTTAGTGCTTTGAAGATCCTTTAAGATAAATACAAACATTTAGAGAAAGTTCGGTGATAATATTAGTAGATACTGATATTAGCGTTCTAATTGTCTACTTTTTAGCGAAACAACAAAAGTTATAAAATGAAATAATTAATTTAATGAGGAAGATTTGTATTTGGTTGTCGCTCGATGTCAGAAAATAATGCCTTAATGCCTTGAAACCAATAACTTCTGCAGAACCCATCGCCCATTTCCTGTAGGTTGAAATGAGCGACGCCGGGTTCTTACCGAAAGGCAAACGGGAGGTTCGTGTTGGTAGTCGTAGAGGTACACGTGAACTCAGACAACGAATGGTGCTACATCAGGTGCGAAACCAGAACCATTAAGGGCCGGTACGTCGCGGACCACCAGGTGTATGGACCCACCGGTCTCAATGGCTTTTCGACCCGAGCGTATTTATCACGACCGGACCAATACTCTCGCCCGGACCACGCAATATCCCGCCTGTATCTTACACCTGCAGAGATTGCTGCGTCGATAAGCGATCGGTCCAGGGCGTATGTGTATATATATCGCTGTCTCAGCGGACCGCCCAGACCCACACGAGGAAACCACAACAAAACAGTTCAATGGCCCCCGAGGGCGGAAACGGGGAGATAGCTAAGATTTCGCGGAACAGAACTGTGTTATCAGGACGGCGGTGAGTTATGGAGCGTCCGCACGCGAGGCGACAGCGCGGGAGAGCGAGGGAGGGGAAGAGAAAGGCGGGGGTTAGCGGCAACCAGAAGGACAGTGGGCGTGGGCGTGGGCGTGGGCGTGGGGGTGGGGAGAAAGGAAGAAGCTCTGCCTCGGGATGGCGCCGGTCGAGAAGATGGTGGAAACGGCGGAGCGGAATAAATGAATAAAACATCCGCACAAACATAAGGAACATGACTATTTCTCAGGATGATAGATCGGTGACTTTGTGTACCTTGTAAGTTTCGGGGTGGATTTCTCGATCGGTTTAGCAAATGCTGGTAAAATGTTCTGCGTCTTCTCTTTCTCGAGCCGTCTCTCTTCGTGATTTTTTTTTTGTGTCTACTCTGTTCTTTATGTTGTATTCTCACCATGTGTTCGGAAAGGATCTTGATTTATAAATAAATATAACATAGCATGATGTCTTCCTCTATTCATAAAAGTTTATTATGGAGATATTTGTGGTTGCAGGACTGAGGATATGATGCATCCCGTTCCGAAGAATCTGACGTATTAAGGTCAATGGCCGGCTGTTCTGACTAACAGTTTTACGGGGCATTTCTTCTGAGTCAATTCGGTACACATCTAACAATATGGGCCTTGATCCACCTAAACCTTCCCTCAATCCTATTTCTCTTGTTAATTATCGCTTACTAAATTCTTCTCATTAAGTACAAGAATATGATATATCACCTGAAATTTGATATCTGCCAAATAAAGATTTATTGAATACGAATCAATGCAAATAGTTCGTGCGTTTCATTAAGTCTACAATTATTTTTCATTATCTCGTAAATTTGATTCTCCTACTTCCACGCTTAGAAATAACCAAAGATTGTCTGAATTGTTACCAGTTAATTCAATTACAAATTCACATGTTTAGTACATGAAAATAGAATCCTTTTTGAAATTTACTTTTAATGATTTATTAAACCAGTCTTAAATATTAAGCTCCGGGATAAGCTCTTATGTACAAATAACTCTTTTGTTATCTAATGTGAAATCAGAGAACTACCTCATTAAGTTGCGAATCTTTTTGCACGTTACTGGCAGGAAAAGAAGACAAATGGGTGTGAGGAAGCAGCTGTCTTATTCACACCGTGTTTAATTCAGAAAATTTAATTTTACCCTAAGTATATTCTTTAGTACTGACTGAATATTGTTACATTGCACGGTTTTTTACGTATTGTATATTTCGAGTTAATATAATAATGTTGTAATATAATAATGTTGTAATATAATAATGTTGTAATATAATGTTGTAATAAAATAGTATGGTAATATAATAATATAATAATTTTGACGAATGAATTTAGAAAATCTCTTTACAAATATTTCTTTGTGTTTGCTGTAAAAAATGTTATTAGTTTTGATTGAAACACATTTAATTAATTTAAAAAATCTTGCAATGGGAATATTATAAATTTTTCCTCTAGAATAGTATTCATGTAATTAATACAGTTAATACGGAGATTTACGACATAAAGAAATAACGGAATTTCGTGTGACTTCGAGCGAACAGTACGACTCGAGCCGATACGGAGAAAGGAAACGGATAAACAGACAATGTGACGAGCGTTGCGGCAATCGGAGGGGGGTCGCGAACCGCAAAGAAGGCACGACAGCCGCAAGAACATCGGCGGACGTCGCTTCGCGCTCGGTGGCGCTCTGTGGGGCAAGAGCTCGTGCAGAGGGGCGGGTCAGGACGACTATGAGGAGAAGCGAAAAAGAGCGTTTCGTCTCAGGCAGAGGTCTCAGATCTGCTGGAAAGCTAACCAAAGAATGTTGGCAAGACGACGAAGGTTCAAATACAAAGAGGAAGGTGAAGAATAGGGGGCGAATAAGACGAGGCAGAGGAAGAAGTAAATTACAAATAATATCGAAAACTACAAATGTACCTCATAATAGAGGAGGAAATACGAAGCGATATAGAGGAGGAAATAGCGAAGAAGTATTGTGGACTGATATAAATTAATATAATTGTGTAATAGAAATAAATTGCATTGGTCTCAAGAAGTGGATATTTTGTATTTTGAAATAAAAAAAATCAAACGAAAGAGATGAAAGCGACAAATAGAGAAAGATGCAGTGATGGAATGAACCGTCAGGAAGGACCTCGGGCTCTAGAGAGGAACCTCATTGGAGATAGGCGGAGAAATAAGTTTGCGAATTGCAAGTACGAAGCTCAAATTGCTGATAGTGGGGAAGATTTCGCAGAATGGTGTGTGAACGGACAGAACGACGAAACCGGAACGGCGGGGTCAAGGTTGGGAGTGGCGGCGTCGCGGCCAGTGCAAGGGGGCATCTGGGGTTAGGGATAATGCAGCCCGGAGGGTTGCCTGCGGCGCGGCGTGGGCGACGGCAAGGAGAGACAGGTGACGAGGGCGGACGCGGCGTCGGGCGACAGGGCCAAATAAGCAATGGACACGCCGAGAGAGAAAGAGAGAGGGAGAGAGGGGGAGAGAGAGCGAAGAGCGCTGACACGACGGAGGCGACTGTCAGGCGGGTCAGACAAGCAAGCAAGAAAGGGCAGGGTGGAGCGGGCGGCGGGTGTAGGGGTGAATGTGGAGCGGGCATGGGGTGGGGTGGGGCCAGGTGAAACGAAGGAGAGGAATTGAAGAGAGTTTGAGAAGGGGAGACGGTTATAGTGGGGTCCGGAGAGTGGCAGGCGTGGGGTGGATGCATGCGGAATCGGGGATGGGGACGAGTTTAGGGCGTGTTGGGGCGTGGCGGAGCTAGGGTGTGGCGACGTAGGGAGGACGGGGTCTATGTGTGTAAGGATGGCTGGGATGGGGTGGGGAGAGCTAGTGGGGACGGGAAAGGGAGAGGGCGGAGTGGAAAGGGAGCGACGACGGTCCGAACGTCGTGCGAGGCGGGGGCGGCGGTGTCGGCGCGGGCGGGCGGGGCGGCGGCGCGGTCGTGCGGGCGAACCGGGACTCGACTCGAGTTCCCAGCGCGCGCGCTTGGCGGTCGGCGCGGCCGGCCTGTAATTATCGGTGGGAAGCGGCCGGCGAGGCGAGCGAGGCGCGGCGCGGCGGGCGCGGCGCGGCGCGGCGGCGGCGGGGGCGCCGGGCTCCGTCGCGACGCGCGCGATCCGCGACCGCGCGTTGATGGCGGCGCTCCATCCCTCTCCCTCCCCTGCACTCCACCCCCTCCTCCGTCACACCGCCGAGAGCAGCGTACAACGCCGCCGCCGTGTGCGCTCTGGTGATACGACATTGATAACAAACATCGATGTTTAGCAAAGATCGAAAGAATTAAAACATCGATGTGAAAAATATATCGACTCAAAACCATCGATGATTGTAGACTGGGTTAGTAAACTCTAACATTAAATTTGTGTGCTTTAAATTTATTTTTGACAGGGTTCGTGTTTATCGATATGCTGATTGAAGTGAGTGTGAGAAGAAGGGGCAAGACGTATGCCCACAGCATATTTGTTGGCCGTATCTCAATGTTCGAAATGAGAGTGAAGAAATGGGAATTACAAAGGAATAGAGGTCATCTCGAGGAGTTTGGTGATGAAGGTTGTGTAAACAGCGGTCCTTTGGTTCAAACACACGAATATCAATGTAACTATAAGTTATTATTTCATATTTTTATTTTTTACAGTCTTGTGATCATGGGCATTTTTCATTCAGAAATGAAATATCGGCAAGGAAAAAAACATCGATCACGAAACATCGATGTTAAAAAACATCGTGTTAAAAATGTTTTTTTTTAAAAACATCGATGTTTCTACAAAAACATCAAAAAGTTTGAGGACATCGATGTCGCATCCTTAATGCACTCGGGTCAGCACATGGTGCGGTGAGCGTCGTATTTGTATTAATGTATCACATGTAATTATGTATTGATAAAATATCAGTGATTTTATTTTAATATTATGTCTATAAAATTTAAGTCCAATACAGTCTGTCTATTATTTAAGGTGTTTGAATATAATGGAAATACTTTATGAAGCAAATAAAAAGTGCTAGAATGAAATTGTGGTTAAGTTTTGAGTTATTTTAAGCGTCTTTTAAATGCCCCTTCATTTTCACAAATATGTAACTGTCATTGCAAATAATTCTAAGGACGTTTTATGTAAATTTTCAAGGTATCTCTGAAATAACTGTTCTTTTTAGAATAATGTATATTTTGTCAACTTAATTTTGGGATGTCATGAAAGCAAATGTTTTCAAATACTGCGAAATCCATCCAAGCTTTCAACAACCTGAATTCCATCATTGTGTAATTGTTTAAAATAAAATATTATTAACGTTAAAAATCATATTTTTCAGCATTTATTGAGGAGTTTGAGATTCGTTTCTCATGCTTCATATTTTTCGCTTTTACGAACAGAATCTACAGATACTTCAAGAGGCAAAGATATAATTGCGTAGAACTAAATATTGCGATCTGAACTCATTATTCGTATCATTGTAAGACATTTATGCGTATTATTGGAATTTTTCACCCACTTTTCTTGTAATTACAAGTTTTTAATTGCAATTTATTGCCTTATATATTTGGGTAACAGTTTTAACCTTAGTTAATTCTGAAGCCATTTTCAAAATTATTTTTTGCTACCGTCTCAGTTTAACACCAATTGCGCAATTCGTCACCCCTCCTTGACAAGAGGATAAAATATATCTCGTTAAATTGGCTGCAACCCAAGATCTTTGTTAGGCAAGGCGTGTGCAATCGTGTCACGTGACTCTGCAGCACCGGTGCAGTGTGTCGTGGTGAACTTCTTTGACTTCTTGTTCTCAATTGTAGTATTTGTCCTTTGTTCGTTGTGTTCTGTTCCGTTCGTTTCATTAGATTGTCTTTTTCTAGTTTCTTGCCCCTCTAAAGAAATGTATCTTCTTTTCGTCTATACATTACACTTTTAGAAATTTATTTGACTATGCTGAAGCAAGTTAGCAGGTTAAAAGCAGAAAGCATTCCGTTGAGTAGCACAAAACTTTTGCAACTCAAGTATTGCTTAACCAAATTATTCTATATCTAAAATTTTATAACAATTCGCATTTTACCGTTATGTTATACTCTGTAAATCGAGGGATTAAAATTATTTCAATTTAATTATATCTTAGTAGAGGGAAGCAAACTAATGTTGCCAGTAGTAAGATACAGTAAATAATATTCCTACACTTTCGGCAAAAAGGTTATAAATTATTCTGACTAATAATAATGTATTCAAAATTTGAATGCTCTAGTATATTATGAGTATTTTTAACTTAGGTTTTGTATTTTATTTTGAATTTTCTCACACTCTAGGTAAAGTCTCTGCAGTACTGCAGGTAATTTGTTTTTTGATTATCCGGTAACGATTGAAAATTTTCCCATATCTGTTTTTTTCCTTCTCTCCATATTTTGCAATTTGTGGTCCTGAAGACTAGTGTATGAATGTTTTTGGGAGTCACTTGTGAATATCCTTCCAAACTGGTTCGCCTTTGTAAGCTCTGAAGAGAGCACAGAGTCTAGCTTGTTTCCCGACGTTTCTGCAAGATTTCCATATGGGACTATTTGAATTTATTTTTCCTCGTAATATACATTTTTCCGCAACATTTGGAATTTTATTTAAAGTATGTACTTGTTCTACACTGTAAGGATCCAACAAACTGAACCGTATTCAAGAATAGGTCGAACTAGCGACGTGTACGCAAGTTTCCGCGATTCAGCACTCCCTCGACTAAGAATTTTCATCCGCGAAATGCAGAGCTTTCCATGCATTTCTGGCCACATAGTTCACTTGCTCGACCTTCCCAAGTGTTCGTTAATATTAATTCCTAAATATTTCATATTGCTTCCCCTGAGTATCCAATCGCCTTTCAGAGTATACGAGATATTTTCTGTTTTTTTTTTTCTTATCAGAGAAACAGAATAGCTTTGCATTTATTTGGAATTAATTTCCATTTCTTCTCTGTGGTCCAGCTTTCTATTTTGTAACAGTGAATGTCATAGGTATCTTAATTTCTCTGTTGAGTATACAATCGTCCGCAAAGAGTCGAATTTCGGACTTAATGTCGCGACACGATGTCGTTCACATAAGCAATGAACAGACAATGACGCTAGAACAGTTCCCTAAGGGACCCCCGACGTAACTTCGACACTTTGCTAAAGTTTAACACCTTCTCTTACTCTGTGAGTTCTGCCACTGAGACATTCCCGGATCCACAGATACTACTCTAGTTTCGATTCCCGCCCTGTTTCTATTAATCGGTGTCGTGCGGGACAAGATCGAAAGCTTTTGAGAAATCTATGACGACTGCGTCAACTCGCCACCCGCATCAAGGAATCAGCAATATCTTGACAAACGGAGAGTGTTTGCTTTCGCACGATAGCTGTTCTACACCCATGTTGCGCTTCGAAAAGCCAACCTGTCTTGAGTCATTCGTGTTTAAGTATTCTGCAATGTGATTTCTTAATTTGTTTGCAAGACAACTAATGTTAAGGTAATTGGCCAGTAGTGTTCTACTTTTGGAGCGACTTCCTCCTTTAAATGATCTACACGACGGTATTACTCTTATATATTATTTCCAAAACTATTCTGTCTAAGTCTGAAGATGAACATGTATAAGGAAACGATTGAATGACGGTAGGGAAAAAGTGGAGTTCTGGGTGAACTATGAGGTAGAAAAATGAGAATTCTTGAAAAACTTCTGCGTGCTCATTTCCACGCCACATGTTTGGTCTAAATGTATATATTCACCAGGTAGGTCACTAGCTGTAAATTTGCTTAGGTGGTCTGGAAGAGGCAGAAATGGTTCCATTTGACAAATTGGGCAGAGTTTGACCGAAAATGAAAGCGCGCAAGGCGCAAGAAGCTGGGCCAGAGGCCCTCTTCAAGACCGCATACAGGAAACATTTTTCCACCATCCAGGAAAACGAGTAGAGCAGACGGCGCTAGGTAACTTCATTGATAGAGGTTTGCTAATCGGCCGCGCTGCTGGACACGAGCGGACGTTTGCAGCTAGCCGGAGGCGGAGGGGGAGGCGAAGGCGGAGGCGGGTGTGGAGGCGGGGTCGGGTGCGGAGGCGGAGGCGGGTGTGGGGCGGGTCGGTGCGGAGCGGGGGCGGCTAACGAAGGTGGGGTGGAAAGCGAGGGCAGGAGCTGGTGGCGGGGCGCAGGCTGGGAGCGGATGCGGTTGGCGGGGGCAGGACGGAGTAGGCAGTTGCAGAAGCGGGTAGCGGAAGAGACGTGGCAGAGGCGGGGACGAGGTGGAGGGCAGTGCGCAGACGAAGTGGAGGCAGGGGCGGACGGAGGGGGCGGAGGCTAGGGAGCGGAGGCGGCGAGCGGGAGCGGAGGGCGGGGGCGGCAGGCGGGAGCGGGGGCGGGAGCGGAGAGGCGTGTAGAGCGTGGGCGGCAGGCGTGGGCCGGAGGCGTGGGCGGAGGCGTGGGCGGAGGCGTGGGCGGAGGCGTGGGCGGAGGCGTGGGCGGAGGCGTGGGCGGGGGGCGGGGGCGGTTCGGGGCGCGGGCGGAGGCGCGGGCGGAGGGCCGGCGGAGGCGCCGGGAGGCGGAGGTGGGGGCGGAGGCGGAGGTGAAGATGTGTGAGGGTGACGGAGACAGAGCGAGAGAAGAAGAGGGCGAGGGCGAGGATAAGGGCGGGGGCGGAGGCTGCGGCGAGAGCGCCCGGGCAGGGCCCGCCAAACGAGGAGACCTTGACCTCACGTCAGTCACGCTGCTTCTCAGCGGATTGTCTGGGATTCAATTTCCATCACGACTTGCTAATTACTCTCTCCAACACGTGCGCCCAAGCATTAACCCGTGCCCGCCGCGGGCTTTAGAGGGATGGAAAGCAGCAAAGACAGCGGCGCAGGGGCCCGGGAGGTAGTAGTTGCATATGTATTCTCCGCAAGGGACCCCTCTTCCGGGCTTTAAACAAACTTGGAGTTGGAATGAGCATACAAGGCAGGGGATATTTGGGAAATCCGGTGCTTTACGTAGAGTGGAAAAATATTCATTAACAAAGATTGTGATAACGGAATTAATGAAAGAAATATATGATAAGGGATGTCCAAGATATAATTCGTTGCTTCTTAATACGAAATATCAAACTAACACACGAGTTTTACTATCGTTCTTATTTTGTCGAAGAATTTACCGTCTAGGACCACGCGGACATAACAACTGTATTACCGAGAATCGGTAACATACACTCCGTGGCAGGTGTACAGGACTCCTTTTTGGGGAGATCAGTATTATGCTGAATCCAATTTTTATCCAAAGGTTTGCTGAACCTGTGTGGATGGGAAAGGAATGATTATGTTAAAGAAGGATGAATGAACGACATACACATACAGACATGCATATCACACCCATGCCCGGGGCGAGACTCAAACCCGCGATCCTTCGCGTCAGAGATCGCCACGGCACTACTGCTTTGAGCGATCTCGCTAGCCGATCTGCTATACTCATTATTATATTATTATTATTTATATTATTATTAATTATTATTATTATTATTATTTAAGTCATTATATGTTATTTTCTCTAGCATAACATCATTAAGTTCCAAATATATTTCTGAACAAATGTTTGTGAAGGGTTCGAAAATTGGTAAAGGCATTATTACTTGCCAAATCTCTGTCGAACTGAGTCTTTGACACTTTGTTAATTTTCGAGTTAGTAAATACCGTCTCAGAACGCAGAATTGTATACGCTGTATGAAGAGATAGACGCTGACCATGAGCTGGAAGTTAGTAGACCGTATTTAAGAAACAACTCTCAAAACCCTTCAAAAAGCTTAGTCAAATCAACATCAAAAGAACAACTTTTCGATTCCGTTTTTAATTATATGAGAAAATGCATGATAAAGCTAATTCGGTAGTCAGTAAAAAACTTCAAGGCTCTTGCTATATTATGATTCAATTATTTCAAGAATACTTTTATAGGAAATACGTGTGATTACATGCGCAACAGCATTCAAGAAGTCTGTAACGAAATGAAGAGAGGTTGCTGACACAAAAACGCACAGGAACTGATTTTCTCCTCGAAGCAGGTTCGACAAGGGTGCGAAACTGACCTCGGCACCACTTCCAAATGCCGCCTTCGGGTGGTGGTACGCTAACCCAACCGCACAGCAACAGTTATCGGCAGAGAAGTCCGACCGCGGCATGTGGGTAGGAGGTAGTCCTGACGCAAACCAGCCGGTCGCTGCCGCCTTGGACACTGCTCCGTTACTCCGCCGCCACCGGAACCGAAATAATAAATATTCGCGCCGGGCGTCTCACTAACGAGGGGGAGTCGAAGCGAGACGGCGCGGCGCGGACTGCGGGAGAGAGTGGCGAGGCGGCGGAGGGATATTTGGTAGGCAAGGACCGGAATTGCAACACCGACGGCAATTCTGTATCCGCCAACGAACCTCCTTCACAGCGACGGCTCGCTCGCTCAGAAGTCTACCACAGTTCGCTCGCCCGACTGGTGTGCCGTCTATGACTTATATTGCGACTGCTCATGCTGCGATCCGTGATGTAGCTGAGAGACTGCTTGCCTTACAGGACAGGGAAATCCATGTGGATATAGCGAGTTCGCGGCATGTTTTGTCGGGGTTTCTCCGTTTCCCTTGTCTCTCATAACATCTTTGCTTTCTCATTCATTATTTCCTTGACTTCTGTTTCCTATGACTCCTACTGCGCTGCTCACACTGAGCAATGGGACCGACCCTTGAATATAG
>BOPP01000002.1:15028848-15043847 GCA_017312745.1 Gryllus bimaculatus | reverse complement strand
GGTGAGGGAAAGGGAGCGACGACGGTCCGAACGTCGTGCGAGGCGGGGGCGGCGGTGTCGGCGCGGGCGGGGCGGGGCGGCGGCGCGGTCGTGCGGGCGAACCGGGACTCGACTCGAGGTCCCAGCGCGCGCGCTTGCGGTCGGCGCGGCCGGCCCTGTAATTATCGTGGGAGCGGCCGGCGAGGCGAGCGAGGCGCGGCGCGGCGCGGCGCGGCGCGGCGCGGCGGCGGCGGGAGGCGCGGGCTCCGTCGCGACGCCGCCGATCCGCGACCGCGTTGGATGCGGCGGCTCCGATCCCTCTCCCCTCCCCTGCACTCCACCCCCTCCTCCCGTCACCACCCGCAGAGCAGCGTACAACGCCGGCCGCCGTGTGCGCTCTGGTGATACGACATTGATAACAAAACATCGATGTTAGCAAAGATCGAAAGAATTAAAACATCGATGTGAAAAATATATCGACTCAAAACCATCGATGATTGTAGACTGGGTTAGTAAACTCTAACATTAAATTTGTGTGCTTTAAAATTTATTTTGACAGGGTTCGTGTTTATCGATATGCTGATTGAAGTGAGTGTGAGAAGAAGGGGCAGACCGTATGCCCACAGCATATTTGTTGGCCGTATCTCAATGTTCGAAATGAGAGTGAAGAAATGGGAATTACAAAGGAATAGAGGTCATCTCGAGAGAGTTTGGTGGATGAAGGTTGTGTAAACAGCGGTCCTTTGGTTCAAACACACGAATATCAATGTAACTATAAGTTATTTTTTCATATTTTTATTTTTACAGTCTTGTGATCATGGGCATTTTTCATTCAGAAATGAAATATCGGCAAGGAAAAAAAACATCGATCACGAAACATCGATGTTAAAAAACATCGGTGTTAAAACATTGTTTTTTTTTAAAAACATCGATGTTTCTACAAAAAACATCAAAGTTTTGAGGACATCGATGTCGCATCCTTAATGCACTCGGGTCAGCACATGGTGCGGTGAGCGTCGGTATTTGTATTATGTATCACATGTAATTTATGTATTGATAAAAATATCAGTGATTTTATTTTAATATTATGTCTATAAATTTAAGTCCAAATACAGTCTGTCTATTTTTAAGGTGTTTGAATATAATGAAATTACTTTATGAAGCAAATAAAAAGTGCTAGAATGAAATGTGGTTTAAGTTTTGAGTTATTTTAAGCGTCTTTAAATGCCCCTTCATTTTCACAAATATGTAACTGTCATTGCAAATAATTCTAAGGACGTTTTATGTAAATTTCAAGGTATCTCTGAAATAACTGTTCTTTTTAGAATAATGTATATTTTGTCAACTTAATTTTGGGATGTCATGAAAGCAAATGTTTTCAAATACTCTGAAATCCATCCAAGCTTTCAACAACCTGAATTCCATCATTGTGTAATTGTTTAAAATAAAATATTATTAACGTTAAAAATCATATTTTCAGCATTTATTGAGGAGTTTGAGATTTCGTTTCTCATGCTTCATATTTTTTCGCTTTTACGACAGAATCTACAGATACTTCAAGAGGCAAAGATATAATTGCGTAGAACTAAATATTGCGATCTGAACTCATTATTCGTATCATCGTAAGACATTTATGGCGGTATTATTGGGATTTTTCATCCACTTTTCTTGTAATTACAAGTTTTTAATTGCAATTTATTGCCTTATATTTTGGGTAACAGTTTTAACCTTAGTTAATTCTGAAGCCATTTTCAAAATTATTTTTTGGCTACCGTCTCAGTTTAACACCAATTGCGCAATTCGTCACCCCTCCTTGACAAGAGGATAAAATATATCTCGTTAAATTGCCTGCAACCCAAGATCTTTGTTAGCAAGGCGTGTGCAATCGTGTCACGGTGACTCTGCCAAACACCGGTGCAGTGTGTCGTGGTGAACTTCTTTGACTTCTTGTTCTCAATTGTAGTATTTGTCCTTTGTTCGTTGTGTTCTGTTCCGTTCGTTTCATTAGATTGTCTTTTCTAGTTTCTTGCCCCCTAAAGAAATGTATCTTCTTTTCGTCTATACATTACACTTTTAGAAATTTTATTTGACTATGCTGAAGCAAGTTAGCAGGTGAAAAGCAGAAAGCATTCCGTTGAGTAGCACAAAACTTTTGCAACTCAAGTATTGCTTAACCAAATTATTCTATATCTAAAATTTTATAACAATTCGCATTTTACCGTTATGTTATACTCTGTAAATCGAGGGATTAAAATTATTTCAATTTAATTATATCTTAGTAGAGGGAAGCAAAACTAATGTTGCCCAGGTAGTAAGATACAGTAAATATATTCCTACACTTTCGCAAAAAGGTTATAAATTATTCTGACTAATAATAAATGTATTCAAAATTTGAATGCTCTAGTATATTATGAGTATTTTTAACTTAGGTTTTGTATTTTATTTTTGAATTTTCTCACACTCTGAGGTAAAGTCTCTAGCAGTACTGCAGGTAATTTGTTTTTTATTATCCGGTTAACGATTGAAAATTTTCCCATATCTGTTTTTTTCCTTCTCTCCATAATTTTGCAATTGTGGTCCTGAAGACTAGTGTATGATGTTTTTGGGAGTCACTTGTGAATATCCTTCCAAACTGGTTCGCCTTTGTAAGCTCTGAAGAGAGCACAGAGTCTAGCTGTTTCCCGACGTTTCTGCAAGGATTTCCATATGGGACTATTTGAATTTATTTTTCCTCGTAATACAATTTTTCCGCAACATTTTGAATTTTATTTAAAGTATGTACTTGTTCTACACTGTAAGGATCCCAACAAACTGAACCGTATTCAAGAATAGGTCGAACTAGCGACGTGTACGCAAGTTTCCGCGATTCAGCACTCCCTCGACTAAGAATTTTCATCGCGAAATGCAGAGCTTTCCATGCATTTCTGGCCACATAATTCACTTGCTCGACCTATCCCAAGTGTTCGTTAATATTAATTCCTAAATATTTCATATTGCTTCCCCTGAGTATCCAATCGCCTTTCAGAGTATACGAGATATTTTCTGTTTTTTTTTTTCTTATCAGAGAAACAGATAGCTTTGCATTTATTTGGATTAATTTCCATTTCATTCTCTGTGGTCCAGCTTTCTATTTTGTAACAGTTGAATGTCATAGGTATCTTTAATTTCTCTGTTGAGTATACAATCGTCCGCAAAGAGTCGAATTTCGGACTTAATGTCGCGAACGATGTCGTTCACATAAGCAATGAACAGCAATGGACCTAGAACAGTTCCCTAGGGACCCCCGACGTAACTTCGACACTTTGCTAAAGTTTAACACCTACTCTTACTCTTTGAGTTCTGCCACTGAGCCATTCCCGGATCCAAGATACTACTCTAGTTTCGATTCCCGCCCTGTTTCTATTAATCGGTCGTGCGGGACAAGATCGAAAGCTTTTGAGAAATCTATGACGACTGCGTCAACTCGCCCACCCGCATCAAGGGAATCAGCAATATCTTGACAAACGGAGACTGTTTGGCTTTCGCACGAGTAGCTTCTTCTACACCCATGTTGCGCTTCGAAAAGCCAATCTGTTTTGAGTCATTCGTGTTTTAAGTATTCTGCAATGTGATTCTCAATTCGTTTGCAGACAACTAATGTTAAGGTAATTGGCCGGTAGTGTTCTACTTTTGAGCGACTTCCTCCTTTTAATGATTTACACGACGGTATTACTCTTATATATTATTTCCAAAACTATTCGTCTAAGTCTGAGATGAACATGTATAAAGGAAACGATTGAATGACGGTAGGAAAAAATTAAGGTATATTGCAGTGGAATTCTGGTGAACTATGAGGCAGAAAAAATTGAGAATTCTTAGAAAAACTTCTGCGTGCTCATTTCCACGCCACATGTTTGGTCTAAATTGGCATAGATTCACCAAGAGGTCACTAGCTGTAAATTTGCTTAGGTGGTCTGGAAGAGGCAGAAATGGTTCCCTTTGACAAAATTGGGCAGAGTTTGACCGAAAATGAAAGCGCGGCAAAGGCGCAGGAAGCTGGGCCAGAGGCCCTCTTCAGACCGGCATACAGGAACATTTTTCCACCATCCAGGAAAACGAGTAGAGCAGACAGGCGCAGGTAACTTCCTGATTGATTAGAGGTTTGCTAGTCGGCCGCTCTGCTGGACACGAGCGGACGTTTGCAACCAGCCGGAGGCGGAGGCGAAGGCGGAGGCGAAGGCGGAGGCGAAGGCGGAGGCGGAGGCGAAGGCGGAGGCGGAGGCGGAGGCGGAGGCGGAGGCGGAGGCGGAGGCGGAGGCGGAGGCGGAGGCGGAGGCGGAGGTGGGGGCGGAGGCGGAGGTGAAGATGGTGGTGAGGGTGACGGAGACGAGCGAGAGAAGAAGAGGGCGAGGGCGAGGATAAGGGCGGGGGCGGAGGCTGCGGCGGAGAGCGCCCGGGCAGGGCCCCGCCAAACGAGGAGACCTTGACCTCACGTCAGTCACGCTTCTCACGGGATTGTCTGGGGATTCAATTTCCATCACGACTTGCTAATTACTCTCTCCAACACGTGCGCCCAAACATTAACCCTGCCCGCCGCGGGCTTTAGAGGGAGGAAAGCAGCAAAGAAGCGGCGCAGGGGCCCGGGAGGTAGTAGTTGCATATGTATTCTCCGCAAGGGACCCCTCCTTCAGGGCTTTACAAACTTGGAGTTGGAATGAGCATACAAGGCAGGGATATTTGGGAAATCCGGTGCTTTACGTAGAGTGGAAAAATATTCATTAACAAAGATTGTGATAACGGAATTAATGAAAGAAATAATGATAAGGGATGTCCAAGATATAATTCGTTGCTTCTTAATACGGAAAATCAAACTAACACAACGAGTTGTTACTATCGTTCTTATTTTGGTCGCGAATTTACCGTCTAGGACCACGCGGACATAAAACCTGTAATTACCGAGAATCGGTAACATACACTCCGTGGCAGGTGTACAGGACTCCTTTTTGGGGAGATCAGTATTATGCTGAATCCAATTTTTATCCAACAGGTTTGCTGAACCTGTGTGGATGGGAAAGGAATGATTATGTTAAAGAAGGATGAATGAACGACATACACATACAGACATGCATATCACACCCATGCCCGGGGCGAGACTCAAACCCGCGATCCTTCGGTCAGAGATCGCCACGGCACTACTGCTTTGAGCGATCTCGGCTAGCCGGATCTGCTATACTCATTATTATTATTATTATTATTATTATTATTATTATTATTATTATTATTTAAGATCATTATATGTTATATTTTCTCTAGCATAACATCATTAAGTTTCCAAATATATTTCTGAACAAATGTTTGTGGAAGGGTTTCGAAAATTGGTAAAGGCATTATTACTTTGCCCAAATCTCTGTCGAACTGAGTCTTTGACACTTTGTTTAATTTTCGAGTTAGTAAAATACCGTCTCAAGAACGCAGAATTGTATACGCTGTATGAGAGATAGACGCTGACCATGAGCTGGAAGTTAGTAGACCGTATTTAAGAAACAACTCTCAAAACCCTTCAAAACAGCTTAGTCAAATCCAACATCAAGAACAACTTTTCGATTCCGTTTTAATTATATGAGAAAATGCATGATAAAGCTAATTCGTGTAGTCAGTAAAAACTTCAAGGCATCTTGCTATATTATGATTCAATTATTTTCAAGAATACTTTTATAGGAAATACGTGTGATTACATGCGCAACAGCATTCAAGAAGTCTGTAACGAAATGAAGAGAGGTTGCTGACACAAAAACGCACAGGAACTGATTTTCTCCCTCGAAGCAGGTTCGACAAGGAGTCGAAACTGACCTCGGCACCACTTCCAAATCCCGCTTCGGGTGGTGGGTACGCTAACCCAACCGCACAGCAACAGTTATCGGCAGAGAAGTCCGACCGCGGCATGTGGGTAGGAGGTAGTCCTGACGCAAACCAGCCGGTCGCTGCCGCCTTGGACACTGCCTCCGTTACTCCGCCGCCACCGGAACCGAAATAATAAATATTCGCGCCGGGCGTCTCACTAACGAGGGGGAGTCGAAGGCGAGACGGCGCGGCGCGGACTGCGGGGAGAGAGTGGCGAGGCGGCGGAGGGGATATTTGGTAGGCAAGGACCGGAATTGCAACACCCGACGGCAAATTCTGTATCCCGCACACGAACCTCCTTCACAGCGACGGCAGCTCGGCTGCAGAAGTCTACCACAGTTCGCTCGCACCGACTGGTGGTGCCGTCTATGACTTATATTGCGCTGCTCATGCTGCGATCCGTGATGTAGCTGAGAGACTGCTTGCCTTACAGGGACAGGGAAATCCATGTGGATATAGCGAGTTCGCGGCATGTTTTGTCGGGGTTCTCCCGTTTCCCTTGTCTCTCATAACATCTTTGCTTTCTCAATTCATATTTCCTTGACTTCTGTTTCCTATGACTCCTACTGCGCTGCTCACACTGAGCAATGGGGACCGACCCTTGATATAGCTGTGAGACTGATCGCCTTCCCCCGTTGGAACCGGGTTTCAAATTCCAGTCGATCCATGCGGTCTTCATGTTTTCTCCGGGTGCTCCCGTTACCCCTACCTCTCATTCCATTTTTGATGTACATCATTCATCTTATATTTTCTTAATTATCTTAACATCAAAATCATTTTCCAATTTCCAGGTATGAAAATAGGTTTAGGCGCTAGTATCGTAATAAAGAATCTCTTATAGCGCGGCGGTCGCCTTGCTCCTCTGATTCCATAATTGAATCGCGATCAGATCGTGAATTGATCAAAATTCCAAATACTAGTAAATACTTTATCTATCCTATCACTATACCTAGAAAGTGAAAAATTAAATAAATCAAGCGACCATCACATCACTCTCTTGCATCACTTGGCTTAAAAGAATATCCTCTATTACTGTCATACTCGCGAAACCACCCAACATCGACAATCTTAGAAGGGTTCGGAACAGCTTGTCGCTTTGGGAGCTCCTTTTTCCATGTCCTCTCCAGGGATGTTCGCGTGTGTTGAACAATGCACGACGTCCAGGGAGAGAGAATGGGGGGGGGGGAGAGGCGCAAAGGAAGACGGCCGTTGTGTTTTGCAAGATCCATTACATTTGTAATTGAAGACAGGGAGCTACCGCGATTACAGAGAGTTCTCATTAACTTCGGTTCCAACTTGTTTGTAAACTCATTGTTCCTGTTACATTGCCTCTTCGCTCCCACTGTCTCTCCCACACCTGCTCAACCGCCCTGCGCCAACCAAGACCTCGGCGCCGACCTTTACGAATGCGACAGTACGTACTCAGGCAGATCCGATCGGCTTCGATTCGCCTATGCCATTATATCGTCGATCATCGCGTTCCCTCCGCCAATACAATAAGGAAACGCTCCGTGCCCTGCAGGGAGGGCGATAAAACACCGGCGCGATCTGAGAAAGCGTCCTCTCCAGCGATCCGGCAAGAAAGGCGCTCGGAGATAATAAAGAAATAATGAAGTTGGTTTTTTTTCCGTCGCGGACGCTGCTAGGCCGCGGAGGAATGTAAGGTGGGCGCCGTTTTGTTTTTGTTTTTTAATTATATTTTTCCTGATGGGGTCTACATAGGTCAGTTGAATCAACTTTGCGTGAGTTTTGGGTTAATTTTGTTTAAAATGTAAAGCTATCTGAAATTTAGGCGAGGAGTTTCATAAAAAACGTCAATATATTATGTACCTAGGTTGGTAAATATTTGTTAGAAAGCATTGGGATGTATGGTATGATATCTATTTTTTGATTCTGGTTATACAAGAAGAATTTTGGCAAGTCTATGAAATACTGGGAAAGTTACTTTGGTGAAAAAGTCTTGAGCTAAATAGGTAGACTTCATGGGATTTAGAATTTGTTCTCTGTGCAATTGTTTGTTGGTTTGGTTATGTATAATGGACTATGTGTTATTGTTCTCAGAAAATTTTGTATAATTTGAAACTTATGTTGCTGCCAGAATTTATCCAATGGCGGCCTGCATCAAATTAACATTGACGGTTTTGATTATTGATTTGTGTAGTGTCAGGTAGTTGACAAGTGATATATTACTATTTCTATTTAATAACAGTCTCTACTGCAATATTTTTAATTTTACTCGGAGGGTTTTATTTTATATCTCTATTTTAGATTTATATCTAGGCTTATGGTGGGCGCTCCTCGCTTCGGAGTGCAAGTGGCGGAGATGCATACTTCTCTGGTTATCTTGTACCCATCTCTTCTATTGTTATTCACAATGTGCAGTCTGAGAAGTTGTTGGATGTGTCTCGTCTATTTAATACTTCTCCTAAACCGCAACTTCTGCTCTAACGCAGTTCATTGTGTACTTCATGTTCCGTTTTTTCTTATAAAACCAATGTTTGTGCTTATTCTCAGTTTTTCATTTGCATACTATGAACTTTTTTCATTCAAATCCCCCCTCAATTTTATATTAACATGAAAGGAATTTTATTCGAATGTGTGATACAAATAATCCCGCATTTGCGATATTATGTTTAGTATTTCCATTTGAAATCGTGATCCATTTTGCTTTAAGCGTGTGAAGAGCACAACCATATTGCGAAAAATCCACTGATACCAATTAAATAGAATGCAGAAGAATCGTTCGAAACGAATTGCTAAACGTAGACTTCTATAACATAATTCCAATTTGCAGACTCGCGAATTTCTTTCTACCCGGCGCATCACATTCCAGCGCCATCTCCCCACATAATCCCTCCGTGCCGGCTTCCTCGCCGCTCCTCGCCTCGCGCCTCCCGCCTCCCGAGTGGCGGCGGTGGGGCACGAACCGGTGGAGTTGGGGCGGGGGCGGCGGCGGCGGCGGCGGAGCGCCGACAACAAACAGCGCAGGGTCAACAACCTCTCTCTCTCTCTCTTCGGCAGCGCCGGCAGGAATGTGAGCATGATCCACAGGCGGCGGTGGCGGCGGCGGTCGTGAAGTGGGGGCCTCCACCGCTCCTTCAGCAGCGGAGGCGGCGGTAGCTGCGGAGGTGGAGGCGGTTGCGGATAACATGGTGGCGGAGAACCGAGACGCTGTGGAATAAAAAGCGATGGAAACGGATCGTAGACATAGAAGTAGAATCAGTAACGGCATTAGAAGGGGGTGTGTTCGAGATGGGCGTAGGTGATGTCGTCTGGGTGATGGTGGCGGCGACGGCTACAGCGGCGTCGTGGGTGTCGTTGGAATGAGACGTGCGAGGGAAGTGATGGAAGCGGCGAAGGCAGCGAAGGAGCCAACCTCGACCGCGGAGACGGGTGGAGGAGGAGGAGGAGGAGGTGGTGGAGTCGGCGAAGGCTTGGGCGCTCTCGCTCGCGCCCGGAAATTCCGGACGAGGTTGCATTTGTCCGTGACACAACGCGATACATCAGCGCTGCACGACGCCCGCCCTCGCTGCCTCCGCCTCCGCCGCCACCGCCACCGCCGCCGCCGCCGCCGCTGCGGTCTCCGGTGCAGCTGTAGTCGCCACCCACCGCCGCTCGCCGCACTTTGCGCCTCTCCCACGCGCGCTTTGATCGACTTCTCGCGGGCCGCTACGGCACATGCCTTGGTTCCGCCTCCTTCATTACCGCGATTGACTCGCTAGTCAATCAAATTTTATATCCATGCTTCTTGCACTCGTCTCCTTCATTATTATTTTGCTGGCTATCCGCTGAGACTTCTTCTTCTTCTTCTTGTACTATTACTTCACCTTTTTCTTCGCGTAATTCTTCGCAATTTATTTATCAGCCTCCATTTTTTCTATCTGGGCATTGCATTTTAATTTTTTTTTAAATATTTCTTTTAATTAGCCAACGCACGTAACGCAGATGGCGGCAGAAGCTGCAAATTCTTGTCACGGAAAGGTTGTGGTGTGAATTTGCAAAAGGGAAGGATGTTCTAAATTACGTGGAAGGCAATACCCCATCAAAATTCCCAGAACATAATTCGTTAATTCGCAATTACTCAGGAAGGGTGTAAAACTGAAACAGTTTTCAACAATTTTTTTTTCTTTAATAATCAAATACACCCTGAGGGTATTCCAACTATTTCTCTACCTCTTATTCATTATCCACTTCCCTTGTATTCCCTCGTACCACTTTTCTGTTTCTTCTGCAGCGACGTGGCACTGGTGCAGCTCCGCTCTGTCGTGCATGGATGCGCACGGAGCCCCGGGTCGGAATGCAGGACTTCCGATTCTTCGAGGCGCCCGTTGCACCAGCCCCCCAACTCCACCCCTCCCCCTGCTCCCCTTCGCCCGGCGGTTCTTCGCCGCCCGTGCGCCGCGCCCTCGCGCCGCCGCGTGCTTGCCAAGGCTGCGGAGGCGATTGCAATCAGCGAACCCACGCCCCGCCCAGCCGGCCCCGCCAGCCCCGCTCGCCCCGCCCCCTGCAGCCTGCATCTCTCATTGGGATGCCAGAGTGCATGGAATTGGGACTCAACGACCGCAGTAGGTGAGCGAGGAACTCATTGAGCTACGGGATTCCGTGGGTTTGAAGATCGTGGATCGGAACGAGTTTGGAATTTGAAACTGTCAATTATTTGGGAAAATGTTGGATCTCGTGCAGTTTTCTGTTGCATGTTTGTTCGAGAATGCTGAACGCTGCTAGTATTCTTCATACTTCAGAACTTGTGCATACTTCATTGCTTGCACGTTTCAGGGAACTATCACATTATGGCAGTGAATTCTCATCTTCACGTGTTCATACGGAGAGACCTTTCACCTTGTGTTCTTTATCAACGTGAAGTTCGTTACCCCGTTCCTCGGGTGATCGCAAACCCCTCACCTATCCGAACGGTTCGTTCCAGCCGGTCGCTGCATTACAGACCACATTCCATCCCCTCCCTACCCCTTCCATCCTCTCCCTTCCTTCTCCGCTTCTCATTCACATATCACCAACCTCTCCATCTCTTTCATTTCCATTGCCATCTTCTCTTCTTTCCTTCCCCTCCTCATCTTTCTTCCCCTCCATCCCCCGCCCCCTTCATCCCCCACCCCCTGCCCATCCTCTTCCTTTCCTTCTCATTCGCCCTCTTATTTCCCCCCTTCCTTTCCTCACTACACTACTCCCTTTACTCTCCTTCATACCCCCCCTTCTATCACACTCCACTCCCTTCCCTTGCCATTTCTTTCCACCTCTTCCGCTCCTCTCTCCATTTCCTCCCTCTCTCTCTTTCATTCCTGCCCACAGCCTTCTTCCCCTCCCCCCCATTTCCTGCCCTTCCTCCATGTGTCCTGCAGCCTGCTCTCATTGCGTCCAGGGGCGCCTGCAATTGCGTCCCGGCGAAGACCACGCAGCGCACGAGCCGCTATGCGCCGTCCCGTCCGCCCCGCCACGCCCCACCCCGCCCTGCGGACCGAGGCCTGCACTTACGCCTATTTCGGGGAAGATGATACTCGCTGCAAAAAGAGCGGATGAGCGGGAGAGTGGAGCCCGAGTCACGGCGGTTACGCACCAGTGCCACGTGTAATTTCTTCCCGAACACGTATCTCCACAGCCATTTATCATAATCGTTCATTCCCATAACCAGATTGTGCCTTCTTTCTTTTTTTAGATTGATGCATATCTGTTCATTTTGCTTATCTTTCGCATATTCAATGTTGAAGTTGGAATACATACATAAACTACAGACCATTATATCAATTTTTTTTTACACTGTCATTTCTGGTTGCAGGAAAAGACAACATTTGTTCGCGAAACTTGCGCAATAAACATCTCATTACAAATACACTTTTTAACTCCCGGAACCAGACTTGAACTCATTTCAGTAAAATACTATATTTTCTCCCAGAAGCATCTGAAGATCATTTAAATTTTGCTTTATAAAATGTATTCGAAGGACAAATCAATTTCATAATAGTCTCATAGAAATTTTGTCTCAAGCCATTCAGAGGTCCCAATGTGTTTCTTTGTCTTTCACAGACTAAATGTATGGCATTAGTGACGCTGATTGAAATGTTTGATATTTCTTCCCCTGAATTGATCTGATAGCATAGATTTGGATCGGCAATTTACCCCCCCACACACACACACAAGTAATGTCTCAAGACATTCGCATTCCTTCTACTGAAGCATTGCGTCGAAACGTGAGCCCGATACTTTCAATTTTCATCCCGAAGGTGTCTACGGAAAGACACAGATTTCGTGTTAGTTGTGAGTAATGGAATTAACAACGGCGCTGCAATACACTCGGGGTGTGGCAGGTCACGCCCAAATCCGGGAACGCCCCCTCTGCCGCTCCCAGCGCCCTCCGCCTCACGCGGGAACAATGCGCAGTGCGCACGATCGCTTTAAATTAATTTGTTCGTGCTTTCGGCTCCTTCGGCCGCACTAATGGTCAGCAGCGGCCGTTGCGGCAAAGTGGCCATTAAAATAAACTGTAACCTTCTTTTCGAATGCTATTGTTTCTTTTAATTTTTTGAACTGGAACTCGGTGACCACCAAATAATGGTGTTTGTTTGAAAGCATAAGTCGTAACTACTATACCATCTGTCGCAATGGACACACTGCGTAGACATCATTGCAGTACCCACCCCAACGTCCATTAGGCTTCGAGTTTGGTAATGTTCCCTTTTGGTATATTGACACAAATTTCTGTTTACCAATATAAACGTATCTTAACATCGACTTATATCACATACTAAACGTTTCGAGCACCATTTTAATGAAATTAAAGAGAACTGTATCGGTAATTTAACAAGTATTGCATCCATAGAATTTGTTAGAAACGAAAGACGATTTTATGAAGTCAGCCAATCGTTTTATTCATTCTTATATTATGTATTTTCTGAATGCATTATAAACATTTGATGTCGGATATCTTAAAAAGTACTTTGCATGTTCGATACCACTTGTAACGTGATATTATAAAAAGATTTTCTAAGAATCTCGAACTATATTTATGCAATGATAAATGCAGATCATCATTCGTTAATTATATGTGTTTACATAAATTGAACACACAGCAATAATGTTCTTCGAAGATACTAAATGGGAAATTGTAATAAAATAAAATCAACAAACATAAATAATTCGTAACATATGTATTCGTTGTACATGAATTATTAGTGGCTCAGTTATTTATATAAACTCCACTACCAAATTTCAAAATAATGTTTTTGGTTGTTTTTATTGCTGTTGGTGAGATTTTACGAATTCCTGCCTCGCTTCAACTTTAACACTGCACTGCAACTACACTGAGGAAGTCTGGGGAACCTAGAGGAAGTCAGGTAGCTGCAGCAAACGGGTAGGGACCAAAACGCCCTTAATAGCATCCGCACGACGACCTGAGGCGCCGGTGGCCTCTTTCGACACCGCGTCCACCGAGGGCGGCGGCGGCGGCGGCGGCGCGCTCCTAACGCGGCGGAAAGGTGTTGCGCGCGCAATAATAACGGTGAAACGCGATTACGCCCATCGCAACGGAACTAAAAGGCGATCCCCATGAATAAATCAGCGCCGGTGAAAGCCGCCTCTCGCTCACCTCGCTTCACCCGCCTGCTCGCCCGACGCTCCCGCACCCGCCGCCGCGTGCCCGCCTCGCGCTCTCGGCCCCCGCCTCGCCGCCACGCTGGTGTCGCCGTCGTTCGCCCGCCCGGCCACGCCTCACGCCCTCCCACTGCTTGCCCCCCGCCTTCCCCGCCCGCCTAACCACCCTCTTCCCAGCTCGCTTCCCCCATTCCCAATCCCTGTTTGCTTCAACTTATCCCACATACCGCTACGGGGCTTGCCGCCCGCTTGCCGCCCGCTTGCCCGCCGCTCCCGCCCGCCTTGCCGCCCTTGCCGCCCGCTTGCCCGCCCGTTGCCCGCTCGCTTGCCCGCCCGCTTGGCCCGCCGCTGCCCGCCCGCTTGCCCCCGCTTGCCCAGCCCGCTTGCCCCGCCCGCTGCCCGCCCGCTTGCCGCCGCTTGCCCGCCCCGCTTGCCCCCCGCTTGCCGCCGCTTGCCCGCCCGCTTCCCGCCGCTTGCCCGCCCGCTCCGCCCCGCTTGCGCTGCTGTCCGACCGCTTGCCCGCCCGATTCTCGCTCGTCCCCACCACGTCGCCTCTCGCTTTCCCCCTGCGTCCTGCCCATTTCCTCGCCCGCATTCTCCAACCACATTCTCGCCACCTTCCGCGGCGCTTCTCCCCCCGCTCCCACATCCTCCAGCTCCGCCACTGCTCAATTCCTTCGCGCTTTCCCGCCCGCCTTACCCAGACACTTCAAAACAAGTTCCTTCATATTTCCACGCTCGATTGTCCCCATCAGGCTTGCTGCCCTCCTACCACCGCTTGTCCACCCTAGACCACCAATTTGCCCGCCCTTTTGACTCCCATTTGCCCGTCACTTCCCGATTCTTTCTCACCAGCATTCCTCTCCGCTTCCCCGCCGCTTCCCGCCCTCACCGCTCACTTCCCACCACCGCTTCATCACCTCTTCACCTCCGCTTCACCTCTAGACTATCCGATCCGCTTCCACTCTCTCGCTTACCCGCTACCACTCAAGCAAAATCCCCTTCGTACCGCCTCACGATTCGGTTCCGCTTACGCTCGTTTGTTTGCCATATCCGATGATTGGTTCCAATCATCCTCCCGGTTTTCCGACTCCCAACACGACCGCTTTCCTGTAAGACTCACCCCAAACAACATTATTAACTTCTTGCCATTCTCAGATCACCTGACCATTCACCACCGCCACTTTCCTCATATATCCTTTCCGCTCAGTTTGCACCTCCACATTGCAAGGCCTAAAGCACCCACCTCTCACACACATCGTATTGTCATCGTCCTCAGCCTCCTCGTATGCTTTTCCAACTGGCCGGATCCTACCTGGGCCTCCAGGTTGCTGCCAGGTCGCACTGCCCGCCCACTAGCGCCGCAACGACGCACACTAAGCGTGGTTTACATTTGGGGCGTCCGCCCACGCTCGCCACCACTCGGGCTATATCCGCACGCCCACCGCTACCCTCGCCACCCGCCACCTTCACAGCCCTCGCCACCACCCCGCCACCGCCCTCGCCACCCCACCATCGACCACCGCCTCACGACCACC
>BOPP01000002.1:15012987-15023375 GCA_017312745.1 Gryllus bimaculatus | reverse complement strand
TGACATGGAGTGACATGAATCGCGAATCCAAGTAAATTTTCCGAAACAGTATAAACACGTATAATCATCTAAAGTTCGTAAACTCTTAATCTCTTGAACAAAAATGCTGGAGAAGGCGGCAACTTTTCCGTATTTCTACTCTTATTCAATTACACTACACCAGTAGATCTTTAGGATTGTTATGATTACCTAGACAAGTTGAAGAACGGAAAGTCGGCGAGAGTCGGCGTGAATGACAGAGGTGGCGACAACCAACAGCCGTGGAAATATAACTGGGGCGCCGGCGGTAGTTACGTCGATAGGGGGAGGGAGCGCGGACAGTGGGGGAGGGGCCAGACGCTCAGCCACGGTTAGACAGCGGAAACAATGGCAGACGGCGGTGGCCAGAACCGTCACGTCGCGCCTTTGACAATGCCTCTTGACGCCTGCAGACCGAAGGTCAGACTCACGATTATTGTGTGACTGTGTTAAGTCATTCAGGAACGCGTACTGACGTGTGGCGTTCGAAACGACATTATTTATTCATACCTTTTACTTCCACATTACGATTTTCGATAAAAAGGAAAGCGTCTGGGAAATGCTGTATAAGACAAATTCTAATTGAGACAAAGATTGGTATCAATATTTTTAAAAGCAAAAATTCTGTTTCTACAAAATTCCGACAAAAAAACTGAGAAAAAAATATTTTTTCTTAATTTATTACAAGATATCGATCTCACCAGTCATTATTTTTGTTATTATTATTAATATTATTATTACTATTATTAACACATTTTATTAAAATACCTCTTAGTTAACTTATTTTTTGCTGATTTCGAGTCATATTTACACCTGCAAGTATTTTTATGCCACGCTCAATATATTGTATCGGTAGTAAATCTAACAGTAATTCATTGAAACAGTAATTGATTGAGCATTAGAAATAAATCTTAAAGCATCCGAAATCATCGAAAGAATTTAATTTGGGTAGAAACGAAGTCTTATTAGCTATGATCCAAACACATATATTCAAGATGTAAAAACAAACTTGACACTTAACAAAAGTTCCAGAAGTGAAGGAACAGATTGGACAAGTTTGAACCTACAAGTATTTACTGGTGTGAAGCATTTATACATATAGCTTTTTATGCTAAACTTTCACTAAACGTTTCAAACTAATCTCAATGTGTGTGTTCTTTATTTCCATTCATTTAGTTAATTTAGAAGACTTGGAATAGTTTTGAGTTCATTGCAGTTATTTGCATTTTCGAACATTGCTACCCTTCATTATTGCTTCAATATCCGAACATTTTCATCACCTAATTCGAGACTGTCATTTTATTGTTGGTAATTGAAATGTACTTGAGAAATAAATTGTATGTGTAGAAATAAAGTGGCATCCAAAATAGCGAAAAAAGGAAGAGGTCACACACCAATCCATTTTAATTTACTCCCTGAGTCGTTTAAGGAAAACTCGTTCCACTAATTTTGGGAAGCTTCCAAAGGAATTTGAAGAAGTCACCATTCCTCACAGTGTCTAATTTAAAAACCGCATAGCTCCCTCACTGTAAAAAGAAGAAACAAATTGTTTTATAATGAATACCAAACTGTGGGTCTGCATGTGACCCCCAACGTAGAACCCACTGGGAGTTCCTTTTTCGGTTTCTAATAAGATGTTATGATGCTTACAAATTACGACACAAAATAATAATTGTAAGATATCGGACCACTACACACGTATCTATCCAGCTCGATTTGACCCGGAAGTGTAGGAGAATATGTTATATCAAACTAATATACCGCAAATGACTGCTTAATGGCAGTGGAAATAATTTTTCATCCTCGTTCGGCCACATTCCTCTGTCTTGATAACAAACTTCGTGAACCCATCGGAAGTGGGAGTTGTGAGCAATTCCCCTTGCGTCAACGGCCACGTCAAAGATAATTCGCATCTCTGAATAATTACAGTTTTTATCTAGGTAGGTGGGCGAGATAAAAGTAGAACAGTAAGTGGACCCGAGTATAAAATAAGGAAAGAATTTCATGCTGCCCATCAACAAGATATGACCAAGCTACTTGACTGTATCTGAAAGACTTACAAACTCTGCGAAGTTCATATTTGGTGCGCTACGTTCAAACTGGATTTGATGTAGGTACTCGTTCGTAATGCATCAAGCTCGTTTACCGCAAGCAAAATAAAAACGCATAGTACACGTGCCGCAAACTAATAAGCTTCTTGCCCTGAAAGGGTGTCAAGTCTAACCACACAATCCACACTTTCTATAGCCATTAGCTAACAAGCTAATTTGATTTCGTCTTTATACGTTTTAGTGAATTTTGATTTTTTTCCTTATTGTAATGATTGCAATGTTTTGCAAACAAAAGTTCGCCAAAAATAATTGTAAAATTATCCAAACATATTTTTTGTTTGTATTCAAATATTAAAAACAAAATAAATATCTTTATCTTTAATAATATATCAAATAAAATTACCAAAGTATCTTACCGGAGCGTGTAGGTAACCCAAATTAACGTGTTCATGTCGCTTAAGGAATAATCAGCTCCATCGAATCATAAAGATAATTACATATCGACATCAAAGGAAATCAACACGTAATCGAAAGCATTAATACGACGAAGTCCAACTAAACGCAGCAACATTTGTGTCACGACATTGCCCTGTCTCCGTTTGAGAAATCACCTTCGCGCTGCCAGCAGGAAAATTCCCCGCCCGGAGATTGTGTCCCCGGCGAAAGACGTCGGTCCACTTCGGCCGGGAGAAAGTGACGAGGGCTTGACAAGCGCCGCTGGCGGGCTTCGAAGCCAGGACTTTCCGCCGCTGAAAGCCGCCCGGGCGAGAGCGCGCGCAGCCGGCGGCGGGGGCGGGGGCGGCAGCGGCGGCGGAGGCGGAGGTGGAGGCGGGGGCGGACGCTTTCGAACGCAATCCTGGCATCCCACGACCGCAACACAATTTCGACTCAAAGGCACCTTACGGCTCACGTTGAGGTTTCATTGATTCAGTTTTACTGATTCCGGGCACGTCAACTTCTAAGATTATTTAGTCCTGTTAAGTAAAGTGCAATTTCCTAGATAAGTGGAGGTGGACTTCCCCTGCGGTGGAGATCCTATTGTCGGTTAGCGGGGTTATCCACAACCAGGTCTCCCACGAACGGGGCACCGCCCCAAACAGGACACGCTATAAGCTCCCGACCGGTCTCCCGGCCTATGAGGTAGTGTAGTGCATGTTAGTGTGGGTGAAAGTAAGAGGATAGGTCTAGGAAGAGGAAGGAAACATCGCCCTTGGTCCATGGACCGTTTGTTAGGGTACTACTCCGGCATTCGCCTGGTGTTTATCGGAGATACCACGGACATGCACCCGAGTACCTCCCGGTCGGAGGCACTACAGCGACATCAGTGCACATACAGTGACTCCCTTTACGGTGAAATGATACAAAAGAGGATTGTGAGGAGCTTGAGTGAGTATGTGTTGATTTTGGGCACTACAATTTTTAGGCCATTCCTTCCGAAAGTACGAGTATAATGCGTGCCATATTCCGAATAGTAGCTGTTCTTTCGCCAGATTGAACGTGAGATCCGAGGCCGACCTACGCTCTGGCTTTCGAGGTTAATCCCCTTTATCTTCCTCCTGCAGAGTATCCGGTGTATGGTCTAAGACCCCGATTAGTCTCTCGACATATGTGGTGGTGCAATGTAATGCACGAAGGCATGTGTAAGAATGTAAATGTAATCATGTTTGGGTAAAGGGCAACAGGCTAAAATAGTCTACTTAAGAGTGGGTGTCCCTATAGTTTCAGCGCTCTTGGTGGAGGCTCGCCGAACTAGTGGCCGCCGTGTTTTTTTTTAAATCGAAACATAATACGAGAGGCGGGTTATTCTAGCTCGTTGGTAAAAGGAGAGGAGGGCACATGAATCACGAAGGAAAGGTCTGGGGCTGCCCATGGTTCGTTTAGTACTGCCTAGGCATTCGCAACTGAGAGACGAAACCACGGAAAACTATCGATTAGAGCAACCGGCCGCTAGAAATCTTCTCCATCAGAAAGACAAAGCAACCATCTCAGAGATCCTACACCATAATCTTAACAAGGCATTTGAGCCTTATTCTGTAAGAAACGAGAACAGTGAGTGGTAATGGGAGGCGATTCCTCGGGATCATGATTGCCGTTCCAAATACGCGGGCGAATATACGATGTTTCTACTCATAAATAGATCGGTAATAGTGTGTTTAGAAATAATATGTTTACATTTATTTAAAGTATAGGGTAAGCGACACAACCCTACTTTGAAATTAAAGAAAGAAATAGAATGATGTGACATAAATTCAAACCAAAATAATTATGTGATAAATATGAAAGTAGATTTTGTTACGTAATCAACCGGACGATGCAAAGAGAGAATATAGAGAAACTACTGACTCATGCTCCGGTCGTTTTACTATGTATATCTGATTGACATGTCACATTTCGTTCGTTTATTTCCGGTTATTTTTTTAATATTACTCGAACTCTTACGAGCAATAACAAATGCAGAGTAATCCAAAAAGTAATATGTTATGACTGAAATTCAAGCAGATGTTAAGAAACATCTATTACGAAGTAAGCTATTTGGTTTTGAAATTGCGCCTGGCACACTTTTCCAATTTAATGCACAGACACACTTCCTGACACACAAAAGTGTCCACTTTAATTTGAGTGTTAACTTGCTTTTCTAATTGAAGCTTACTCTAAGCTTCCTCTCAATTAAATCTTGAAAACACGTTGCCTTTCTTTCCACGCTAAACGAATACTTTCCTCATCAAATAATTACTGTATGAATCTCATCATTTATACTCGAGAAAATTGCTGGAGGTAAATTATCGTGATTAAGTTTATTGCTTTACACGTATGCGACACTCCCTTTTCAATTCTGGATATTGAAATTTTAAGCATCGGGGCATCTGAATACTGTAGATACGTTAGATGCACCAAATGCAGTTGAAAAATAAGAAAGCATGAGATGCAATATGCGAAATAATACGATCAAACACAGTTGCGACAATATACTTTTTATTATATGTATATTATTTTAATACGGTATTTATTTTTTGTTTTTTATTAAATGATGAGTTTCTAATAAATAATGTGTTAAATAATAGTCAAAAAAGAATTTACTGCAAACTAAGAACTTTTTTATCACATGTAGAATTCTCATAGTACTGTTGTTGCTCATAAGTTACATTATATTTTTTTCAATGTACACGAAGTTTGAGCGAAGCGACAGTGAATTGTGAATTGAGAAATCTCTCCGCAATTACAGGCCCTTTGCGCGAGTTCGCTACCTCCAACAAGTTCCATAAGCAGCGCTACTGGCCTGCTTTCCCTTTTTCGAGCAGCGCTCCCTCCCACGCAGAACTGAACGGAGTCCGCAGGTACGTCGTAACAGGCCAATCTCGGCCCACAAGTGCAGGTGGGCGGCCGTAGAATTAGTGTCGGACTGTGTAATTCTAAGGCGCCGACTCGAGCGATGCCTGGAGAATGGTGCTCAATCCAAGTTGACAAGGCTGGGAGAGGGAGAGAGAGAGACCTTGCTCTCGACGGCGATACAAATGACTGTGTTGAAAACCATATTGTGGTGGTTTTCGGAACACTCAAGCGAATTTCAGACCGTGCAAAGCGATTGAGAGTGTGAATACTTCTTAAAATTACGAGGCATGCAGAATGAGTGTGACGTAACGTCTGCTTAGCTGGCGCATGCTGAAGACATTTGCAACGTACCGTCACTGATTGTTTTCTCAAGATCATCATGATGTGGTATAGTCCGCAACTACCCTAACGAACAAAGTAACCCAAATATGTGGATGTAGGTGAAGAATAGGAACAAATTATGTTTCCGCTATAAAGTATAAACTTGAAAACATGTGGATATAAAAACATATTATAAAGAAAAATAATGTTTTTCTTTGTAAAAGATTATTTATAAGTTCCGATCATATGAAAAATCTCAAAAATCGACATTTCCTACCTACGTTTCTACCGTTTCTACCAAGCATGTAGATGTCTACCTCCGTCGGATCACGTGAAAAATCTCAAAACTCGTCATTTTCTACATACTTGATGAAATACCATAAGAACATATTATATTTTCACCGATAAATATTTCAAGAAGACAACTCACAACATATAGGTAATATATACATTAAAACACTTTCTCTTTGACCAATAAATAAATTGCGTCACTCAAGGTAAAACAGTTTTGCGTCACGTTTTGAAATTTGAAGCTAGAAATGGACTTACGAAGTGTGTGTTTAAATAATTTTATATTCTTTAAGATTTTGCAGAATTTGGAAACAGTATCCTCGCAAATGGACACGAGGACCCTACAGAACCATAACAAACTCACTTCCTCAATGAAACCGCATTTTCCCTACTGCGTGGACATTAAACGTCAAGGCGACGTATCATATTCAACGAGGCTTTGATTAGCGTAGACATTAACTGGCAACCCGATCTCATACAAATGGTAATGAAACATTCGATGACAAGTTGATTCGCCATTGTGTGCATTGTTCCCTTTCGTCTTCCTCGTGTGACAGAGCGCCGTCGCCGCCGCCGTCGCTTCCGCCGCCGCCGCCTCCGCCCCCGCCGCCTCTCGTCCCGCCGGCCTCCGTCCCCGCCGCCTCCGCCCCGCCGCCTCCGCCCCGCCGCCTCCCGCCCCCCCGCCTCCGCCCCCGCGCCTCCGCCCCGCCGCTCTCCCCGCCGGCCCTCCGCGCCCGCCAACGCTCCGCCTTCGCCCTCAGCCGCCACGCCCCCGCCCTCCGCCTCCGCCTCCGCCTCCACCCGCCACAGCCCCCGCCGCCTCCGCCCCCGCCACAGCCCCGCCGACCCCGCCGCTTCGCCTCTGCCCCTGACGCCTCCGCGCCACCTCCGCCGCATCCCCTCCACCGCTCTCCACCCCCCGCGCCTCCGCCCCCGCTGCCTCCACCCCCCACCGCTCCGCACCTGCCCCGCCCCACCCCCGCACCCCGCCCCGCCCTCGCCACCGGCCCGCCCCACCGCCGTCGTCTCCGCCGCCGCCTTCGCCGCCGCACCCGCTCCCGCTGCCACACTTCGCCGCCTGCGCCACCGCCACCGCCCGCATTCATTGGCAGTGTTGTTCGGAGAAATGCGTCGGCAGCTGCCGTGCCCCGCGCGTACAAAGGGGCGGGACGGAGAGTGTGGCACGATGTTGCGCACCAGCAGCCCAGCAGATCCTTGGGCGATGTCACCACGACGCACGGGACGAGAATGACGACCCTTGTTCGTGTACATAAATACTCTCAAACAAAAGGCAAATAAGAAGACATTTTGTAGCACTTGCTAGTATTAAACTGCAAGGTGGCTTAGGGCATCAACTGGTGTCACTGCAGTTCCTCTGTCTGGGAGTCCTAGTTCGAGTTCCGACAGCTAGATGGCTCGGTCGAATTCAGCCTCTTTCTGGAGGAGAATTCTAAATCCGGCTGCCCTGATCGGCAGATTTCGTTGTTTCCCTGATCAACACTACGCGATCGCCAGGGGCAATACCCTATGAAAATTGCCACCGGTCCTCTTTTCTTCCTCATCTTGTCCTATCAGCACCCAATATTACACATGTCGGGAGACCAAACGTAAGTTACTTTGGCCCTTCTAGGGAGCCTGCCGTGGGGATATAATTTTTACTTAATCGGTCGCAAATTTCCTATTTATTCGATAATAATGTAAAATAAGCTTTACATCTCAGATGACGTTCCCTAAGCATTTTTGAGTTTGGCAACGAAATTCGGCATTCACGATTTGACGACAAACAATCTTAAGCCTGTGTAACTATAATATTCCAACATCATGAATGTTTGTGAAATTGCTTCTTGCAAACATACAAGACGCCTCACACTCGACTATTATATTTCGCCAGCGTCCTGAGGGAATACAAACATTAAATCGTTGAAATCGAAATTACCCGTTCGTCACTTTATTTAGCTTTGTCTAACTACGTCTTGCTAATGTGCGAATTGACAGTTTACCCTAACATTAAGCCGCATTTCGGACTTAGGCTGAGGTATACATACCTAGAAATAGTTTACAATTTTATCACTACTAAAGAACAGCTAAAAATAGTGCTGAAACAAATAGCGACACAAATGTGATGACAGTTGACAAGCAATAAAAATACTATTTTCACTTAGAAACAGCACCAACGAGACACGCACGTTTTTATTCCGCTACAACTAAAACAAATATTTAATTTCATTGCATACATCATTTAGAATATTCTCTATTTTACTAAAGTATGATTAATAGTAATCGCGGTGGATACAATTCTTTCAAGATGACAAAAAAAGAAATAATATTCAGGATATTTAATTTTGAAATTAAATACAAATAATAGATAAATACATGAAGGGCTAACTATTGTAATAACATTTAATTAATTTTGAATTATTGTATTTTACTGTCATATTTTTCGAGTTGTATTGAGTTAGTTACTTATATATCAATTCCAGCAGCATTGGGGAAATTTTCCGTAGAAACTATATTTTTTATTTGAACTGGATCAGCACACTTGGCATTTGTAGATCTCTTTACTGCTTGTATTAGCGAGGGCCTGTGTGTGCTTGCCAGGGGCCGTGGTGAGTCTCGATGGGCAACGCGATGCAAGAAGCAGTGGACCGCGTGGGCGTGGGCGGTGGGCGTGGGCGTCGAGCCGGGCGCAGCTGTTCCCGGAAAGTGGCGCCAACATCCTCTGAGGGAACGAGAACCTTCCGCCACGACACAGCCGCCCGGCGCCTTCTTTCTCCGCCTATCCCACGCCTGACGCCGCTTCCCGCTGCTCTCAGCTTTCCTCGCCGCTCAGACGCGCCCGTTCGGCTCTTGCAGACCGCCGACCACCTGCCACCTGCCGTCATATCCTGCCACCTCCGTCACCCTCGCGCTTCTCCACCCCTGCCGCCGCCTTTTGTAGCCCACACTATGTCCCCTCCCCTTTTGTCTCCGCCCCCCTCTTGTCTCTCAACGCCGCCCTGCCTGCCTCCGCTGCCTCTCCCGCTCCCACCGTCTGCCCCGCCATTGCTACTTCGCTCTCTCCCACCGTCTCACCCCATCCCCACTGCTTCTCCCCACCCGCCGCCAACCTCGCCTCGCTGCCTCTCTCCGCTTCCTCTGTCTACCCCGTCCCCCGCTTCCCTCTCTCACTCCGTCTCTCCGCCATCGCTACTTCCCCTCGCTCTAATCGCTCGCCCCATTCCACTGCCTGCCCGCCCCTCGCTGCCTCCCTCGCTCTCAATGTCTGCCTCGCCTAGCTGACTCCCTCGAGCCCCGTGCTCGTCTCCCACGTCCCTACCGTCTCTCTCCCCCTCGCCACCACTGTCTCCTCGTCCACACTGCCTCCTCCACCCACGACGTTCCCCCCCACTGTCTACCTCGCTCTCATATCTGCCCCGTCCTGCTGTCCACCGAATGCGCGCGCCCTGTACTCCGCCTGCCACCCCCTGCGCCTCCTCGCAACTGCTGCTCCGCCGCACCCACAATATGCAACAGCCCCCGTTGCCCCAGCCCACCCCTGTCTCCCCCGCCCCTGCTGCATCCTCGCTTTCACTGCCCAGCTGGCCTCCCCCGTCTCCGCTGTCCCCCCCCGCGCTCCCCCTGTCTCCCCCGCCTCTGCTGCCCACCTTGCTTCCACTGCCCAGTCCCGCTGCTTTCGCGTTCCCGTCGCCTCCCCCTGCCCCGTTCGCGGGCGGATCCACCGGTTGCCGGGGACGGGCGGAGGTCCAAATGGCGGCTCGCCGTAACCGCGGTCGGCGTGTCCCGGATTTCCAGCGACGCGCGCGGATTAGTTCTGCGAGAATTCCCCGTCTCCTCGGGTCGCACGGGCAACGCGTTGCGCAATACTTTTGAGTGGGGTTGAGAGGGACGTTGCAGCCATTTGGGAAACGTAAGAGTTTTTGCACATAGGTAAGGACATTATGGAGATGAGTGTAGACGCTATTACTTGTTTTATGCATGGTTCAATTGAAAAGAATACAATCCAGAAGAAATTAATTTATCTTTGACTACTAAGACTAGAAACTAAGGCTATAAATATTAACTGCTAGCGTATAAGTGATAATATCTGTGAAGCGTATTTATTGTAATTGTCATTAAGGTTTATTTGATAATATGACACAAAAATATGATTCATTTGAGATTAAGAGGAGCAGTAAGATTACTAAGTTCTTTTCTTTCCATATCTCCTAGCCTAAGAATATGTCTCACTTAACGTTGATCGAATGCATTTAGTCATTATGAAGAGATGAATATATTTTGATAACGGGGTCAATGAATATTGTTAACTCGGACAAATTGCTTGTAGTATTAGTCCGGAAACTGCTAAGGACATCTGATTTGCAGGATAGCAATAATTGT
>BOPP01000002.1:15002657-15012962 GCA_017312745.1 Gryllus bimaculatus | reverse complement strand
GCGCACGCCGACGCGACCCGCCACGTCACGTCACCGTCACGTCACGTTACGCAACCGCACGTCAACCGCCACCTGCACGCCACGCACCGCACCGGCACCGGCCACCGCCACCGCCACCGCACCGCCACCGCCACTGCCACCTGCCACCGCACCGCCACCGCCAAGCGCCACCTCGGGCTGTAAGCTTAAACGCCACCCGTCCACCAGCGCGTGTGCCTACCTAACAAAGCTGACTGTCTAGCAGCTCCACGGTTGCGACGGATTGCGATTTCTAAACAATGCGGCACTAATATTAAAGTCTATTGCTATATCCGAGGCGTCATACACTCAATGTAAACTTTAGACATATTAACATAGGAGTAGCTGCAAGTTATTTACGTACTCATTTGTCGGTTCTGATAATGGCGATGCGGCGGCCGTGCGCGAGACGAGTTATGCGCCTCTAAACCAACTCCTGCACACTCCGAATAGTAGACCTGTCAGAGTAATTGCACGAGGCTCTTGGGTAATATGAACGGATGCTCACTGAGTGTGAATGACAATGCGGTAAATAGCATTCATCATAGGCTATGCATTATTCAGTGATGATCAGATTAGTTGCTTAAGTGGCTGAGTAGATCGTGGTAGTGGTAAGAATGGTGTAATATATATAATAGTAATACAGTATTTCGAGAAACAGGTGATGAGATTATGTATCGGGTGTGGGCGATATCTTTGTCTCGGACAATAGATACAGTGTCTTCTAAACTAACCTATTTAATTTTATTTATTTACGATCAAAATCAGTTTAAAAACATGTTGTGTGATGTTGCTATGGGTAGAGTTTATTTTGAAGTTTTCACTTATATTCTACGTGAGGTATAAAATAATTGGGTGGTTGCGAAGCTCATGCATACAGTGTGAAGCTCGTGTGTAGGGAGACAGAAAGAGGACTTTATTGCAGAACGCAACTTACAAAAGGACTGATCGATGACTTAATCAATAATTTACTCAAACGAAAATAAATTCAAAAGTATCAAAAATAATAATTCAGTGTGTAAGAATTGTTGAAGGAACGCGCGAGCGAAACCCTTCACTCTGCAGTGTCTGGCGTCTGAGAAATCAGAAACACTTATAGACAATAGGACATTCGAATTCTTTTCATCTATTAATGGGAAGACAACTGCTCACGCGAATTGGTAATGATGACTTGAAAATTCGGTAACGAATTCAAATTTCATTACATAATAAACGTTTTGGAGTCTGTTGTTTTTAATAAAACATTATTTACATTTATTTGATTTTAATTATTACATATTATTTATTTATTCTTCTTTTATTTTATGTAGTTTGTGGAATATAACGTAAATGTTAATAATCTAAATAAAAGTGTTTTGATAATTTAATATTCATTTTCTTGAACGACGGGCACGGCCACACTACAAGAGATATGTTCTTTTGGTGCGGTATTGGTCGCCCTGAAGTGTCATGTTAACTGTTCTGCAACGGTCTGTCGGACTATCCGACGCCGTCTGTTTGTTATGCTGTCATGGCAGTAAGTGTTTCATTGAGGTTTCAATTATGTTGAAGGTTGCCTTCGCCAAGATTGGCGACTCGAGTTACGTTCCAGCCCGAGTCGCAGGAAAATGCTACGATTTTGTCTAAGCGCAGCGACTACTAGGCAAACAGGTCGAAGCACCGTTCCCATTCGTCATGAGGAAAAATTGCAGGTAAATTGCGGCAACAACACTTGCGCAGACCGTGTAGTTTCAAACTCGCACCTGCTCGGCCAGTTGCAATGGGGTGGAACAAGACCAAGTGCTTACTGACTAGAAAGGGTAATAACAGGCTTGTTATATTACATATTTGTTGAACGTACAGCGGAACTTGACTTACGTGAGTGGCACATTTCTGTAAAAACGAAACACTGCTGTAGATAAAGGGGTGCCCAATGATTGGTGATATATGATTGATTTTTTTGCGATCCTGGTTTTTCTCGGTCAAAATCGCTTCGAATATTACCTGTGTGTTTCTTTACTTCCATGATACATGGAGCGATTTCAAAATTTCCTTACCGTCAGCAAAGCACGTAGTGTAGAACTACCCTGTTTGCTATTTTCTTTCCCCAATTTATTCTCGCATCGTTGTACTAGTTATAGCATTTTCAATACTGAAGAAGAACATAAAAGCGTAAAGAAAACCTAAAATCGTGTTCAATTTTCACTTGCATAATTAGAGAAATCTAGTGTGCCAGACACACATTTTTCTTTTCCATATCTGGCTAGTACCGCACGTGTTTTGTAAAATAGGTTCTATGTCAGTTTATTCTAACGTTACGTTTCCCATGTCTACTGCAAACATGTTTTTCGGGTCGCATCAGTGCACGAAGTATGCACCAATCCCTATGAAGAGCAAAAACTTACTTACGAACTCAGTTCAGGTTTCTCTGAGACATAGCTGCTGAATTTCTATATTAGATATTTTATTATTTGTTAATTAAGAAATGCTATGTTCTAAATGGTGTATGACGCTGATTTAAAAAAAAAATACTTAGTAAGTTTTGACGAAAAAACTTATATATGTTACCTTTTTCTACCATAAAATATATAAATGTTGATAATTAAGTTTGGAAGGAAAAGGAAGAGAAAGAATAGGCAATATACAATCACCGGCGCTTGAGGCGTCGACGACGGGAGAACATAATTGGAGAGGACCGGGCGACTGATACTGTTAATGTAGCCGTGAACGTAGCTAACCGTGGTATCAAGAAGAACAAATAGCGAGTGGGAAATGAGCGGGTTGGATGGCAGAGTCGTGTCGGCTTAGGGAGGCGCGGGGTGGGATGGATGGAGGGGAATGGGCGGTGCGACGACCGCCGCGAGGGCCCGGTCGCTGCTCCGCGACGGCGCAGCGGCATCGCGGGCTGCCGGTCGGCGTCGGCGGCCAAACCTCGCCCCCCCCCTCCGTGCCAGTGTGAGGGTAAATCGGGGACGGCGCGGGGTTGACGTCAAGCGTAGCAAACCCTGTCTAAGCGACGGTAGCTATAATGCCTCTCGTTGGTCCCTGTAAAAGGTTAGTGCTATTCTCCTTTCCACACTATGATATACCATCCAGTGGTGTGCAGCGTCGTCGTCATCACAATCAATCGCACTTCGCGGTCGATGGTGCACGCAGCTCTTCTCACCTCCGAGACACGAGCGAAGACGTGGCGCACGAGCAGATTGCCACGGTAGTGTCATGTTGTGTTCTCGCGCGCAATGTTGAAAAGGAGGCTCCATACGCAGCGCGTACCGGGTCAGCGCGCGTACTGTATGAGAGTCCTTTGTCAGCAATAGCAGAATGTCCGAATAACGGCGACATTGCTCGCAACCCTCACTCGGCATTGCCTACTGCGTTTAGCTCTGACAACAGTTCGTTGCTACACACCACGGTAAAACACAAGTTACACGCCGACGCACACGTGCTCGTTGGACGAGAGCGCTAGACCGCGTAAGACCCGCGTGTTTGTCAGAGGACTCAGCCGACAACCGTAGTCGTATCGGACAGCATGCTTAATCTTTGACATGAGGATAGTATTAGTTGGAAGTAACACCAAACGCAGTGCGCGCGGTATGCTAGGCGAAAGTATATTACTGTACAAGTAATCATCTTGAGGAACAATACTGCAGTGGCATACAGATATCAGATTTCTTTACTCGATTTTTGAGCGCATAGTAGACCAGTGTTGAGAACACATAATCAACATATGTGGATGATCACGCTCTGAGTGATGTTAAATTCTAGAACGCCTCGCTTCTACATAACCACTAATTCGCACGAGAATGGAATTAAAATTCACCACGAGTGTAAACGATCATTCACAGCCAATACTTGGGAAGCGCCATGATCAACACGCCTACCCCCCCACGGTGAACGTCACGCGGTCGAAACCGAAGACATTAGTGAACTAGTCTTTCTTTCTCAGCAATTGGACTGTACACTCTGGACTCACGGCAGACAACGAGCTATGTTCTACAACCGGAGATTGCGATACATCGGTACGTACACTTATAAAAAGCCGCTACTATCTAACACTGCTATTTTACCGCACTCATCTTTCAGTCAGTACGAGCCTGCTTAGCAAATTGGCTCATTTGTGAGAGGCCGGCTCACTCTCAGCTGTTCTGTTGCACACTGTCGACTCCCCGACCATCGCGCGGCGCGACGTTCGCAGCACATTCTCTATTGCAGGGCGCCATGTGTGTTTATCGCAAGTTCCTGATTCGAGAGCCCGTGCTGCGCGTCTTGACTCCGAACAACCAGCTTTACACAGCTGAATCTGCTTTTTGTGTGTCGTGCTGACTCGTGGGGCACCATGGCTGTAGCAAACATTGAAGCCACGTCGTTCTAACGGGAGGCACAGTTCTTACGTTTCAGCATCGGTCGTCATGCTGCGCAGCCTTCTCAGGCCGACAACACACATCTGCTACAATGAGAAAGGCGACACGTAGCAGACAGGCCGAAATGGTTCTAGACCAAGCCCTCAACCCCTTAGGATGCGGCCGTCATCCGTCAGCCAAGTTGAGGTGCCGTATTGACCTCCGGAACCGTGGTAGTGTTACTGCCATCTGGTCTCGAGAGCTCGCACCGGCCACCACCGCCACCGCAACCGGCCGCCACCGCCACCGCCACGCACCCGCCCAACCCCGGCGCACCACCACCGGCGCGCCACGCCGCGCCGCCGCCAGCACGCGCGCCGCCGCCGCGCTCGCCCGCCCGCGCGCCGGTGTGAATGCGCATATTCACATTCAGCGCGGCGGCGCCTATGTGAGACTCGCGCGTGCCACATCGACGCTGTCCATCCGCGCCCGCCAGTTCGCACGCGCGTGGAGAGACGACTGGAGGATGGGAATGGCCAGGGGACAGTCTGAGTTGGGGGGGGTGAGTGCTGGGGGGATGTGGAGATGCGTGAAGCGGTTTGGGGTGAGGATAGTGCTGGGGAAACTGTGGTGGTGATACGGAATGGATTGTAGCCTGGGAGGTGATAGCGGTACGACGCGGAGCGGGAAGGTGGTGTGGTGGTGGTGGTGGTGGTTGGGAGAGTGTAGTTGGGATGGTGAGAGCTGGAAATGTGTGCTGTTGGGTGACGTGGTAGGTTTGCGAACAGCTGGAAATGATATGATAATGGTCACGGAAAACTAGGGTAATTTAGAGGGGATTGTGGCAAGAGGAGGCGATAGTGATAACAACTGTAGTACCGGTGTAGTGTGTGCAGAGGGATGGTGATGGTGAGTGTCTAAGTTGGGGTGGTGATCAAGCCGAGAGATTGTGCGTCTGTGTGATGACTCGTGTTAATGTGCGTGGGGGATAGGAACAGCAGAAATCGGCGTTTGGGTGTGAAAGAATATAGTACCGCAGAATGTGATGATTGCGGTGGAATTGTTGCTGAGAAGGTGACAGCGGTAACAACTATAGCGGAAAGTGTTGGTGTGTCCTGGATTGATGGCAGTCCAGTTGGGAAGCGCAGGAATGTGTGCTGTTGGGTGACGTGGTGGGTTGGGAACAGCTAGAAAATGCTTTGGGGTGATGATAATCGGTACGAGAAATACTTGGGTGGTGATGTGGAGGGATTGTTGCAGATGAGGCGATAGCAATAACAACTGTTAGCAACTGCGGTGGTGTGAGCTGGAGATGTAATGATGGTGAGGTCTGTGAAGTTGGGGAGGTGATAACTGGAGAATTGTGGCTCTGGTGGTGGTGCGAGAAGCACGAGTTCTAGGTAGTAGTTCATGTGCTATCATGCTGTTCGCACTCAGGTGATTGTTGACAGCAGAGGGTCGAGAACATAGAGTGACCGAAAGTGAGAGTAACATAGATATTAACTATTCTTGGACAGAAAGGTGATAGAACGAGTAGGTACAAACTATAGTGGAGACGCTGAGTAAGGTGATAGAACTGATTGCAAAGGTCAGATGGATAAAGGTAGGAAATGGTCGTAGTCGAGAAGTAGTAGCATAGAAGAGGCAGGGAGTCGAATTGGCACGGAAGTAGCTACGTCAATGAAGCTGGACTGTCGAGCTCGCCTGCTGCACCGTTGTACGGTGAGCAAATGCCTACATTGGACGGCGGTGACGGCGCGGCGGCGGAGGCGCTCGCTGCTTAACTGCGATCGATTAAGACGTCTGCGAAGAAGCGCGGTTGTTACGAGGCATTCTCTTCGCCGTAGAAGGAGGCGGCGGCGGCGGCCGGCGCACGAACGCGGTGCGAGGGGGGGGAGAGGCAGGGGCGGGCGCTGATCGGTTCGTATTAAGTGCATAGCACCGCGTGCCCCACCTCCGCGTACCGCCTGCATCACGACGCCCCCTCGGCGCACCCGACGCCCCTCGACGCCCCCTCGGCGCCCCCTCAGCGCAAAGCGGGTCGCGCGTCAGTCGGCCAAGCGCTTGATCAGTGCGCAGATACCCTCGCGAGATTGCCTCGTATAACGCTTTGACTGCTCCAGTACTCCACTCTAAACCCATAACAGTCGTGTATGTTAAATCATAACTACTCTCATTTTAAAATAAGGTAGACTTCTTGTAGATTTAAAACCTATTCGATTCTCCACATCTTAAATCTTCAAAATCTTCACATTTTATAAATTCTGAGAAAACTTTTTTTTAAATCAATTTTCTGTAAAGTTTCATCTTTAAAACCACGAAATTTCAATTATTCATTAAAACTACGAAATTATATTGCAACTAAAATATAGCTTAAAATGAACACGTTTTTCTCATAATTTGTAAAATGTCTCTTATGCTATTCTGGTTTTCACCCACTCAATTAATTAATTATTTAAAAATTCTTGTAGAATGTGTGTATTGTTCATAATTTGAAATGGAATGCTCAAATCTCTTTTAAATGCATTCTATTATTTTTAACATGTTCATTTATTCAATTGATTCGCAAACAAAATAGATCTAGAAATTAAAGCCAAATACTATTATATCTATACAAACGATATATTCCAATGTGCGCAGAATGAAAAAGAAAACTATTAAGCCTCTGGCCACGTGAGAAGTGCCGATGGTTTTGTTAGACACCCAGCAACTATGAAAAACTATCGAAACAATGAAAGTTGCGGTTTTGACTAAAATAATAGATTATTGTGTAATTACTCCTCTTCTCACATTCCACGTACCGACTGCAATCTCATACTTAGTGTTGCATTGCATACGACACAACTGAAATCATGCGAGAGTAATGCGCAATGGAAGAGACCACGCATTATTAAATATTTACTATTTGTATGTTGCGTAATGGATATTTTTGATATTCTTTTAATGTTGAGAGTTGTTGCACTGTGTATTCGGATAAAGTATTCCATGTTATTGCAGTAGTCGTGAAAACTGTTTTTGTTAAAATGTTTAATTCATGGTAGCGTCATACAATAGTAGTTTATTTTTTGTTCTTGAGCAGCGTGAATGCAATTTTTCAGAAAGCTATTTTGAGTGATTTTGTCCAACAGCATTTTTACTGCTGCAGGCCACTAGTTGGTATTAAATCGGTTAACTGACACGCAGAGCTTACTGCACTATATCCACATTCATATTGCTTTGGTAACTATCGGAAAAGGAAAGGGAATTCAATGATGGTGATTGTTTTATTTATTCTAGCAGTTCTACATGAGCTCTCGTCAGGAGCATTTGAACACGGCAAAATGAAAATAAACACTACAGTTTCAACAATATCACAAAAAAGTACTAGAATTGAAGCAAGATCATGCTTAAATTACAAATCGGTCTATAATTTCCCATTGTAACCGGTTTTTAAAGCAGCGTGACGTACTTGCAACTGCTGACATCGCACAGTGGGCTGAACGCGGTTATAAGATGTGAGGAACACGTCCATTAAAATCCACAAAATTACTACAGTGTTTTACAGAAATACATTTTAAATTCTAATGTTAACATCCCCTTTTTAAAAAAATTTATATTAACATTAATAGAAGAAGTAGACTAATAAACATGTCATGTTTCCATTGAGCGTAATACAAAGTAATTATTTGTCATTTTCGATGGCGGAACTCAGAGCAACTGATTTCAAAAAATATATATTTATAAATATCCATGTTACTTTATATATTAAATTTTGGAATGATGCTTGAGTGGTGTTTTTCTCGTCATCCGCCAAAATGGATGTACTTCAAAATTTTGAGAGGCTCTAGTTGCTCAAGGCATAATTAAGAATAGATAACATACAAATCGCTTTGAAAGTTGCCATGATTTTTGGAAGTTCAACAAACATTTGTTAATTTATGGGAAGTGAATAGTTCTTTTTCAAAAATATATTAACATTCAAACATGAATGTACAAGAAGTGTACATGTAATGAGCAAGACGGTTTATTCCGTCGAAACTATACACTTTGAAGATATCAATATTAGTAGAAGAAAATTATAAAATATAATTTGTTTTAGTTTTTTGGTTATTTGATGATCCTAGAACTGATATGTGATAAACAATTACATTTGATTTTTTTTTTCTTCAACTCAGCCCGCATTTAGACCATGCGCGGCGCGCGAGGGATACACCAGTGTGTGCGTGGCGATCAGCTGCACGCGCTGGCGCCGATTTCCTCGCTGAGGGCGGGGCCTTTTTCCTGGGCGGCCCGCTTTCTCGCTCGAAACTCGAACTCCGGGGAGGCGGACGCGAGGAGGCGGACGCGCGCGCCGCCCGGATGTCGCCAATCCGCGCGCGTCACGCGCTCGCGTGTCGCCCGAGAAGGCTCTGGGCTTAGCCACGCCACTCACGACCCCCCTCCCCGTCGCGGTCCCCTCTCGGACGGAGAGGTTTCTCTGAGGTGGACGCTCGTCAAATAGTAATTAAAATTCACTACTCCTTACCGTAAAATCTAAGGTTTTCGAAATAATCAAATCGTATTTAATTATTTTTAATAGAATTGCGAAACGGGGAAGTGGAGTTTTATATAAATGTAAAAATCTTAAATGAAATTAAAAATTACCATGCAATATTTATATAAAATATTAACACACACATATTTTCAGAGCTTGCATCTCATAGAAAATAAACTAAATATTCTTGTAGAATGGGCATTGTATTGTTTCATGCATTCACAGTTTTAAAATAATGCTCAAATCTTAGTTTTTACAGGATTCATTAGTATTTAGAAAGTGATTTTCTAAGCGTTTGAAATATTAGCTTTCCATCAGTTGTAATGTTTAAAATACTGGCCTGAAATGTTTGGAACCCTTAGTGAAGGCTGTTTGAATGCAATTTGGGCCAGACCAATCGCAGTGACCCGAATGTAATATGGTATACGTTGCCATGCTAAAGTGCACCCACTGTCAATCACACTTCACTAAACTAGAGCTGATCGTGCCCTAGCGTCCCCGCTCCCTCCCCCGGCGCGCCGGGCCACGCCGGCAGTGCAAGATAAGCGCTGGGCCAGAAACGCACTTGAGCAGCCTTGCCATGGAAAGTAATTTCTTGATGCATTTCTACATGTCTGAGTGTGCCTCGGCTTGTCAGATCTTATCACTGGCGTTGCATTTTGTAAACTTCAGGTTCATTCGTCTTGTATTAATTTTAAGCTGAGAATGCAATACATTGGACGATTTCACTTGCCCTCCGAAAAAAGTCACGTCTCATTAACACGGGCCAATGTACTCTTGATTTGCGTAGGAAATGAGTTTCTTTTATTATTTCTTACGTTCGAATTTCTTTTGCTTGAGGTACAAAGTTGCCCCGAATAAAATTTTAACGGTTTGGTTCAATACTGAAGCCATATTTTCCGATACTAAACTACAAATCATTAATTAATAAATCTGATATTAACTCATTAAATTAATTCTATAATACATTTACTCAATATGGCAATATTCTGTGAATGTATATAACTGTCCAGATAATAATTTATTGCTTCACTTACGTATGCCATGTTGCATTATTTATATCGAGGCATAACGAAGTTTAAACTAAATTTAAAAGAAAATTCTCGATTAAAAATTACACGTGTCTACGCTCGAACTTCCAGTTCAAGGACGAGTGCTTTGTAACACACACACACACACACACACACACACACACACACACACACACACACACAGTTTCGAATTCCTAGACAGACGGACCCGAAAGCACGTATAGTTTTGAATGAAGTATCAAAAAACATGACCTGCCCAGATCCCGTTACTAAAAAACAAGAAGAGAAAAAAAGAAAAATTGTGTTGTTTTTACTTGGGCGGGCAAACAAACAGTCCTTGATTCGTGAAAATGCGACCCTGGACGCGGCGCCCTTCTTAAAACGCGTAAAAAAAAAAACCGGGGGGTTCCCCCAAATCTTTTAA
>BOPP01000002.1:14955558-14977900 GCA_017312745.1 Gryllus bimaculatus | reverse complement strand
CGGAGCTAGTGGGGCCTATCTGATCTGATTGAGGTGGATCGGATCGGAGCGGATCGAAACGGAGTGGGACGTACGGAGCGGATGGGGTCGAGCGGAACCGTGTGGAGCGGAGCGGGGCCTGCCGGGCGATCGCCTTGCCTCGCCTCGCGCCTCCGCATGGAGAGCGGCTGACGCGCGCGCCTTCTCGGAAGCGAGGGACGTAAGCGCCTATATTTTCCCGCGCGAGGCGCTTGTCCGCGCGAGCGCCTCCTGGGCCGGCCGCCCGCGCTCCGCACTCTTGGGCAGCGCGATGGCTCTGGGAGCCAGAGGGCTGCCCCGATCACGAGCGAAATGACAAGTGATGCGTACAAAATGGCAGTTGCCACGATGGGGGCTGGTATGCAAGTGCAGTGACACAAAGAAACATATCTGTACTCTAGCTGAAGTTACAGTAGATTAGATAAATAGTATTGATGTTCTTTAATACTAATAGTACATGCCGTATTAGACACGTTGTTTCGCATGCATTTATAAAATATTCGTAAGTATAGCGTTATCGTTTTATATTTTATGTTTTACAGGCGAAATCACAAGATAACCTACTGCAATTTCATAAACTTACTTTTGTAATATCTTAATTCTGTTAACCACGTTTGTGGTTGTTACAATAAAATATATTCATGAACAGTAATTGACTCCCAATCTTAGCACTGTTAGTATTGAAACATACTGAATACGTCTAATACCTGTAGTTTTTGTTTATATGTTTAAATTTGCGGAAGAAGTGATTTTAAATGTGCAAAAGAAGCATGACTAAAATAAATAATCCCTGGATGAATATTTATGAATCATTCCTCTAAGGACATTATTTTTCATAATCTTGCATAGATTCACATTCTAGAGTAGAAAATCTCGAAACAGGCAGTAGACATTTACCTAAAAAATGTATTAACTACGGAAGCACAAATGTCTCATTCAATTCACTTGACAAACTCACAATATTCACGTATCAGTAATTTTGCCAAACCATCCACTTTTAAATGTGTCTTTTCAATGGGCCCCGTGGGTCTTCATGTGTTTTGTCCAATACAATGTATGAATTAACTGATGAGATGGATGGTTTCTTTCATATGTGTGAAGCATGACATTTGATTCAAATTTTTCAAATGAGTGCATAAACAATATACTATATTTAAATGTGTCCCCCTAATACGTCAAGGACCAAATTACATACTTTATATTCTAAGTGGGCATGCCTACTAAATGCAGGGCGCTTTATATACTGCTAGTCCTTTCATTTAGGAATAAATTGCTACAATTTAATGCATTCATCAAACTAGATACTGCTAAATCTATCCAGTACCAAGGTTACTATCTGGTGTACCAGGCGCAGATCGAAGTCTTTTGGGGGGGGAGGAAATTATGAAAATTACCGCCCTAAATTTTTTCAGTAAAAATTTATTTTAACTTGTCACGAAACTTTCAAGCAGAAATATTTTCGAATTATCACTAAAATGGATAAAATCGTATCGCAGCATGAGCTGCGACGTTTTACAAAATCTGTAATATACATACGACGAACGTTTGACGAAAACATTTTGAATTTTCCCTCCCCCTGGGTGTACGCGACTGAGTTCAACCTGAGGCCCTCGAGGATATAACTCCGAGGCCACCGCCGCGAGTGCAGCAGCCTACAAGCGGTCACGTCCGAGTGTGAATTGAATATGCGAGTGGAGCGGAGCGGAGGCGGAGTGGAGGCAGCCGAATGTTCTCTCATCGACAAACACTGAATGAACGCGGCGAGCTCTTCGACCGCCTGGGAACCGGTTCCCGAAGTTAAATCGCCGCGTCCCGTGAAGCCCGCGGCGGTGGTGGTGGCGGCGGTGGCGGCGGTGGCGGCGTTCATCTCGGCGCAGGTGCGAATTCCAGCGTCGTTCGCGTGAATGGTCGAATGTAGCGTTCGAAAATCGGTATAATAATGTGAGTATAATTTCTCCTCCACGGACTGTTGGTTTGCAGCCTCGTGTTAGTGGTTGCGGTGAATAGGAGAGAATAGGTTCCCTTTTATGAATGAACCGTTAACGCATTGCTGTAACCTGTGAATAATGGTATGTTAAGTAAGGCATTCACTTCATTATGTTCGTAAATAACGAGACAAATATGTTCGATGGCGTAGAAAAAAAGGAATGATACTAGACTTTCTTAATTAATAAATACATCTCTTATACATCATTCCACTTATTTGTTTTAAGAAAGCCGTAGGTCCTATGCCCAATTAGAATTATAAAATGTCTACATCTTTACATACATCTTTCCAATTATTTGTTTTAAGAAAGCAGTAGGTCCTATGCCCAAAATTCCTAAATCTTTACATACATCTTGCCACTTATTTGTTTTAATAAAATTCGAATTATAAAATTTCTGAAATTACCGAGTCAATTGCCACAGATACAACCTAATCTTCCAATTTTTTCTCCGTTGCGATCACCTTTATACACTAAAAAACTACACTAAAATATTGGGACCGACAAATGTTATAAATTTACAAAAATTACCTTAAAAATCATCTTTTTAAAACTAACAAAAATAATACTTTTATTATTTAACTAAGAAACAATATGTAATTTGAATTTTACATTTGAAAGACACTGCTCTTTTATCAATTGTTTTCTTAATTCAGATATTTCTTACTATATTTTACCACATTAATTTAACAATAAACCCACCTAAATTGAATGTGACAGGAAATAGTGTTACTTGTTAAAAATATATTTTACTGATTCCAGAATGATTGAATGTTATCTGAAATAGAATTCGAGAACAAACAAAGAAACTATCATCCTCGTTTTTACCCGTAGTATATTGCATAGGAAACCTAACCTTTTAATCGCGCTATCAGGAAGTACCTCCCAAAAATTACCGTTAACTTTTATAACCCCGAATCACAGCGGGTTGCCTGTGATCGAGCAAGTAATTACCTAATGGAGCGAATCGTTTCAAATCGTTCTAAAAAGGTGTTCGTTTCGCTCCACTTTTCGGTATTCATTTCTTAAGAATAACACTCTCTACGAGTATAATATTTTGAAGTGGCGAAGTATACATTAAACGATCAATGCCGTTTGCAACAAAATCGTATTTCGCGCTCTGATTCTTTCTTAACAATAAAGTAAGAATTATATCTTGTCTCACAAAAATCACATGAGTTAAGTCCAGATTTAAGTCAACGGAGAAAGTTTTCCTTCCATCTTACCTTAAACATGTATCTGTAATCATAATTATGTTCATTTATCCATTCCTTGATAGTATTCAGGAAGCCAATATTCCTTCATCATTTTGTTTTCTAAATTGTCCAATAAGATATGTACGTTTCTCAGAAGATTCCTTTACGTTTGAATATTATTTACGGAGCTCAGTGTCAAACTGTCAACTCCGAGCAACACTAAGTCTTCAATAATGAATAGGTGTGAAGATGTCTCAAAAAGACAGACTGCCTTTCGTTATGATCTAATCATTTTAGAGGAGGAAGAGCACTATATGGACAAAATGTAGTGACTCTCTTGCAAGTGAAACGTTCATCGGGAGCTTAGGAGAATTCGATCACCATCCAAATCGACTATCATGGAAGTTGGTCGCGCTTCTTGGAGTGCAAGTAGAGTGTATCTCTGGCATCGAGTATCGAATATGCATCTTAAACGCACCTGCTAACTGAAAACGAGGGAAGAAAATTCAACAATTATCATTGAATATTCACAAAGTTCAAGGGGAAAACATATGGTTTCTTTCTTACTGATTTCATATGTGGAATGCAAGATACTTTATTTTTTCTTTAACATCCTTTGCAACAATTACTTGAAACTTCTCTTTTTTTACTAAAAATAAATTATTCATTCCGGAGAAAAGGTTAAAAATACAGGTGTATGACTGCTTAATTTGAAGTTACCGAAATGCAAGAAAGATGAAGAAGGTAGCATTTAAATATTCCCCTTCATCGGTCGGTTAGAGAAAGAAACACGCTGAAATACAACAGTAACTCCTAAGCGAGAATGTCATCTTAAGAGATACGACAAAACCAAATAAGGCAACCCGTTTACAATTAGGAGACCTTATTCTCTAATCTGCAGATAAAATACTGATAAAATCGGCTGAGTTATCTCAGGGCAACAACTGTGTGAACTCAGAACGAAATGTCCTAGGGTTTGAATCCCACAATGTCAGATTATCGACACTATCTTGATTACTCAGTAGGTGGAATTCTGGCTCTGTCTGGAGGAGAATTCTTGCGTGCAGACTGTTCCGATCAGTAGATTTCCGTCGTTCTTCCGAACAATATTAGACGAATGCCGGAGAATACCTTAACAAAAGGAGTGCACGCGATATTTCCTTTCTCATTATTTGCCCTCGTCTCACACACACAAACACATACACAAACACATACACAAACACATACACAAACACACATACATATACATACATACACATTCACGTACACGTTCACGTACACGTTCACGTACACGTTCGCGTACACGTTCGCGTACACGTTCGCGTACACGTTCGCGTACACGTTCGCGTACACGTTCGCGGGGATACTGGAAGGGGAAAAAACCGGAAGCCAATGTGTAGGGCAGCACCGGATCGCACGTACCAATGGGTGAGAAATACCACCTCCCGAATTATATCATGCACTACACATATGGGACTAGTGACCATTGATGTTGGCAACTAACGCATTCACGAACAAAAAATATTCCAATCAATGAATGCATTCAGAGAATTGAGCACAACGAAAACAAATAACAACACCGTCCTGCTAAAGGCCAGTAGCAAAGTGTAACGTTTTTAAAAATCTAATAGCAATGTACTGTAAATTATAATGAAAGAAAATATAGCACTTTATTAAAATTTGAACCAATTATATAAAAAAATTCGAGTTATAATCCTAAACACCGTCGTTGACATAAATTTGATTTCTTCCTCTTTTACAAGGATTAGATATGAAGAATTCCCGGGAAACGTCGGATATTTGGTTAGTAACCAACAATGAAATAATTATATGCGTCGTCATTGCCAACAATATTATTTATTAAAAAGCAGCTTTCGATGGTTTAACCATCAGAAGTTTTCTAAACTGTTGATGTGAAGAAAACTGATGATGATCGCTAAGTAATCCTAAGCTGCTTTTTCAATAAATAATATTGATAGCAATGACGACGCGCAAGCTGCCTCGCCTCAACACTCAAACAGGGAGGCCCTGGCTTCCCAGCGGACAGCCCTGCGACGAAGAGTCTGGGCGAGCGAGGAGAAAGTCCACAGGGCCACGGCGCGACGCGACGCGTCCCCGTGTCGCCGGTCCCGAAGGCGGCGGCGGCGGCGGCGGCGGCGGCAGGCGACAAGTGGAGAGCGCCCCGACGCGATCTACCTCACACCGCCGACACCCGGTCACATGCCGCCCCGCCACCGCCTCCGCCCCGCCCCGCCGCCGCCCCGCGCCCGCCCCGCCCCGCCCCGCCCCCGCCCCGCCCCTTGGCCCCGCGCACCGATTCCCCGCGCGATTACACGCATGCTCGGTCGGGCTCTGGAGCTCGCGCCAATTAATTTAAAAGCCGTCGAATTTTTTTGCCATCCATCGATCATCGCTTTAATGAGTGGTCTCGCGCATGAAACTATATATGCTACATTAGAGGCGAATTAATGGGCTCATTGATAACGAGGATCGGCGTGCACTTAGCGCGTGATGGATGCGCCCGGAGGCCGCACCCGACGCCGCGACGCGACGCGACGCGACGCGACGCGACGCCCGGCGTCTCGACGCTCGACGCTCGACGCTCGACGCCCGACCTCACCCGGCACCGCACACCCACCCCGCGGCGCTAATTTGCTTTGTGTTTTTTTTGTTTTTTTTTCAAAGGCAAACTTGGTGAATTTTTTTGTTATTTTGTTACTGTAGGTATTGTGGTGAGTTTTCGTTGGCATTTCTAATGAAATAATTATATGCGTCGCCATTGCCAACAGTATTATTTACTAAAAAAATCAGCTTTCGATGGTTTAGCCATCATCATCAGGTTTCTTCACATCATCAGTTTAGAAAACTGATGATGGCAAAGCCATCGAAAGCTGCTCTGTTAATAAATCATATTGTTGGCAATGATGACGCATATAATTATTTCATTGTTGGTTATTAACCAAATATCTGGCGTTGCCCGGGAATTCTTCATATCCAATCCATGTAAAAGAGGAAGAAATCAATTTTATATCAACGACGGTGTTTAGGATTATTACTCGAATTTTTTATATGTAAGTGGTTCAAGATTTAATAAAGTGCTATATTTTCTTTCATTATAATTTACAGTACATTGCTATTACATTTTTGAAAACTTTACTCTCTGCTACTGGTCTTTAGCGAATCTATTAAATACCTGTTCTGCCGCACGGCTACTGGCCCCTGGTAGAATATATTAGGAAGCTATCTGCTCTCAGTGACGGGCGGAAAGTAATGATGGTGGTGCACCTGCCAACACTTTATTTAAACTATTTATTTTCCAAATTTTCGTTGAATTAATATTTACCAAATTTTGACAGAACACTGCGACAATCTTGAAAAATAACCTGAAGAAAAAATGTCGCATCTATTCGTTCCCTACATATTGTATCGATGTCGGTTAGATGTCGTTGATTTCACTTTTGTTATGATAGATTATATTCCAAAGTTTCCATGGGTGCCCAAATTATTGTGTTGATTGCTTTCTTGTAAAACATCTAAGACACATCTTAGAAATGCGTGAGTGAATTCATCATTGTAACTCGGACTGAGAGATTCTAGGATTTGAGTCCCGATGGTGGGGAGTTTACGATTCTAATTAAGTGGCTAGGTCGAATTTAGCCGTTATTTGCAGAAGCTTTTTTGCGGTCGGCCGCTCCGATTGGTAATTTTTCATGTCTTCTCCGATAAACATCAGGAGAATGCCGGAGTAGCACACTAACAAACGGGCAACGGATAACGCTATATTTCTTTTCGGCCTCTCTTCCTTGCCCCGCCCTTTTCACGTACACTCGCATCTGCACTTCTGTACCTCTCAAGACGGGAGATCAGTCAAGATTTTTGAGTTTGACCCAGTTAGCTGTGGGCGGCTAGTGGCCCGATGCCGTGTTGACGGCGATATTTGCAAGAGGAAACTCTCCATACCAAGTAGGCATCGGATCTCACTTGCTAGCAGAGGAACATCACGGTCCTCCAAGAAACATCACACACTATAATTATAGTACTAATTTTCATAGCAGTGTACACGCCCGGATAGTAAAGTAATGAATAAATCGTAATAATTATCATAAGAGTATTCTTTTAATAATTTTTCACTAAATTTAAAGTTTAGGCTTTCTCATTTGAATTTATTATAGACGACTAATAGACTGCCATGTTTTATTACATCAGATGTTTAAATTGGCGTTGTACTCGCAGTGAAGTAATATATGTTTGACTTAATTTTTAAGCGTCCTAATTGGAATTTATTAAGACGACTAATAGACTGCCACGTGTTATTACATCATATGTTTTAATTGCCGTCGTCCTCACCGTGCACTAGTAGTGTTTGGCTCCTAGATTTACCCTGAAATTTGCCGTGCGTCTTGTATGAACTTCTGGATGCGAATGTTTTATCCGGTATTTTTAATATAACGTTTGTACATAAATGTTGCATATTAGTTAAATTTCATTAGATGTTTGAACATCTTTATTAATTCAAAAACGAACAAAGAAGGATCTTTATACTTATTCACGTTTAGGACAATTTCAGAAACAAATAATTTTGGTCATAGGTTTCTTTAGAACTCGTTTTCTTAACAATTTATTAACATTCATAATTTCTAAAAATACTTATTGTTGTATCTTATTACTTCTCGTTTAGTTGGTGTACATTTCATACTTGATCTGCATAAATAACTTATGTGCACATTTTTGAAGAGTACTTATTATATGTGAGCATTTCCAATACTTATTTGAATAAACATCCTTGAATAAAAAATCGCATTTGATGACAAGAATTGTTCGTTATTTTTATATATCCATCAATTAAGTTACCAAGGATGTATATAAAGAATGTATAGCATTAAAGGAAAGCATTTCATAATAGTATGTTAAAATATATTTTCATTTTGCTAACCGGAAGAACCGGTTAAATTAATTTTAAAATCATTGGCGTTGGTTGACGGAACAGCTTGACGAACGTCTTTCTTCTAGACCAAGGTAATACGAATAATCTCTTAACTCAGATCAAACATTGAAGCCTATCATTAAAGATGCAAATGATATGTAGTATTTGATATTAATAACCTAACTCAAATTGCGCCTTTTTTTAAGTAAAAGAAGTGATATAATATTAAAATTGCACGCTAATACTTTAAATTACTATTCAGGAATTATATTTCTGTTGCTCTTTAACACAAAATATGTAACTACTCATGAATATATTGAACGTTGGACCCCATGGCAGAAATGAGTGTACAATATTAACAAAAATGAATGAAACATTCAATTAACAATAACCAATCAAATTTGCACTTTGAAGTTAAAAATTAACAATTCGAAATTTTATTACACTAGCGTATCCAGGTGAAAACTCTCGAATGTTAACTCCCATCCTTTCCCTATCCATTTACCTATCCTTTCCTTAGAAAGGAAAGTTGTTAATGAAACGTATTTATTTGTTAAATAATGTATAAATGTAACTTCGTAATTACAAAATATCAAACTAAAATACGAACAATGCAGTTGACTTCGAAAACATATTTTCTCAAGGTTTATTCAGTGTTATAGAGATATGTTCTTCGAACAATTCACACTTTCTTAAAAACAACATTTCAAGTTATTATTCAATCTTCCTTGACAGTTAGTTTATCACTTTCCTTAATAGTAACAAAGATTTTAGAAAAGGTTTTATCTCGAGAAAACGAAGTCAAGTTTTCCATGCGAAAATACAGGATCGAGCAAGTACAACCCTACTCCTCGCAATATTATTTAACTTTTCTGGATTTGTCATGAAAAACAGAGGAGGTTTTGGAGGAGCGGGGCGGGGTGCCAACTTGCAAGGGTGCAAAAATTGAAATCTTATTTATATAATAAAAAGTATTGAATTATTTTCTGCGTTTTTACGTACCTCAAGAAAATAAATTCCGAGCCGAAAAATAATAAAACGAATATTTTCACCTTTGAGTAATAAATACCATTTGTTACCGTTAGAATAAATTCAGTAGGCTTAAACATCTCTGCGGTACAAAGGAATGTTCCTCAAACGATCTTTACGTATTCAATATCTTAGAAAACGACACCGTTTATTTAAAATATGCGTTTACAGCTAGGTATTAATGTACAGGCTTCCAGATACCTCCAACATTTAAATTGCGCGTCTGGATTGTGATCGTTGGCAGTTATCGAATAACTTGCGCTATTCTTTCTATAATTTTAAATTTGAGGATTTTTAAATTCATTCACGCAGTATTGTATGCTAGCGCGTTTTCATTTTTATCATTCATTTATTTCAAAATATTTTTCTTTAGTTAATTTAAAATAATGTTCTTTGTATTGTGCCATTGTACAGGTTTTCCCCTACTATCTCCTCACACCCGTGCGAGAGCTTTTGCAAGTTAAACCTCACACTCTTCCCTATCCTTCTATTTCCATTCTAAGAGGGAAATTTTTTAAAGAAACATACTTATTGTTTGTTTAAATATGTATAAAGACTTCTATTGTACTATCATAATATCAAATAAAAATAAAAACAATGCAAATTGATGTGGAAACTAAATTTTCTCTAGAGATTTATTCAGTATTATAGAGAGATTTCTTGAAACAATTCACAACCCCTTAAAAATATTTGGAGTAATTATTAAATATTCTTTGACGCTTTTTCGTGATAGTCATAAAACTATTAAAAAAGCTTTTTACTCTTGAGAAAGCTTCGTGACTGATCACGCTGACTTGAAGGTTTCACCGAATCACTGCTGAAAAACGAAAATACTGGTACAGGTAAAACGCAAACCAAACCTAACAATACACCTCTTCACTATACACCTACGTCCCTCCACAATTAGGTACACAGCACGTGTAGACCTTGGAAAAACGTTAAATGAAGGTTTTCACTACATGTATAAGAAACAATCTCAATCGGTATCAAGGAACTATTAATTTTAGTACTGGTACTTGTAGTTCTTGCTGCGAGAGCGAATCTTGAATTAATAATTACGCAAATAAACCTCGTCAGTCGGCGCAAACGGTGTACACAAAAAGCGTAAGTAGAATAAGAAAGAGGGATCTAATCCTTCTAATCGTGATGCCACGAGATAGTCAACATCCCGAAGGGTTGAAACACACAGGTGGCATTAGTAGAATCAATAAGTGCCAAACCTGCAAAAAATTAATAGAATGTCCAAAGATATCTCATTCTATAGATTACGGTGTGAGAAACGTGTTTTTGAAGCCTTTTGCCTCAAAATTTTAGTTTATAAGCGCCTTGAATATGTCTTTTAGGAGTTATTCAACGATATACCTGTCTGAGTGCTGCAAATTGTGAATACTTGACATGAATACTTAGATGCTTTTTTTAAAAACAAATCCTTCATATTTTTAAAGTCAAAGTGCAATTTGTCACGTCTCCGTGAAATTCTATTTCTTTTAGAGACCTCATTTATAAAGATTGTTTGAGTGTGAGAAACATAAAAGATACTACTGAAATAATATAGGAGACGACTTATTATACCAAATGCATTGTAACAGCAAGCTGAAACATTTAAATATAATTTCTAGTTTGTAGCTTCAGGTACTTGTGAATCTTTCATATAAAAGCAGTAAATTACAAAATTCCAAATGTATAGAATATGTATAATTTAATGAGGTAAAATATCTTAAGCTTCTGGAGATATTTTCTCTTTCAACAGGTGCAATACAATAATTGTTGTAATGAAAAATTATTAATGTAGTTTTTACTCGTACATTTACAGCAGCTCAACAGGTCATACCTTTCAATACTGTCTTCTTATCGTTTATAACATGCAGCAAATATGTGATTTCACAGATTGGGTGATAGATTTTGAGGTTTTAAAAATAATTTTCAAAGGAAAACATAACTGGTATTTTCCTGAAATGAAGTAGCATTATTATCTATACAAGGCCTGTACGTTTTGTACTGTTGGCCTGTACTACTACTGTTTCTGGCAGTAGAGATGTTCCGTGAACAAAAAATAACTTCATGACAAGATGTACTCAACTAACGTATAGAGTGAAACTAACCTGCCTTTATGATTGTTTTTGCCACTTCTCTGGTACTTTCAATATGGTTTCTAGTTTATATTTTCCGACCAAATTTAAAAATTCTCAGAACAACTCTCCCTAGCGTGTAATACAAAGTGGCACTGCTACTAGAATCATACGGCCGGGCGACACTGGAGCCAACATGAACAAAGCGTCGCGTTCGAGTCTCCGAACGCCCATTCATATGCGGATTATGACAGCGGTCGTTGAATTGAATTGAATTGAATTTGCCTTATTTTACGTGGCGAGACTCGGGCCATCAGGCCCGCTCTTCCGTCTGACCACGCAAATTTCGCTACGCTCCTTTCACCAACTAGGAGAGAAAGGAGGTATTTCTTGGGCGAGAAACAGGCGATTAGAATTTAGCTCAGAGGCGTCATTTAGGCTTGAGGATCTTTTACATGCAAGTAAATCTACGAACATGGGACAGCCGGCTTTACTTCCCCTCCGAAGGAAGGCGTACGAAGGATTTTTTCGCCCTTAAAAATCCACGGCTTCGATCGGGTTTGAACCCGCCAACTTGGGTACAACAGTCCAGTGCGCTAACCGTTACACCATCGCCGCCGCATCGCCGTCGTTAACTCTAAGACGGTGGTAAGGCGACCGGCGACGCCATGGCGGTCGGCGGCGTGGGGACGGTGGGGAGAGTAGTCGGATAGCTACAGGAGGAGGGACGGAGGGGGTGGGAGGAGTGGTCTGGAGATGAATGATTCATTCGTTGATTGATATTTTTGGGCACGTGAATTGCTGTGGTCATTACTTCCGATCTTGTAGCTAATATTTTATCGCGGCATGTTTCTTCACCCACTGGTTGGTGAGATCCGGCGCCGATCTACACGCGCCTTGCTTGCGAATTTTCACCTCCAGGTATCTCTCCCTTGGGCACTTGCATTAGCCGTTACGAGCTCTCAGCTCCCAACTTATCTCCCACACGTGTGTAAATGTAGTGCATATGACTGCATGTAAGGAAGGAATAGGACAAAGAAGAGGAAGAAAGATCCGTGTATGGTCCGGATCCGTGGCCATGCGCCGGTAGTGGGGACCGCTGGACATTGCCTGCATTGAACGAAAACACGGTAGGACGACCAGAGCATCCGTGCAGATAGAAATCTTCCGCTCTTTTCAGCAAGCTCTTACCAGCTGAATGACTTCGACTGCTTGATCTAGCTATCGAGAGAACACCCGTAGTGGAAAAAAGCAGACAGTGGTTGGCGACGGACGGCTTGGCGCGCAGGATCACGGCGAGGCTCGTTGCTACGGTATAGTATGTCGGGCGACCCTAAGCGCCGGCCCACTTGCACAAGAATGCAGCTCACAGGGTCTCGACAAGACTGAAAGGGAACGTACGGAAGGGGGTGACCAAATCAATGGGGGAGGGAAGGGAAGACAGTGAGGACCGCGTGGTTGCGAGTTCACGCCTGCCCCGCGCCCGGCCCGAGACGCGTAAGCATTGCCGACCCTGTGGCACGAAAACTTATTATGTCATTCAAGAGAACTCAGGCGGAATCCTCTCAGGTAACATGGATTCCTGAACTAAGGAGATGCCCTAATGCACCCGTTGACTGATTACAAGGATCACCGCGGGCTCTTCTTCAATCCGCCCGCAACGGCCACCGCACTCGGCCGTCCGCCCGCCGGCCCCGCCCTTCTCATTACACGCCGTCCCCGCCCTCGCCCCTCCTTCGCCGCCCTCACTACCCCTTCCTGCCGCCCAACCTCCCCTCCTCCCATCGCCCCGCCGCCTCTGCTGCCCCCTCTGTCTTTCGCCACGCTCACCCACCCCTGCTCTCTTCCCGCCTCTCCGCCGCCTCCCGGCCGCCCCCGCTGCCTCCGTCGCCCCCGCGCCTGCGCCGTTCCCGCCGGCTCGCCTCCCCCGCCCACGCCCGTCACCCCGCCGCCTCCGCCAGCCGGCGCCGTCCCGCCGTCCCACTATCCCCTGCGCCCCCGCGCACAACGTCACCTCCACGCCTACATGATTCCTCGGCCCGAACCGCCCACTCACCGGCCCGCCCTCCGAACCCATTCACGTCCGCCGGCTTCAAGACTGCCGCCCCCCCCCGCCCCCCGCCCCGCCTCCGTCACCACTTGTCCCAGCGTTCCCACTGTGAGGAAGGTCGATCGTGATCGATCGTCGGAAGAGATCGACCGAGGGCGCAAAGAGGCCATTTTACACCAGATGCTCTCTAATTGGGTTACAGACCGCGATTGGTCGATCAGGCCATCAGATTGGATGAGAGTCGACTACAGCGGCGGCGGCGGCGGAGGCAGCGGAGGCGGGTGGGAGGTGGCGTAGCGGAGGCGGATTTCTCTCCACCCCAAATTTAGTTTTCGAGTTTCATGATTGATTGCTGGAATCGGGATTATCTTAAGTACAGTATTGCAGTGTATGTGGAAACATCATATTATTATCCCTGTAAGGAAATGTAAAATCCAGTGCATTACTTCTTGAAGTAAGTCTAATGCATTTGGTAATGTCCCGCTAATGACGGAACCACTCTCAGGGCTTCTTCCTAATATTACACTTCACAGCGAGATGTAGGGAAAAATTAATAAATGCGCTACAAACGCTTATATTCTGATTATATCAAGTTATCAATGTTCGAAAATCACGAAATGAAAGAATGTGTAAATAATGTCATTTTGCAAATGCAATTATAATTAAGTCAAGAATCATCTAAAACTTATGAATTGTAATTGTTGGCAACGTATATTTTTAATGATGTATGTTATAGAGTATTTAAATTCACTAGAGATCAGTTAAATTCAGTTAGAATGGTAAACTATTTCAATATAATATGTGCTTTAATGAATACTTTCTTTATAGATCCAGTTCCTGGTAAAATAATGCTATTGAGAAACAACTGAGATTCATCAATTTGTGAGGGGGGGCGGGATTCGGATAGTTAAGTGGAAGATCTATCATCACAAAACTCACAATCTCATGAGTACTTTACAATATCCAAAAGTGTTCATTTCTCTGAGAACTTTGCGTTTTTGCAATTTTTTTTCTACAACATACCGATCAAATACACCCGAAGCCACGAAAACCGTGCATGCGTGATTGGGCAGTGGTGGGCATTTATTTGGAAAAAATAAGAATTGATCTTTCATTGAAATGAGGAAAAGAGTGTGTTTTGAAGAAAAAAAGGAATTTTATTGTTTCATAGAATGTTAAAATTGACTAATTTCACAAAAATGTGGTTTGGATAAAAAAGACACGGCATTGTAATTTACGTCCCGGCGTTTCACGTTGTAGACCAAGGGTTAATTAAATTAAAATAAGAACGAAATGATAAAACTTTACTTAATTTTCTACATTAACTTTGTATATTTTCAGCAGAATTGCGATAAAATACGTTATCAGTAACATCAAAACGAGAACACGTTTGAGGGTATTTCTAAATAAACCAATTATATCTTTCACAAATTATAATTAACAATTGTTAATGATGCGTAGTTCCGTTACTCACTATCTTAAAACCCGATTAAAAAACTAGAGTTCATTACATTTGAGTATTTTGTTTTATTATTGCATTGTTTGTAAAAAAAACTATTAGAAAACTAAACGTTGTCTAACACACACACGAGAAATTAAAACGGAAATGTTCAAAATTGAAGAAGGAATTCTGAATAAACAGCCGAGTGTGTAATGCGGGTTGCCTAATTCTAGGCGTATTGATACATTAATAGTATTTTTTGCGACTGATGAATTTGTCTCTGTTTATTTGCAAACATCCTACAATGTACAGACTATCACTTTAGTGCGTAAAACCCATTATAAATTCTAGAGGTACTTGAGCTAAAGCTTCGTTTCCTTGACCCCCGGAATAATTATGTCGTATTTATTTTACATGCAACCATTTAATCATCGAGCCCTAATTAACACGTTCATTGCTACACAAATTCCTATGAGCACACGAGATTCTTCATCATCTACGGAACAGGTCGACATCGCAGATTCCAAAAAGAAAATTCCTCATTCCAGTTAGAAAACCCGTCCTATCGAGGGCGCCGTAGAACAGGAGAGCAGCTGACGATATAGAGCAATGCAGCGCGTCCTCGCCATCCAAACGCTACCGACTCTCCCTCGTACATTCGCTCAATAACTCTCAACGACCGACGCTCGTTGCCTGCAGCCTCCACCCTCCGCCCTCCGCCCTGCCGCCCTCCGGCCCTCGCCCTCCCCCCCCCGCCCTCGCCCTCCGCCCTCCGCCCTCCGCCCGCCGCCCTCCGCCCTCGCCCTCCGCCCTCCGCCCTCCGCCCTCCGCCTCCGCCCTCCCGCCCTCCGCCTCCGCCCTCCGCCCTCCGCCCTCCGTCCTCCGTCCTCCGTCCTCCGTCCTCTGCCTCTGCCTCTACCCACCACCCACCCACCTCCACCCACCACCCTCCACCCTCCACCCTCCACCCTCCATTCACAACCTGCACCCTCCACATCACCATACACCCTCCTCCCTCCACCCACCACCCACACCACTACCTACCACCCACCACCCACCATCCACAATCCACATCACTTCAAACCACCTACCACACGTCAACCTCTTCCCGTCCACAAACCAACGCTACCCATCACTCAATACCTGCCGTAGGAAGTCACGACTCGCCATCCATGCCTACCAATCACCTCTCGACGTCCCAAAAATTACTACCTTCACCCAACATTCGCCGCCCACTACTCATATACTCGCCACCCACCATCCACCACTCGCCGTTCACTGACTAACACCCACTACCCACACCCAATACCCCTGCCACTATTTGCTCCCGCTACCCACGAACCGACAACCCACCCTTACCAACCAACCCTACCCATCTTTTGTCCCACAGCACCCAAAACCGGACATTGCCATCAATTACCCTCCCCACCAACCAGCATTTGCCATCCCAGTCTTTCCCAATCCACACGCCACTCTCACCCACCATTCACCTCTCCAACCGACAATACCCCCCCTTCCTCACCTGTCCTACCCACCTCTGGCCACACCACCCAAAACCCACCTTACACCCACCTATGGCCAACTCCCCCCCTCCAACTCGCATCGCCAATTCCCCCCCCTCCCCAATCATTTCCAAACTACACACCACCCAGCGTTCTTCTTACTAGTCGTCTTCCTAATCACGCTGCTTTCCACGTATTGCCTCATCCTCCCCCCTCCAGAACACCAACCCAGTCGGCGTCTCGCGCTGCCCGCGGACCAGTTCAGTGCGCCCCCTCCCCCGGCGAGGAGCTTTCAATTAGGCAGAGGCCGTCCCTCATAAACATGGCTATCGGCGCGTAAATAACTTTCACTGCACGTCGTGGCTGAACGCGCCCACACAGCCCCCCCGCGCTCAGATGGGGAGAGATTCAAAGGGCGAGCGACTGCAACAGCGCCTCCCTGCGGGCGCGGATCGAGTTACGGCAGAAGTTGTAAATTGATGATCAGTTGAAATACCGCTCTCTTCATCATCGGTAAAGATATACAATTTTATCAAAAACAGAACCTGTGGTCAAATCCATTTAATATATGAGTTAATGTAAACAATTTTTCCTCAGTGCAACACACAAATGATTCTTATTAAATAATGATATCTTCAGGAATGCACTTTACTGAATATATTCAGTAAATTTCAATTTCTGATCAGGTAAGTGTTCTTTATAAACGGAATCAATTGGTTAGCATTCCTTTTATGAGCGTTCAACTTTGTTTAACTGACAAGGTTTTGATATCGGTTTAACATTAACAAAAGTTTATTTTATGTTTCATGTGATATTCAAAATCATATTGGCCACGAAAAAAAATTTTATGCTTTCTTTCGAAATAATTGAAGAATTTCATCAGAGTGAAGTAGTATCATCAGAATGAAGTAGTTTCATCAGTGCGAGTAGGTGAATACACACTTAAATGTTCGCGTTTTTAAGTCAAAGTCAAAAATACTTCATTGCTTTTGGATTTTTCCAAAGTTCCAGGTCCAACACAAGCATTGGCACCTTTCACATTGTAGGAGGCTGCATAGTGTTTCTTCAATTATCGCGCGTTTTGGGAATTTGTAAGATAGAAAACAACTTCAACGCCATCTTCAATAGTACAATTCTAGTGTAATTATATTTGTCGTTTCATTGTTGAATTGATGACCTCGTTTTGCGGCTTTCTAATCCTGACTAATTCTCTATTGTGTAAGATAATTTCTAAGAATTATTTTATGAGTATTGTGAATTATTATGAGTTGTTTCTCCATTTGACCGGCTAAGGGGGCTCAGGGTATCAATTGATGTCACTGGAAGGCCTCTGACCGGGAGGTTCTAGTTTCGAGCCCCGATTTTCGACCCTGGATAGATACCTATGTCGCGTTAAGCCGCTGTTTGAAGGAGAATTCTAGCGGACGGCTGCTCCGGTCAGTAATTTTCCTCCTTTTGTCAATCAACACCACATGATTGCCAGAGCAGTAGTCCAAAAAAACCGGCCACAGACCGCGCGCGATCTTTTCTTACTCTTCCTTGTCCTAACTTCACCTTATACACCTACTTACACACTTCAATGTACTACGCGGCAGGAACTTAGAGCTTGTTCTGCTGGAGAGATACATCTTGTTGGAGAAAAACCCGCAAGCTAAGATGTAGGTCGGCGCTGGATATCGGCATCCCATCACCAGTGAAATTCATCGCCATTTCCCGCGATAAAATCAGATACTACACTTACGGGACTAATGACCTATACAGTTGTGTCCGTAAAAACTAGTCAATCATTTCTACATTTCAGTTTTTTACTTGACTTCTGTGCTCTATCCAATCATAAGAATTTCCGCATAACCGAGACCCCGTTGAAGTCGGCTAGTTGGAATTCTAATGCTATTGCTTAGGTACGCGTAATTTCTTCCTCTTAGTCTAACTTGATCTAACGAAGAATTGATTCTGAATGTTGCGACATCTCTCACTTCTCCCAGAATCGTTTTAGTAGAGAAGATCCCAGGGAAATTCCTGCGACGGCGAGGCCGCCAGCTTCTGGCGCGCTCTGGCGTTTTCCCAGCGCCCCCCGCGACTCGCGCCACCTTTCCAAAGCAGCAGCCGCTCTCCACCCGAAAGAACGTCTGCCATTAGGGGTTCATTGGTGGTATAGAGAAGAAGTTTGGACAACCTTACGGTGATGTTTTTGGGAGTTCATACTCGTAGAGATTTTCCGGAAGTATGATATTCACACTAACATTAATTTTTAGTGTATTGAACGAGGATTGATTTCTTCAGGAATGTAATTTATGAGTGGGCGAAGATATTCTTGGAATTAAAATTTATACGTCAATTACCGTTTTTGTTGGAATTAAATGAGATTATCTTACATTCTCCGCTATTACCTATCACGATAAACGTAGAAAGGGCAAATTCTTCAAATAAACACCATCCAAAGGTGAACACATCTAATGTGAATTCTATCAAGAGCAGAAGAATTCAATTCAATGACTTTTCGCTATATACGCCAAAATGTGTGGTATATATTTTTCTTCCGTCATTGTATAATTCTTTCATTTGATGGATTGAACCTGTTGCATAATGATGCTCATTACGAACTCTTATTATAATTATTTCATTTTGATACATGTTCTTGACCAATCGTAGAGAAATTTACGAATCGAATATTTCTATTAATCATTGAGAATTGTTATAGTAAATATTTCGTTCGGTTGTGTTCATTAAATTTGCATTTAGAATTATATTACGTTTGTCAGTTTTAATTTATTTTATTTTTAATAATTTTTACGTGGAATATTATTTAAAATACATTGGATCGTAATTTACTTGGTTCCCATTTGACTTGCGCAATCGCAAACAAAAAAAAAAGTGGCAGGGATGGTTAGGGAGCTGGTGGCTGGAACCTGCATGTCAACTGCCACGAAACGATTCAATGTAAAAGTTTCAGTTGCAGAAAAAGCACCTTATGAATCTCGATTTAATAGGTATTAATACAGTCATGTGAAGTTAACGATATTGGCTAGTCCCTGGCTCGTATCGTAATATCACACTCGTGTATTAATAAACATTATTACATCATCATGTAATGACGGGTTTCATAATGTTCTGTTCCCTACAGAAAGCATCTGACACAGATGAAAAACACAATGCTTCATTACAATATTTATTTCTGAAGATATGCTCAGACATAAATTACTTGCAAATGAATGTTCATTACAAAACTTCTCACCGTCGTGTCCGTAGGTGTCATACGGGCCCCGTGTTTCGTACCACATCCCACAGACAACACCGACGTAAAGTTAAACCCATCCGCGCTGCAGGATCGAATTATTCCCCGCTTCGTTTCTTTAATGCGACGTGTTTAGCGCGCCCATAAACGCGTGGCCAGGCGTTTGCTGCGCTTGTTACGACTGCCCCGCCACACAGGCGCCCTCGCCCTCGCCCTCGCCGTCGCCTCCGCCTTCGCTCGTGCCCCTATCTCGAAGCATCCATTCCCGGTGCCACCGCTGTTCTGGCGCTTAACAACGAACCTTCGATGTCGTTACATTGTAGCGACAGCTTATATCGCCTCTCACGTCTGTGTTGTTGGTTCGCCAGATTGTGGGAGAATGCCTTTCAGCGTATTACGTGTTGATGTTCGAGCAATAGATGTTTTATGTTGATGAAGTATCAGTCAATCATTTGTCTAAAAGGAACTGTTCCATCTGTCCTGTTTCTCCATCGTAATTATTAAAATGTTAAATAAGCTACACTAACCCGCTGCAAAGGCCCGTGAACTATCACGTACAATATTACCTTCAAAATCAAAGTTCTTTTCGAAAAGGAAAAATTGTTCTGCAGTTAAAGCTGCATTGTACACTAATATAAAACTTATATAACAATATTACTGTTATTGGTATCGCTGCTCCATCTCTTCTATCTTCACGAGGTTCCTCAAGAATTGAGGATTGGCCGTCATGTAGGAACTGAAGACACTCAAATGACGTGTGTGACCATCAGTACAAGCAAGTTCATTCTAACATTTTACACTCACGTTCATCATCTACTGATTTGCTGAGAACATTTTTCTCGCAGTAATATTTAGGTCGTCCCTACGCCCTCCAACACCTCACAGTACCCTTCACGACTACTACCTAGTCGGTCTCCGCCTCCGAGCATGTCTTCATGAAGTTCCAGAAGGATTCTACTGCCGACATCTTATCACAATAGTTCACCAAAATAACGTGTATGCGGTAACCTTAAAAACTTAATTTAACCCGTCGTTTTAGAAACAAAGAGATGCTATCAATAGACATTGTAGGACTATCTATCTCACCACAATATTACTTAACCTCCTTACATTTTGGCCTCCACTACAATTTTCTCCACTGCTATACTTGAAGCAGCAGACTGTATAATACTCTCTTACCTTCATAATGTTCCGCAAGGAATTAACTGTCCGCATGTCACGTCACAATAAGATTCAAAATCAACGTATAGAAGACCACGTTCATAAGGGAATTTATTGTGCTATTTTTCACACAACAGAAGCTCCCAACAGATTTGCTAGTAACATTTTTTTCTTCAGTACTTCTGTAGTCGTCCCTATCTCTTTCCTTTGCTATAGTTCCTCCACTGCTATTCACGAAGTAACAGATTGAATCATCCTCGCCTAACTTCCTGAGGTGCCGCAAGTATACAACTGCAGACATATCATCTCACAACAAGACACAGCAACATCAAAAATGCTACTAACAAATTTGCTGGAACCATTTTTCATATCGTAGAGTTACTTAAACCGTGTTACTGAAGCCACGCTGTCTTTCATGCCCCAATGTTACACAAAAACAGCATACATGTAACCAATTAAAAAGGCATATTTTTCCTGACTTTCTACATACATCAGACGCTAGGAAAAAAATTGCTGGGTAAGTCCTTTCCACTCCAGTATCCCTGGGACCGTACCTTCTTTACCCGCCTCAGCTACAGTTGCCGCCACTGCTAGCCATAAGGCAGCAGAGCGAATTGTCCCCTGCCTCCCTTCGTGATGTGCCGCAAGGATTCAACAGCTGACATCTCGTCTCACAACAAGACACAAAAACAACATACATGTTCACAATACAATACAACATTCACAACAACATTCATCTTAAAAAGCAAATGTACTCTGACATTTAACAGGCCGCAGATGCTACCAACAGATTTGCCAGAAAAATCGTTTTCTTCCCAGAATTCCTTGAGGCCGTCTCTACTTTCTTCGCCTCCGCTACAACGCCTGCAATTGCCACCCACGTAGCAGCAGACTGCTTGGTTCCCGCCTCCACGCATCGTCGTGGGCGGCGGGCAGTCACCGGCGGAGGCTGCACTTGCGTCAGAGGCCGCCCGCCCGCCCCGCCCCCTGACCCCGCCCGCCGCCCGCCGCCACGTCGGCGTATTCTGGGGTCGCCGGGGTGGAGCGCCGAGAATGACACCAAACAGGAAAAAAATCGCTGAACGGCGCTCGAGGCACCGAAATAGACGCATTCAATTCCAGCTTACGCTGGAGGTCGTTGATTGCTTGCGTTGAATTGCTTATAGCGTGAAAGGAATCTTAGTATTTTTCTTTCGTATTAAATATTTATGTATACGAAAAAATACAAATATGTATACAGAAAATGCGTGTATGTATTTTTAGGATATTTTCATAATTTCAATCGCATGTATATGTTTTAAATGTTTTACCACCTTACCGCGCCACCCGCCCTCAATTCATTACTCGGGGTTTCTTCAGGCTTAAAACTATTCACGAAATAGGAGAAATTTTCTGTGCTATTAAACCATGTAGTAAATGGTACTTGTTTAGGACAGTTTTCTAATTTTTTTACTGTCTTTAATATTCTTTGATTTTCTTATATTACAATTGCCATTAATCGAGTGAAAGCACTACTTGTTGCAATGATACCACACGCAGGTGGTAGAGAAACAATCAGGGTTTGGGGAAAATACGCTCAAAAAAATGGAAATCCTCGTGGTGGGCCGGCAATGGTGAACGTGACTGGGCAAGCCCACGGCGGGCAGGGAAAACAAAACCGTACTTCGTCGAAACAAAGCTGCCCGCCGCCAGTTTCGACCGCCCACCGGGCAGGGACTGGTCCTTGGCAAGC
>BOPP01000002.1:14943412-14954786 GCA_017312745.1 Gryllus bimaculatus | reverse complement strand
TCGCCCTGCGCCGCCCCGCACCTCCCCGCATCTCCCCGCGACTCTCTGTGCGTCCCCACGCCTTCCCGCGCGGCCCCGCCCCGCCTGAAAGCCCGTCCTCCTCGCCCCGATCCGTCCCGCTCCGCTCCTCTCCTTCTCTCCCCACCTCTCCACTCCCCGACCCTCCCGCGGCCCGACCGCGAATAATTGGGACCGATGGCCTCCCGCCGTGGTTTGTTTTGGGCCGCCGCCGTCGCCGCGCGCACACAGGGCTCTCCTTTGTTTCTACGCGGGCAAAATAGGCGCCTGAGTGTGGTACGCGTCACAGGATGGGCTAGAAGTTGCCTTTCCAAAAATCGATTAACACTTAAAGTTTGAAACAACTACTATTGAAATCGGTTACATTTGGGGCATGCACAGTGTGCTGAAAGTACAATTTTTAGCATTAGTGCTAAAATTGAGACGCTTTCTTTTGTTTGCTTAATGTCTTTCGAAATGTGTGTCTTTCAAAAGAATGGTACTCTTATTCCGCTCTACATAAGATATAGGTGCTAAACGGTTGCATAGCCAAGAAATTTTAAAAGTTAGATATGACGCAAGAAGGTATGTGTTGTTGTAACACTGGTTTATTGTGTCCTTCATTTTCGAGATCAGAAATCGTTCTTTCACTGTTTATATTTTTTATACTTTATTTTTTCTGTATAGTAGTCTGGAATATGTAGTACGGGCATATTTTATTTTGCTTTCGGAAGAAACGATCATTATTAATTTCTTTATTATGTAATGCTAGTTTTTTGGTTATTACCGTCAGTTGCTAAAGTTTTAAAACTGCGTGAATACATATTTTCATTAACTGAAGTGAGCATGTGTGATTTATTGAACTGCAGGCATGCTGTTTAAACTTCTCAATATGGATCGAAATGCTAAGAAAAGTGTATTAGTATATCCGTACTATGTAGCTCTTATTTCAACGCCAAATTTTAATTTTCCCATTTTCAGTATGTGCTATAGAGCATTGCATTAGTAATGAGAAACGAGGCTTCACGAGATAGTTTGCTTCACGAATTTGGCACCACACCTTATTGAATCAACACCTAAATTAATGAGGGACAGATAACTCTACAAGTTTAGGTTCACATAAGCAACTTACCACTTGAGTATTAGTTGTGTTACGTAAATATAAATTTATATATCAATGCATATTCTTTGACAGAAGAACACACCCTCTCATTTACTGTATCAGTAACAGAGCTAAGAATTACTCAGATTGACCGGAAACTGAATGCCATTCTTCCTCTTTACATTACATTCAGTGATAAATACTAAACTGCGATGCCAATCAATTAATGGATTGAAGCATCAGAAAATAATAAACTACATTACACCTTGCATTGGTCGTCGTATGTAACTATCCGGCTTACAGTGGAGATTGGAGTAGATTATCATTCCTTACTGTAAGACCATACACACAACTATTAAAAACAAGACCGGAAAAGATACTAGTATAAAATTTAGCTTGATACTGGTATGAAACATTAGCTCTCCCGATACTGCTTTATGAAAGTGAGTGCTGGGTTCTCACACAGAAAAGAGTAAGCAAAATTCAGAGCTCAGAGATGAGACTTCTTCGAAGAATAAAAGGCATCTTAGAATACCAGATAAGAAGTGAAGAAATCAGGCGAAAATTGAATGTGAATAGCATAAATAATACAATGGAAATGAAGAGGAAGAAATAGCTGCAGCACTTGGAAAGAATGGAAGAAACAAGACTGCCAAGATTAGCCTATGTTTACGAACCAAGAGGGAAAAGAGATATGGGAAGACCCAAGGTGGAAAGATACAGTGAAGACGGAACAGGCGTAAGTCTATCCCGTGAAGTGTAGAAGAAGAAGACATTACACCTTTCAGAACATATATGAGTGATGCGGTACATAGAAATTGTTTCTAGGAAATTATTAGATAGAGTAGTTTTTGTCGTTTCTTCATTTTTTCATCGAGAAATGTCCACACGAGCCATTAACGTGGGAAAATTATTGAAAAATACTGTTTTTACACAATTCTTTACTTCAGTAATTTTATCGCCATAGGCAAATGAGATAAACAAATTAACATCCAAAAGAGCAATAATTCATGCTTTCAAAAATTAAATCAACGAATTGATTGTGTGTGCAGTATTTCAAAATTAATTGTGGACCCTCTCTATTTTGCATATTTGGAATGAAAATGTTGACACGACATAAAATGAAAGTTAAATATGTATACCAATGGATACATTAGCTTTAAATATTTTTATTTATGGAAACACACTATTTTCGTAATTCGTTATTTAATTGTTATCAATTTGATTAAACATTCTATTATCAATTTAAGCATCTTTATAAAAGGTATCATTAATTTTGAAATGTAAAAGTATACACAATTAATTTTCTCCGGAAATTCCTTTATCTGAACTGGTTTACAAGCTTCTTCTCTTTTAATTGAAAATGTTTTGCACTTGAAACACCTTTCTTTAAAGTTTATCAAAACCAACACTTTAAGACAACTCTATTTACACCCTATGTAGTATTAATTATAAAATTCAGTAACAGATAATTTGAAATAAAATACTGTTTCACTAATAACTTCAATGTTTAATCGTAATCTTCCCGTTTTCAATTTTTCACTTTGTTCAGCAAAAATAATCTCTCATTATTGTGTGTACCGTAGCTCCCTCAACTAAATGGGGCACCACTTTAATAAACGGAATATTTTGCTAAGCTCTTATTCTAAGTAATTCGAAGATCGGCGACATTTAATGCGATACGTTGAAATTGTGGTTCAGGCCATATTTAATTCTAAGCGTTGTTGTGCAAAATGTTCTCTTGAAATAGAAGCCTCGTAATCTTTTTATTATCTTTATTTGGAGTCAAGATTGTAATCAAGATTGTTGGGTGCCAACCTCTTTCACTCCAAATTCAAATACATTTGTACCTGAAAATGCAGTGACAGCCATGAAACTTGAGCTGTAATACGTGTGTCTATTCTAAAACTCCTATATTTGTATTTTTCTACTTCTCCTTTCTCTTGTCTTTCCCATTGACGGAAATAGCGCAATTCATCTACCTTTACTGCAATGTGTGTCACTAACCGCCTAATTAGGTCATACATATCCATTCCTCTTTTCACATCAGTTATCTTTACACCCACATCATTCTAAGACGTCTCATACTTCTTTACTCCACATTCCCAGCTATTACGACGCCCGCTTCCAAATAGCCTCTCTCTTGTCGCTAAACACTCAGGAATTTACAGACGATTCCACCCAAGACTTTATTACGAAACATCCTGCAAACTCTGAATAATTAGTGGCATGCTGCTACTACAACGTCTTTAGCGTTAAGACATATTTCCTACGAAGAACTAGAAGCAGGCAATTGCCGATAGTGCTTTTATATTTTTGTTTTCCTGGTGCAAAGCTTGATGTTATCAAATACACATATCCTTTGGCTGTTAAACATAAATAAATAATTCATGACGCTAATTTTATTGCGTGATTGAAAGTAACAATGACTGGAAATTGAAATCTGTTTAGCTGGCTCAGATCATCAACTGATGTCTCCACAATGTCTCTGAGGTTCTAAGGTTCGAGTCCAAACGGTGGCAGGATTTTCGACAATAGCTACACAGCTAGGTCGAGTTCAGTCGCTGTCTGGAAGAAAATTGCTCTGATCAATAGATTTCCGAGCTTTCTCCGATCAACGCCATGTTACTGCCCTAACAAGTGACTAAGCAGTGCCCTAACAAGAAGGCCACATACCGCGCGCGATCTTTCCTTCCTCTTCCTTGTCCTGCCCTCACCCCTTACTTACACTCACACTTCCTTACACTACGCCGCTACACATGTGAGGAAACCAGTCGAGAGCTTAGACCTTGTTCCGGCTGGGTTGAGGTAACGCGCTACTAGGAGATACTTGGATGAGGGAAACCCTGCCAGCCACTGTGTAAGTTGGCGCCGGATCTCGACATGCAGAGGGAAGAACCACCGCCACCTCCAATGATAAAACCATGCCATGCGGAACTAAAAGCCTGCACTTACGGGACTAATAACCATAGCTAGTTACGGGCCCGACAACCCGAAATAATCAGTAAATCGAAACTTTGATAATAATACATCAGTGTACGAAATTTAAAAAAAAAATAAAAAACAAGACGATGGTGCCTTCATGTTGCAGGAATGCACGCACAGCAAATCTTTTGAAAGAGGTAAAAGTCAGTTTGTTTCATCGTGTGAAAGAGCACCCGAATTAAAATGCCGCCGCCCCCAGTTCTCGACCCGCGCGCCACCTCCGCCTCCGCCGCCAGCACGGGGCTCGCTCTGTCAGCGCGCTCCACCTCCTTGGCACACGCGTGCGTGCCAGTGCGTGCGCGAGGCGACGCGTCACAGGCACGCAGCCCCGCCTCCCTCCCCTCCCCGCCCAGCCCGCCCGCCCGCGGGCCCAGCAACAGTCGGAGAGGACAATGCTAAATTCACTTCTCAACGCCCGCGCGCACAGGATATAGCGCGGGAGGACGGAGTCAGACCCGACCCGACGCGCGGGTAGCGGCCGCGGCGTGGAGCGACCGGCTCGCCAGCAAGCCAGACGGACGGCGGAGGATGGGCAGCAGGGGGGCGTTGACGAGAAGGCGGAGACGAGGGCGGCGGCGGCGGCGAAGGAGAACCATGAACATTGGAAAGGGAAGAAGATGAAATCCCGTGGGGGTAGCAGATATCTTGTGATAATCCAAAATGCGAGATACGTCCACAACAATTACTGTTATAATATTTATTAATTATAACATTCCCAAAGTTAACTTTCAGCACACTTTACCCAAGTTAAGTGAGTGTCTAGTAAGGAGAAGGAAAATTGGGAAATTCACATGAAGGGAGCAAAAAGGAAATACAGCTAAGTATGTGATAAAATGGACAAATAAAATGAAATAAATAATAAATAAATAAAATTGAAAATTACTTACGAAAATTGGCTTTAGGAATGTTATAAGAAATATAACTGTAATAGTAGTGGACGATTATTTCCTCTCACATTAGAAGAAAAATTAAGAATATGACGTGAAGACAAGTGTAGCGACTGTTGTGATAGCAGTGGCGAATGAGGAGGAAAAATAGGAGAAGGAGGAGGAAGAGGAGGAGCAGTAGGAGGACGTGGACGAGCAGGCGGAGCAGAAGGGTGAAGGTGGAAGTAGAGATGGGGTGGGGACGAATGAGAGCAAAGTAGGCGGTGGCGTTGGAAATGGCGGCTGTAATGGTGTTCCCGATGGCTGATGCTGAGGGGATGGCTTTGGCTGAAAGAGGAACGATGAAGAGGCTGTAAAACAAATGCTTACAAACAAGATGGATAAAGGCATGTTTTCTCAAAAATGAATAATTCCGATGTTCTAAAACAAATTTACTACTGTTTGAATTTCTTTAATTCGGGAAAACATTGAAATCGACATTGTTTTATATTAATCATTGACACAAACAAAGTATCACATAATGCTAATATGTTGGAAGATAATATTACAGCATGAAGTAATATAAAATTAAGACCATTTGACACGGGAGAAGAGAAAATCTGCAATTGTCTTAAAGTTCAGTCCTACATAAATTCAAAATCAAAAATCAGAGCCTTAAATAATCTTCAATTTACTTATACACCCCAACATGGAATCCACAGAAGATGCCGAATAAATTCAGTCAAATTCCTATACAACAACATTTACAGTCAGTTGTTGAGAATCACATTTCTCCCATTAAATCCGAATCAGCCAAATCGCAGGAATGTCGACGGAGCTCCCCGCCCGGAGAGGCGGCGCGGCTGGCAGCTGCCAGAGGGAGGCCGGACGGTGGCGGCGGTGACAGCGAGAGTGGCAGCGGCGGAGGACTCGCACGTGCTTTCCGGGTCCCCGCGACCGGCCCGCCAAAGGCCACTCACCTGCGCCCGTATAAATAGTCGCTACACCTACGTGTGCCGACGCCAGCACCGCCGCCGCCACCGCCACGGCCGCCCCGCCACAGCCGCCCCCGTCCCGTCACCCCTGACACCGCTCCCGCCGCCACCGCCGCCGCCAACCCCACCGCCACCGCCGCCGCCGCGCCGCCGCCCGCCGCGTCCGCCGCCCGCCGCGCCCACCGCCGCCGGCGGCCGCGCCCGCCGCCGACTGCCTGTCACTCCGCCCGCGCTTCAAGGAGGTCGTCGCCGCTGCCTCCACCGAGACGCCCTAGTGTTTGTTGAGACGCGTTTACGTTGTGAAGGATTTGAATCAAGTTCACTTGATTCAAGTGACTTCAATGGGCTTTGTGTTTACTTTCTGTCAGCTAACTAGAGTATGATTACGATGCGTGTTTACACACTGTCAGAGTGCGACACTGAATGAAAACGTATTTCAATTGGAACAAATGAGTATTTTATGCAGGGGGCCCTACGTTTTTCGTATATCATAGCCAACAATCAGAGATACGATTTCATCTGTATACAATATACGCGTAAAACTCTTGAGTGTGCAGATGTGAGGATGTGCGGCTGTGTGAGATTCCGTCACTGGCGGCTAGACTACTTCCCGTGCACCAATTGTCACGTATGACGTATCTTTCGACGCGTCTCGGTCACCTAATGAGGAACTAATAATTTGGTTTCGTATCCGACTATAAGGTTCAAGTAAATTTCCAAAAAACGTGATATTCGTGTTTTAGCGCTGCAATCTTACTGATAATGCCAGGAATTAAAACAACGGTTCCTAAATCGAACTATGTAGGTGGCATTGATTTAATACCGTACCAAAAAGAGATGTTTAGCAAAACGCGACATAATTTTCTTTTATGGCGTTGGCAACACTAATGTTGACATCTTTAAGTGAACAATTGAATTACCAAGTAAATTGCGCTACAGGTTTATTTGAATTTATATTCGAATTAACGTATTTAAAAAAATAATTTTGCGAAAATCTACGAACAGTATTGCCTCGGAACGTATTAAAGAATTCACTTGAATTTCAAGTCAATACGGAGAAAACTAATTATTCAACGAATTTTATTATTTTTTTTTTTTTGCATCGTAGCATTAAAGAAATTCTTGAAATTAATTTTGACGTAGTATTGTTCATAATATGCTCAGTTTACACGACGAAGACACTAAATTTATCAGTTTATAGCATGCAGTTCTCTACTTGACTCATCTGCTTGTTAAATTTTCTTTAACTTAAACAGAAATCGTTTTAATTCTTGGTAGTTTTTATTACTATATAATTTTGTTTCTTCTTCTTCTTCTTCTTATTATTATTATTATTATTATTATTTACGTTTAAACTATTATATATTAGATAGCTTTAAACAAAGGGCGTGATTAACAAAAAATACATTGACTTTCATTTTATAACACAATAACTTCCGCTAATATTTTATAAACAGAAGTAAAAAGATTAAATTTCAGGAGAGATCGTGATTGTAGTTAGAATAATTTTGAGTAGGTCCCAAGTATTTTAAAACGTCAAATACCCTGACTTTTTTGTTATTCTTTTCTGCCCTAAATACAAAAATGCTTGCATCAAATATACCGTGAATGAGAGGGGTTTTGATAGAAAGATTTGTTATGCTTTCTTGGAGAGCATACAATATCCATTTTTCTCAGCTGCACCCTCTGAGCTTCTGTACTTCCCCTTCTGCTATATCCGTCCTATCTGTATTTGCTTGCGTTCCAGAGGGGAAATCGAAATGGAACGTATGACAACAAACATGTTCACAAACGGAACGCGTAGTAGAATCGTATAAACCACCCACTTGGTTATGATTACATGAAATATTTGCAGGATCTCTGAAATCACGGTTTCGTTTCAAAACATATCTTGTTATGTTTAGTAGGCGAATGTGACCGTAATCGTTATTCAAGGTACTTACTTGGATAACAAATTTATTTCTAAAATTCTAAATACTACCAAGTAGAGTATACGATACATACAAGTAATAATTCCCGCCGATATTGCATCTGCGTGCTGAAGACCTACTTATTCCTTGACTGTACGGCGGGTTGTGTGCAGTTCAGGGGCGTTTGAGTCGTCATAAACGAATCAACAACGCCTCCACATGTCGATTTAATTCAAACAACTCTTTAAATTCACTTTACCGTTACTAATAGCGAGAACATTTTAGCGAAATCGGTCGAGTAGATTTTGCTTCTATATGCACACATAAGCACATTCCCTTTAAATATATAACTGCACACAACCCGCCATACAGTCAAGGATTAAGTAGATCTTCAGCATGCAGGTGCAATATCGGCGGGAATTATTACATGAATCTCGGAGAAGGAAATCAAATATCTCCAAGATAGTATCATAGCAAACGCATGCTCAAATTCGAGGGAGATCGTTTTAACAATACGATACTTGACTAACGTGTCCAAACTAGAACACGGAACAAACCCATACTTTCAAAAAAATATTTCATCTATTCGAACTTTTCAACAGCGAAGTGTAAAACTTGATTAACAATGACGTGGCCAGTGGTGTGTGATCTGTAAAACACTGCAATAGTGAAGCATTGCCGGGTCCTATAGTTGGGAATAAAAGTCATTCGAAAACTCTTCTTCTTCATTTCATGGATTAGGCAGGGCTGCCTGTTCCGGAAACCATCTTCTTGTCGACCGATGCTCCTTCGGCCGGCTGGTTTGCAGTCCCTCGCCAGTCGAGGAATTCGGGTTCTGCTTATTCGCTCCAGATGACTGCGCCAGTTCATTTTGATGTTACTGCTCTTCTTCTAGAGACTTAATATCTCTAACTCTTTACGTATTTCCTAATTCCCAATTGTGTCATCTAGAATACACCCATTTACAGCTCTAAGAAATCTCATTTCTGCTGCTCTCACGCTGTTTGTTTCTCGTTTCGAGAGGGTCCAGGTCTCGCTTCCATTGTCTTTTGGTACTGCCATCGTCTTATAAAACATAGGTCCGGTTTCTTTTCGTGTTTTATGTTTCAGAGTTTTATGAATTGTCCAACAAATAAGTTTAGTTCTGTTTAATTTGTATGTGTCATTTTAAAACATTTGCGTAATTTCATTTTTGGTTGGGAAATCAAACTAAGAATCCCCTCTTGGTCGCTTGTCGATATTCGCAATGAGTCCAACCTGCACGTGCGCCTTTCCGGCTCGTTGCACGTCTCGCGGGGCGACACCGCGCGTTCGCAGCAGCAGCTGTGCATTGCTTGGCTCTGGGCGCGTCGCCTCGCCGCACTCCACGCGCGCCGCCCGCCCCTCCCCGCCCGCGCCGCCCGCGTCGCAACGCCCCGCCCGCGCCGCCCTCGCCCCGCGATATGTCTGTGACGGCGGCGGCGGCGGCGGCGGCGGCGAGAGGACTTAATCGAAAACAGGAGACCATAACGCGGTCCTAAAAGGGGCAATAGCGGTCGTCTGCGGTGGGATGAAGCCATAAAAGAGCCTGCCGCAGCCGCCGCCGTCCACAGCGCCGCCGCCGCCGTGAACGCCGACCCTTCAGTCGCTGTCCCCACGTTCGCCAGTCCATCGCGGTGACCGCGATGGCGGTGGAGGAGGAGGAGGGGGCGGAGTTGGTCGCGGGGGCGACGGCGCGGTTGGGGGATAACAGGAGGAGATTGACTATGACTCTGGAGGAGGAGGAGGAGGAGGAGGAAGAGGAGAAGGAGGAGGAGGAACATGAAAAGGAGGAGGAAAATAAGGTGGAAGAGAAGAAGGGGAAGAGAAAGAGAAAAGAATGTGTAAGAGAAGGAATAGGAGGAGGAGGAATAGAGGTTTACAGGAGTTGAGAGGAGAATGAGAAAAGAGAGGTGGAAGAAGACAAGGAGGAAAATAAAGTGGGAGAGGAGGAGGAAAAGGAGGTAGAAGAGGAGGGAAAAAGAAAGAGGACGATGAAAATGGAGGGTGAGTGTGAGAAGCGAAATCAGGTGGTGGGGGAGAGAAGAAAAAAAAGACGAAGGTGGAGGAGTAAAAAGTAGAGAAGAATAAGTTAGAGAATAAAGAAGAAAATTCGTGGTGAGAACACTGCGGTAAAAAGGAAGGAGAACGTAATGGTGAATTGAAGGCGGAGGCAACAACATTGGAAGTAGCGTCGGTTTGGAGGCATTGAGATGTACGAGGAGAAGGAGATTCGAGGCCGCACTGGCTGAAGTCAGCTGAACGAAGAGAAGATTAAGATGGTAAAGTTAGCTGCACTAATTGTGAAATTGGTAACGGGAAGTGCTGCATGTATTCAGTGATGGTAACGACACCACACGCTGCAGTAGACGTCATGACATAATGACGTACTACCATTGTTAAGATGCGCACATTCATCAGTACTTCTGACTATCACTGTCTTGCAAAATAGAGTCTGAATGGACAGTCGGGAAGGGGAAAAATCTTAAGAGCCCCCTGTTTGCATCAATAACGAAGAACACATCTTTGTCAAAGATGAGAAACATTCTCATCAAATTCTTTGTACGTAACTCCCTCTCACAAATTCTTTGTGCAATGTTATATCCAGTATTCTGCTTTTAATAGTAATAATAATAATGTACCGTATGTAAAATGATTCACATTCTTGTCTAAAAATTGTGAAGCTGTTTACCATAATAAAGTACTATTTACTGGTTTTATGCGCCAATTAATCTTATTACCGTGAAAATGTTTCGATGTATCTCTGTCATGATATGGAAACCGTAGTACAGATGAAATAAATGTGGCCGTCGGCGTTTAGCTGAATGATATCAAAAATATCAATTTTTTCTCATTTATACCGATTCTTTCGACGATTCGGTCTTTAAAACGAAAAATCGTAATGAAATTTTCTCATGAAAATGGAAAATGGATTTAAGATCTGATATTAACTTTCTTTCCGTGTACTTCGGACTATTTCTAATTTATTTCCAAGTCTTTTAGAACCAAATAATTTAAAAGTGACTTTTTAAAGGACTTTAAATTGCGACCTAATTAAGTTCCTACATACTACATCTCTTCCGAATATTTTCTCCCGTAATAACGCCAAGAAAAAGGATTTGCTGATAAAAGAGGAAATAACGAAGTGAAAGGAAATGAAAAGGACAGTCAAGACAAAGATTTATCCAGACAGTTCAGCCAGCAACCCTAAATCACTCACAACACGCTGATGACCTCGCAGACGGCAAGAAACGACCGACAAACGGAACAGAAGGATGATCCGAGAGAGTGAGACGCGCGATAGGAAGATTGGAGACGACCTCCCGAAGAGGACTTCATTATTTTTACCTTCACTATAAGGAAACCTTAACAGAGATGCGACGGCGAGATAACCCACTTCGACTTCGCCTTCGGCCGAATAAACGTCAAAGGCCCTGATGAATGGGGCGAGTGCGGCGCGCGGGCGCCCGCCGGCGACGAAAATGGAGGCACTTTACATCG
>BOPP01000002.1:14905380-14929687 GCA_017312745.1 Gryllus bimaculatus | reverse complement strand
GTCGTGGCGGGCGGGGACAGGGTGGCGGACAGGGGTGGCGAAGGCAGATAGGATGGCGGTGGCTCGATCGCGATTCCAGACAACGTGGAGTTCCCCCTTGGTCAACCCGAAGGCATCTTTGGAAAGGGTGCTGACAAACACTCTCTCCTCTCCCTAAGCGCGGAAAACGAGCGACAATTTCGCGGTCGTATGTGGCGTTCATTTTTCGCCGGGCCAGTCCATCACTGAGTCAGCGGGGGTAACTCCGCCCAGTTTAATTGTGAGGCACGCATAGCGGAGCGGGAGGGGGGAGCGAATGTCTAGTGGGGCCATTTGGACTTGATCTGCAAATGGTGGCGAGGGAGGCAAGTCCTCTGGCCAACACTAGAAAATTACAAATTTGTGTTTGATGTGTTGATGACATTAAAATAAAATATAAAATAAAATTCATATTCAAGTAGTATAATTCTTTTTTTTCGCGTATAGGCCAACTCGCATCACGCGTGCATTCTTCTTCAGCAAGTGCAAGTACTTTTCAGGGGAGGGATCAGCATTTTAGCTGAATCACGATTTTTATCCCCCAAGGTTGTTAGCCCCCCTCTTAAGCATATGGACGATGAGATGATGACGATGATGAAATTGAGAGATGAAAGGACAGCACACACCTGTAGATATACACAAATACACCCATGCCCGAGGCGGGGCTCCAACCCGTGGTTTTCTGGTCCGAGACCACTACGGCACTACTGCCGTAACGATCTCGGCCATCTGACCGGCGTAAGTTGAAATAATAACTTCGATTTTAAAATAAAAATACAAAAATATTTCCAAAATGCATTAATGAGGGGCTGCACCTGATGGAATGATACGAAATTATTTGCGTTTGGCTCGTGAATATCATTCGAAATTATAATATTGAAAATAAAATGGGTCACAATTATAATAATTTTACTTCCATGCCCTTACTTCGTACGAAGAGAAAGTATTGTAATAGTTCCCCTGAAAAAGGCGATTTTTTTACTAAACACTCTTAATGCAGGGTCCTGGTAAAGGAGAAGTGGATAAATCTTATTTATTAAAACTTTTGCGAATTATCTGACGTTGCCAACAAGCCCCAAACTAATGCCCCCCATCAGATGTTCCAAGGAACTCGGAGGGATACGAAGGTATCACATTGGAAAATCTTGTGATCATATCATATTGGGAAATATACCTAAGCGAATATCAAACTTCACAATCCCAATCCGAGAAGCTATAATTTGCCAAATTTTAATTTTGAGATCGTGAAATTCCTATCTGTCGTGTGTTTCCTGCAGTTGAGATTGGATTAAAGGAATAAGCAGTCGGTATTGTCGTTCTGATTCTATTAATCATGTCTAACTAAAGTAAAAACTTGGAAATAAAAAAAAGATTAGTTTCCCTTACTTAAACAAATTGAGAAATATCATTGAAAATTTTTAAAGCAGTAGAAATGTTTCAATTTGCTGAAAAAGAAAACTTTCCCAAGTATAAATACATTTTAACTTTTCGTAATTCTTACTTAGTTTAAAGTTCTGAGTCCGGTACAAAAATTCGAAATCGTTATTTTGGTGATAAAATCTGATTTTAATTTTATACGAGATGAAAATATTTCATTACGTAACTAGTGCAGAAGTGGTCTTTGCCGTAGAAATGAAATGTTGACGGACGAGGCGAGAGGAGCCTAGTTCGGCATTTTGAAATGGTACGTAAGTATGAATTGCGAACATTATTTAGTTAGCACAAATTCATCGAAATTTACAAGTGTATATACTTTTGGGACCCTCAATCTGCGGGGTGGCAGCATGCTGATTCATGTCACCTCCGTGTTTTGTTACCTTTGCATTCGTTTTGTTGGATTTATATGGCCATGCCTTTTTTGCGGTAAAGTCTGTTTTACCGTACGTGTACAGCAAAGCTTTTAAACTAACATTACAACCTACAGACAGAGAACGTACGCACTAGTTTCCAAGCATGAGTACATGAATGTTTTTACTGTGATATCCGACTGTACGAACGTGTGGATAACGTCACGCTTGAGTCGCGCAGGTTAGAAACTTTTGAGACGTAACTTGGTATACACGTTTGTTAGTGCCATTCCAATGATCTTTCAGGTGTTTTTTATTTCTTTAGATAATTCTTCACATTCGGTTTTTTCAAAATATTCGTTGTTTTCGCGTAATTACGAGTTAGTATATCATAACGATTTCTCCTATATTCTCGAACCATTTTTTTTCTCAAAAAATGGCCTTCAACTTTGTTCTTGAAATACATACAGTGCACGAATTCACATGACATTTGAGGCATTTTAATCAAAACCTGTAATTTTTCAAAGAGTAACACATGTATTTTTCTAAACATCTCGCTTACCGATAATGTCTTCATCGCTTTTGCATGTTTTATAGTTAAACGAATACATTAATGGTTTAGTAGACGTTCATTACTCAAATGGTCTTCTATGAAGTTTCAAAAAATTTCAATAGTTTACTATTGGAAATGGCGCGTTTTAATAAATTCATATTTTATTTTCATAGAAACACATCCAGTTTTTCGAAAATGTCTATTTGAAAAGATGTTTTACTCTTCTAAGATATTCCGAAAGACTCATTGCATTAAATTATAGACCGAAAATGTTCAGCAAAACAAAAAGTAGAAAATTTGGAAATACAAGCTTTATTATAATTAACGTTTTCATAACACACAATACATACAAGACAAACATTATGAAGAAAGAAAAATAAAGCATTGTGTTAAAGGAGAGGATTTCTAAATATTACATTCAACAGAATTTTCTGTAGGTGTAGTTAATTTTGAGAAATGCATTTATTAATTAATGCCACTATTTATATTTTACATTGCAGAAACTTTCGGCCATTTTACAAAACTAAAACAACGAAGAATACGACATGCAGCTCTTCACATTTTTTGAAATGTGTATTTTCTCTTGTTTATGAACCTAATGTGTTTGCAAAGTCTTTCCAGCTTGCGTATTGCTAAGAAGTACGGGAGCTGCTATACTGTTCTTTTTTTTATGAACAGCCACGTTAATGAATTAAACTCTAATGATCTAAGTAAAATAGTAACTTCTCATTTCTGCAATTATGCAAATGAACGTACGTAAGTCTTGTTTCAAGGACTTACTCCAACACAGTACCCATGTACTTAGATAATAATTTTAAAAAGATCAGTTACATTTTATAAAGTGCATAGTAGTTTGAATCTACATACTAGTTTGAAAGCTGGATTATTTGAATTGATTTACGATTTATTAAGAAAACACCATCACAACTCACTCTCTTCCGCCTCCACTAATGGTGTGAACCACATTCGCAACTTTCACTTAACCGAGCCTAGTTCCTGCAAATGCATATGCAGGTAATCACATTCAGTTGGCGTATACCACGTCAACCCCATGAATCACATCGCGGCGTTCGCCGATTTTTTTGGTTTCCAGGTGTCGGGTGCATACTGCGAATCGGACGTCGCGCTGCGCCGGCAGCCGCAGAACCTAGTGCAGCGTCTGCCCGTGTGACGGCGCCCCGCCGCCCTCCCCTGCGCCTGGAGATTCCGCGACCTTCCGATGGAGGTCGCTGCGCACGGATGAGCCTCACCGCCGTCCCCTGGTGAGAATCAGTTGCTTCGTAAAGTTACAACAGCAAAGTTTTCAGAAAAAATATTGAAATTAAACTCAAAATCTGTCGCTTTTTTGTTGCTAATTTATTACGCAAAAAAAAATAATTGTCACTCATTGGTCCCTGTTATTAAATATCCGGCTAACTTAGTTAACTCAATTTAGCATCGCAATGACAAGAAAACCAATATATTACCGTGATAAATAAAAGATAACAACATGGGAAAATGTCGCTTTTGTGTAGCTCAACGCTTTCCGTAAAAGACATTTTGTTACTATTATGAATAATACCAGAAATGTAATTTTTCGATCATGCTGTTCTATCTTCATGTCACCTTAGCATCGCAATGACACGAACCACGAAATTGCAGAGATAAACATGACGACATGACACAACCACCACGAAATTACAGAGATAAATAAAAAATAATTACATGGGAATTTGTCCGGAGTGTCGGCGCTAGACATAAGCAGAACAGGCGATCGCCTGACGCGTCGCAAATCAAGGCACCTGATGATGGGCCTGGTAGAGGAAAAATTAGTAAAAATTGGGGGGGGGGAATTAAAACTCGAGAAAATCGTTATTGTAATTTTATATGTCGAGGTACAGTAGTCTGATACTTCATAAAATTTTCAATTATTTTTTTTTACCGAAAATAGTTAATACAGCCATTACTTGTAAATTAGGACTCTATGAAATAAATCAAATGATGCTAACATTAAAATAGGTTACTGATTTTCATATTTATTATTTCATGTACTTAACAAGTGATTTTTTAAATACTAAATAACACTTTTTTTGCCTTTTTAATTTCACCGTGGAAATTGTATTATTCAGTTGTTAAATACTTTTACTTAAAGCTGTTATTTTAAATGTGTTTTCAAAATTTTTGTAGCTTAAACGTTGTCATTTTTGTTATTTTTTAAATAAAATAACTCATACAGTTTTTTATATGACTTCCACATTTTGAATTTTGGGGGAGGGGGTAGGAGCTACATTGCCCCGAAACATTGCCCCGAACCCAAAATTGTCCAACTCCGTCACTGGTGGGAATTCAATAGATAACTATTGTTTCCTGCACGAATTATGTGTTGATTCGATATATTTTAATCTCGTAGATCATTTAATCATAAATCTCCGTCATTCTCCATGAATTTTGCATTCCATTTCAATAATGGATTGACGATTAAGAAATGTTCTGCTGCCTCTGCAACTTTACTGTTCGTTGCTAGCAGATTTGCCATATTTTTTTTCGACACACGATGCTTTCTTGCTAACTTTTTTAATGGTAAATAAATCCAGGATGATGAAATGACAAACATTTATTAAAAAGGTGGAAGTAGTTGATTAGCAGTATTCAAATGTCACAATCTTTTTATGATTCCATCCAGATCAAAATATTGCACCCACCTTATTTATTATATAAAACGACACTTCTGATACGCCATTTAGTACCTAATAGGGGTCGATTAGAGGACGTTTATATACACTCACTGATTATAAATAATGGTCGCTAATTGATCCGTATTATATCATTTGGTTGGTGGAATGACCTAGTGTATCAAGAACTCAACTGATTTTTCATTCGCCATGTTATTTAACCTTCTAATGATATTCTCGCCGATCTTTGCACTTCAAGAACTCGCTAATTGCACTTAGCTAATTATAACCTCACACTCTCACTCTTGCTTGTGCCAGACGCGGAACTGCTTCTGATAGTACGATCGTAAACTCGCAGAACAAAATGGTGTAATGGCAGCAGGAAAACGTTTATTCTTCTACATTTCAGATTTTGTTCTTTGGTGTCTATACTCTAAAACGGGTTAATAAAGGCAAGTGATAACACATTTATGGCTCACTATCTTTCATTTAAGGTAAAAGTTACGAAATTTTATTTAATAAAAATCTCAAAACACTTTTTGAAAGAGAATCCTTAAGAGTTTTATACATAAAAATTTTAAGAGCGTACAGCCTTTTGTTTCTGCCTTGCAGATTCTGTACCTGATGTTTATCTGTAGTCATGTGACTGAAAGTAAATTAAAGCGAGCTAAAAATCTAATGGTAAAATATATTTTTTTCTACCTGACATACCAAATTGTATCAGTATTTAAACTATTCCTAAACAAGTAGTATTGTTATTCTTCTGTGGGATTTGGTTTGTAGGTTTGTTTTATTAACACAATATGGCACCGCATCCTATTACAGTGAAGTGGGTTATTCCGTCCCATTCCCATTCTAGGAATTCCTGGCGTCAAAAACGATTTAAAATTAATTTAAGATGGTTCGAAATTGATTGCCTCGAATTCACGTCGTATCTGTTGAATGAACACTAAAACGACCGTGTCTGTAAACAACGGGACCGATAGAATGAAATCACAAAGTCATCTCAGTAGCGAAAAATCGTCGAATAAATAATAATATTATGTTTACTTATTCAAGAACGTTTCGTTCATTCTTATAATGTGTCTTTATGTGTCTTTAAGCTGTCAATACATAGAAAGTCGTGCAATTTTGTATTCTTCAAACTTCGACTTTATTCGTATTGTTGGAACTAAATACACAAAATCCAAACGATAAATTGATATTTAATAAAAAATCTTCCCACATTCTGAACAACTTTATAATGCACTACTTTGGTTGAGTGTCAAGCAATGCAGAGCACTCGCAAAACAATATTTAAAAATGCACGAATTTTAAAAGAAATGAACAGACTTTGAAAATCGCAACAACGTAACAAAGTTTGAAGCGCAGAGAACAACGAACCCGTTGTAGATTCCGGGAAAAGCGTTGGCGTCGGCCGCAGTTGAAATTCGAAAGCTTTGCGAACGGTAGGTCTCGAGACGCGGCGGCGCGCGGCGGGCCGGACGGTGGCCACGCGGCAGGCTCGGAACAAGCAGACAAGCGCAGGGTAAGACGAGCGCGCGGGAGCCAAAGGAGAGGGGAAGGTGCGGCAGGGGAGGCCGGACGCGGTGGCGTAGCCGTGCTTTTGCCGCCCTGCGCCCTTTCATTTTCCCAATTGCGAGCGCCCCCGCCCCCCACCGCCCTGCGCGCTTGACCCCAAAACTCGGTTCGATGTTCGCCTCGCGCTCGCCTTGCTTTTCGAGGACACCCACGCTAACATTCGGCAGGTGAATGCTATCCCCGGCGCCGTGAACACACGTTTCCACCAGTTGTTCGAAGAGGCTAGTGCAATAGCTGATCGTAGAGTTTTGCATTATAATTAAATAGAGTGTTACAAAAAAATTTTTATTTAGAGATTAGGTAAATCCAAAAGTATATTACTTCGTTTGTCCTTTTAGATTGCTACCATAAACTCAGGGTTTACAATGATTAGTAATTTTATTGTTTCAAAGTTTGTAAACTTCCCTCGTTTCATTGGTTTTGGAGTAAACTGATCGACAGGAAACGTTAGTGGGCTTTCTGATTTTCCATATACTACATATGTAGCACTTTTTTGAAGTAACTATTTTACAGCTTGACTTTTGTGCTATGTAATTGCAAAGGTTCAGCTAATTTTTAAATTAGTTAACAAAAACAACGAATTTCTTTTGTTTACATTTTTTGCTCTAATCGAGGAGGAATTCTGATTAATTAGTACAGATATTCCTCTTCTGTAAATTCCATGGATTGATGCAAAGAATAATAACGTATTCACTTTTAAAATCAGAACGTTTCTTATTAGTTTTCCGCACATAAGTGAAAGTTTAGCATGTTTTCCTGAAATTTCACTTTTCGAAATCTAGATTGTTTGTTTCTTTTGTTTCCATTCAACTGCAGCGTATTAGATACGGATCTTACTTTAGCTTATTCTATTCTTCCACAAATACCCAGCACTTCCTTCGTACGTACACAGTATTCTTCTGTGTAACCCGCCACAAGCGTATATTTCATGGAGTTTCGCAACAACAGAATAAAGCGTCTCGGGCCGAGAGTTTACAATTGGCCACGGCGCGGGGGGACCGCCGCTTCGTCGATTGCACTTGCTAACAACAAGAACCCTCCGAAAAGGGGGATTGGGGGCGACGACTGCCCCGGTACGTCCACCATTCTCCCGCCAACTTTGTTTAGACCTCGGAGTCCGGCCGAAGGAACTGCGTCTATAGGAAGGCGTCTCAGCAGTTTAACAAATCGGGACGGGATCTACAGATTAGAGATAGGCGAGGGTTTCGTCCCCAATAATGGGCTGCGGAGCTGGGTTTCTAAAGAAAAGTGCGGAAATAAGGAGCATTAGCTCCTTCCCTCCGCGGACGCAGCTTTGCACAATGTGACCGACGCGAGCAGACGGGATTCGCGAAAGAAAGCCTGGCCCGGAGCAACCCGAGTTGCGTTCGACCATTTGCAAAAGTCTGCGCTCAATCCGGGTTTCATGTTCCCTTGGCCTTATTTGCGAAGTGCAAATGCAGACTGCACGTAGGTGTTAAGATGGAAGCGATAGTTTTACGTTTCGAAAGATTATCTCGTGCAGAAAAGAAAGTATGCAATGGCAATGAAATATGATAACAGGCTCTTTATAGTACATGCAAATGAAACGTATGTTTCTAAGCAACTCGAAAATGTATCGTAAATTACAAAATTTTTCTAATAAGAAATAACGCTCAGTTTTTGTACCGTAGTGGCTAGTTATGGCTGAAACCTCAAATATTTGCTACAAAAATGTGTATTACAAAGAAAAAAGAAACGTTCACTACATTACTTATATTTTAATTACCGGATATTAAACCTATTGGATCTGCCTTTAGATAATTCACTAGGTCTTTTCACTCACAGTATTTTGCAAACACGGAAATATCGAGTAGACTCAGACTACAAAGCTTTAATAATAGTAATTAACAAATAATTATTTTCTTAAAGAATTTAATTAAACAATTAATAAATAATTTCTCTAAAATATTTGATTAAAATTGAAACATTTCGTTATTAAAACTCACTCTTTCCTGTAACAGTCTAACCTTTTAGTAAATGATATCGATAACTTCTCAAACGCTACTTCATTACGAGTAAACGCAGACTAATTAGCCCCGACTCCACTCGACTCTCTTGAAAAGCTAAAACAGGTTTTATAAATACCGTGAAATAAATCACTTTTTGCAACACTCACAGTTGACATTACAAGCTTAATTATTTAAATAAAGTACTTATTATCTCGTTTAATGATATAATATATAAACGAACAAATGTACCAACACAAGTCGTGAACTATAAATTATGCATTGTCATCTCCACTACACTATTTCAAAACCTCTGTGAAGCTCAATATAATACGTATCTCCTCTAAAACAATACGCTAATCAAAACAGTTTTGTAAAAAACCTTTAGTACAAAGTACTATAATAGTAATATTACAGTACAAAGTACTATAATAGCGCTTCTGCAAGGTAAGGAATGTCTCTTCCGAGATGCATCAGACAAATTTTATGCGAAAAATGTTGAATTTTGTTATATAAGAAAATTTTGTGTTCTATAATAAAATCAGCTGCTCCCCAAGCAATCCGAAATGTGTTTTGATGTTCCATCCATCCAGGTGAGAACTGTTTGTCATATGATCGTAAAATCCTGTTTTGGTACACAAGTAGGGAACTAAGTTACTTTTCTTGGGCTGTCATTTGTAAAATGAGAAATTTTTGAATTTCTATTACAATAGGGGGGTTTTATACCTTCCTGGTACCTCACTTCTTTGCACGTATGGTCGGTCACAAATGTGCAACAACATGTAAAATTAAATTTATTATTCGTTATTCTAAGAAAATAAGTCGCACGTGTATGTCTTTGTAACTGTTAAGATTTAGCAATATTAGAAAGTTTATCCAGGTACCGTGATGAGCTTATATGATTAAATGTATATAAACAGTTACCAAGAAAGAAACTAGAACATTATACAGTATTAAGAAAGAAAACAACAGTGCTTAAATATTAACTATAGAATTAGATTAGACTAAAATTAAATTAGTTTTTTTTAGTTATTAAGAAAAGCTCCCTCTTAGCTGGTTAAGTTGTATGTCAGAAGCTTACTCTATATCAAATTAATATGAAACTATTCCAATATGAAATTATTTTTACTTTTAGCAAGTGCAGAATGTTCGCAAAGGATCAACTTGTATTTCTAATTTTTCATATATTAAGTACTAACTTAAATGTTTTATATAAATCACGTTGTTTCATTCAGTATTAAACAACAAATGTCTAAATAAAATTGTACTTTTAATAAAAAGATATTATTCTCGCTTACAATTTAATTAATTTACTTAATTTTTCCACAGGCCGGCGAGCAAGGTACCTACCTCCCCGTCATCATTGTTTGTCATGTAAGTACCCATTACGCATACTGAACTAGATTTTTGTTAATACTTGTAAATACGCGCGCACCTATACGGACATCAGAATGTAAGGGGCGTCGTACTGGTTTGTGCGGTTCATATTGCCAAGTATCTCTGTAGTATTTCTTGAAAAGCTGCTGCGAGAGAGACGCTAATCTTTATACATTATTCACTCTTTGCACTATACTACTGCAGTGAAGAGAAATCGCATGAAGTAAGTTGCGGGAAACAACTTGTTTTCCACGAAGTGTCTGTGCAACTCTAGTTTTTCTGTGTTTTCACACGAAACGTCTTGTCTTGAAAATCGGATTGGTGGTGTTAAAACTGAATGCTACGTTTCATGCCACGAAATCATGAGCACAGTTAATATCTTTGAAAACGACTACCGGTGCTCCTTACAATGGTATGGATTGTTGAGGGAAGAAGATTTTACGTTTTAAGAATGTTTGTCTCAGGTGCTGAGATGGCACCATTGTCGTGCGATCTCGCAATTGAAGCTATTTTTAGCCTCGATCACATCATATCCTTAGTGAGGTTGAAAAAGAATGGGCCAATGGGTATACAAATGATTTCACAACGACAATGTAAGGCCACTAGCTATAAGGTACATTCAAGAATTACGGTTTCTAATGCATGAATACGTTGTGTATTTGGTTACGTCATTTCTCTACCAACATACAACACGCACTCATTTCTTTACCACATACAACACGCACCTTAATGCGGCTGCGTTCACGATTCCGTTTACTTAAATCCCCAGTCCCAGCTCATTTTTCAGCCCAAGCTAGTTACCTTTACGTCATAACGCGTCTACCGGGAACTAAACTCTAAGGAACATCAGAGATCCTAGGTTCGCCATCTGATACCTCACACAACCTACAGAAGGAACAGTTCTTGCTGAGGACGATATTCAAACTCACGACCGTATGGACTGACGGAATTCTTGCCGACCAATCACAATTTAGCGTAATACAGTACTATTAAATCGACATAGAGCATCCAACAGAAGAATAAAAATTCACTCTTAACGGCCGCCGTCCGTGAAAGGTTTTAACAGAATGCTGCCCTGTAAAATCAAGCAAAACAGATGTTTTTCAAGACACATATGACGTATGAGACATGCTGTTTTAAGAAAAGTTATTTTTTATGAAAATGATTTTTTTTCTATAAGAAGAAGGTATTGAATATCAGAATAACGGACGTTTGGTTAATTGCTCTCTTTTTTATTCAACGATTATTTACAATCCTTTTCAATGTGAAATAATAAGTAATTACGAGACATGTGAATACCAATAACAAATGAAATGAAGAAAGTTGGCCATTGGTACTTTTCTTGGAATCCTGTTCAAATCTGTAAAAAAAAAGATAATTAAAACATTATTATTGATAAGTGTTACGAGAATTAAGAATACATGAACATGTGAAAACAAAATAAGACAACATGGTTAGATAAATTTTAATTATTAAAACGGAGGGGGAGATGAAGAGTGGAAATTCTATTGAGCCGAGAAATGTCTTAGCTATTGTCAAGTAGGTTTAGAGCTAGACGATTAGAATGCATTTCCAAACGTTGGTGTAGAACATATTTCTTGAATATTTTCAACTTGGTGCTACTTTGAGGTCTGGGTGTAGTGCAGCATTTGTTATTAACCAGATCAAGTAAAATGTTTTCTATTCCTTAAAGTTTTGATTGAAATCATTGTAGGAGGGTTGCCTTTTATATTTCAGGATAAGAGAACAAAAACAAATATTAATCATCGAAAATCACATTATTGTTTTTCAATATATTCCCCATGAAGATCTATACACTTTTGTATCGCTTTTCAACCAATTGTCGAAGCACGTTTGCCACTCTGATGGAGTATCTCTAAAACATGCATTCTGGATGCAGCAACGCTTCTTCATATGTCAAAAAAACCGTTGATCTCTCAGTTTGTGTTTTATGTACGGAATATAAAGAAAGTCTTCGGTGCCAATCAAGACTCATATGGCGGAGACTCATCAAATCGATGTTTTGGTGTGCTCAAAAGATGAGTTGTTGAACCGAGCTGTGAGAGCTCGCATTTCGTTGCGTGAAGAGATGATCCGTCTTCGGCGTTGACGTTTTCGCTGATCTTCTTGAAAGTCAGCTGGCAAAACAAATCGTTGAAATCTGACCACTCAGAATTGACTGTTCTGCGTTTTGTAAGTGGTTGCGTTGCAACGTGCTGTCCCAGTTTTTCCCGCAAATAAAACAGCGACATCTGTTGGAGTGCTTCGGCTACGAACCAACTTTTGTTAGAGTTTGCTCATCGTGAACCCACCATACAGCCACTACTGTTACTTTCGGGCTCTATACGCATAAATCTACGATCGATCACCAGTCCCGATTTATAGGAACGCGTTTGAGCGCACGTATTTGAGCATCTTCTCTATTCGACCAATCGACCACGAACCCTTTTTTTGAGATTGACAAATTGTGTGCGATCCAATGCGAACAAAATGTTTTTACAGTCAAATGTTCAATGCAATATTGAATGTATCCCATTAATGCCTAATGGATGTCCAAATCTCACGAAGTTTCATTTTCTATGACGAATTATGCCAATATTATTTGCAACTGGCATCAATGTGTTTCGGAACATCAACATACTGATTTTGGACTGATCGCTTCGCGAAAATTCAGTCTTTGGTTAACTACCGACCATGATTAAATTCACCATACCATCGATAAAAACACTGGTCTTGATGGAGCTTCATTCGCCATAAAATTGAATTAATGTCATCCATGCACTGTTGCTGAGTTAATCCACGTCGAAAGTTGTAAAAAATAATCGCACGAAAATGTTCACGATTTAATTCTGTTTTGGGGCCAAGATGAATCTTTTAAGTTACTGTAAACAACGCAAATAGCGCTCGTATGTCAAAACGTTCTAAGTACGTATAACCTCAAAACATCCAACTTTGCAATAGAACTGTCAGTTGCCAGATTGCAACACCAGGGTTGCCAAATTCCGAAACATAAAAGGCAACCTTCGTAGAATTGACAAATTAGTTTTGAATCGTTGCCTTATTTTACTCCATGAGGCCTGCTCATCCGTTTGACCACGCAAATTTCGCTACTCTCCTTTCACCAACTAGCAGAGAAAGGAGGTATTTCTTGGGCGAGAAACAGGCGATTTGCAGAGCGATAGCTCAGAGGCGTCATTTAGGATCTTTTACATGCAGTACATCTTCTAATATGGGGCCGCCGTCTTTACTTCCTCTCCGAAGGAAGGCGTACGAAGTATTTCTTCGTCTTTAAAAAGTTTGGCTGTCAGTGCCCCAGATCCCATATGTTCACACAGTACCTATGTTGCGTCTTTACCTACAATAAATCACAGACGGGAACGGTTTGTAATTTATTTGAAATATGCTCCTGCTCCAACACCTGAATACTATTTACAATAATTAAAATAAACAATACTGACCCGTTACCAGAAGGAACGTCCTGGTCACCACCACCGCTGGCCTGATAATTTGATATCTTATTCGGTGTGATGCACCATTTTCCTACGTGCGCATACAAGCGAGTATGCCGCACCTCCCGTCTCGACGTAGCACACCGGCTTCAGTTCCCTGCCTCAGTAGCCTATGCATTGAAATGCTGCGCCGCGCCCTACCCACATGACTTCCTACCGACGCGCCCAAGAATCAGAAGAAGGAGTTTAGGTCTGGCGTCCGCTTATATTACTTTCTGGGCTGGCTGACGGAACTGCGTCATCTCGCTGTTTCCGACAACGCGTTTCCACAGCCAGCATGTCTACGGGGTTCACACGTTTGCCCCGAGTGGTAAAAGGGGTTCACAAGTGGCCACCCACGACACGGCACCCCTTCCCTTTCGTTCCCTAGGTTTACCAATGTTCATCCTGGCGGCCCTTCCCGCCAACGCTGCCCGCTGTCACAAACTACTTCCTCGTGCATTTCATGTGCATGAAATGCAAGTGGCTAATATTTTGTAACGTTTGTACAAGGCGACTGATATGACGCTACACCTAGAATGGTTTTATAAACCAGTAATTTATTTTCAAGCGATAATTTCGATTCGCTCTTATTGACCAAATGATTTTATAATATAAAATTATAGTAAGTCTGATCTCATGATGATGATGATTCTGTGTGAGGTCCGTGTGCCACAAATCCGTCGGTGACGGCCTCGCGACACAGAAGGGCCCGTGGCGAACAAGTCAGTGCCGTGGCGAACAGTGCTTTAAGTGCAGTGCAGTGAAGTGCGAATGAATGGGAAGAATGAATGGTAATGTATGTAATGAAACAAGTATGAATGATGTGTGAATGTGGAAAAAAAGGAAAAAAATATCTCCCCCGTAAAATAACAAACTCTGTATTAACAAAACTGATCTTAGTGTAAGTTAGTAATGCCAAAGTGCAAGTAAGTTAACTTTAGGACTAGTATGTAAAACTTAGCTGTAAGAAAAAGCCCCTCCTGTAGCTGCTTAAGCCGCAAGGCAGCAGTATAATGTAAATAATTTAAGTAAATAAATTCCCGTTCTCCACAGGGTTACTGTGGAGGGGACAAAGCGAGTGAGAACAGAGTGACCTCCGCCCGTGGGAGTGTCGCGACGCGCCACACGGGGCGATCCGCGACGTCGCGGCGCAGCGCGAGGCGGCGGCGGCGGCGTCGCGACGCCACCTGAGCAAAGAAACCGCGCTCCCGTCACGCGCCTTGCGGGCGGTGACGGCTGGGGCAGCAGGCGACGGAGGACTTACTCACCGTGAACAAGCAGAGCTCCGAATGCTTCAGTGTCGATTGCGGACGGCACACGCGGATTGGGACTTTGGTCTGAGGCGCGTCCGAAGACGTTAAGGAGAGCCCTGATGGGGTGGACAGGTCGCTTTCCACCTCCGGGTACCGGGCATCAAATCCCGCACCGGCGTTGTTGTCTCAGGGCATCTGAGGAGCAGGGCAATTGATGTCACTGCATTGACTCTGAACGGGAGGTACTGCAGTTCTAGTCCCGATAGTGGCAGAAATAACATCACCATCTGCACATCTAGGTCGAATTCAGCCACTGTCTAGAGGAGAAGTCTAGTTAGCCAAGTGCTCTGATCGGTAGTTTTCCGTGGTTTCTCCGATCAACACCAGGCGAACGCTGGAAGAATATCCTAACAATAATGGCCACAGACTGTGCGCGATCTTTCCTTCTCCTTCCCGTAGTTCGACACCGTTACACTTTCATGCACAGCATTATCGTATATGCCGGAAGACCGGTCGGGAGCTTAGAGCTTGACCCGACTGGGGCGGGACCGCGCTTATGTGAGATAAGTGGATGAGGAAAATCCCGTAAGCCAACGGGTAGGTCGGCCTCGGAAATCGTCATTCGACAGGGAAAAATCACCGCCACCTCCCAGATAAAACATGCCCTACACTTATGGTACTAACAACCTTCGCAGTTGCTTATTTTTATCAGTTTTCCGTTTTCCCGTGCCTCTCATTCCACAATTGCTCCATTTCATTCAAATAATTCAAATATTACATCAGAACCACTAATTAACCAAAATGATTCGCCCAAGTTACGGCTAAACTGGTAGGGACCGACATCACAATGAAGATGTGCGGAGTCTGAGATTCAATTAATAGCCTTTTTATAATTGACGAAGTTAATGAAAACTAAAAATTACAATATATAACATAATGTAAAAATTAAACAATCAGATGAAAGAGAATTGGAAGACTGAAAATGTCTCAAAATTGAAAAGAATATGGGTGCGAAAATGCTTAGTGGTGGAATTGCCCAGACGCTGAGTTTGGATTCTCTACTTGATGTAACAGCAAGAAAATCCCCTGATTTAACTTAAGAATTTTTTTTTCAGGTACTAGGCTCTAAAACTTAAATCATTGAAAAAAACACGAGTAATAGTTATTAATAGCAGCTTCGCTATCAAATATTTCAGGTAAATACAGTTTTCGCCATCAAATATTTTTATAGCTTTCGATAACAATGACGATTTTTGATTACTAATGTCTTGAACAACTAAGCATCGCGTTGTTGGTGGATTATGCAACTCCATATCGATGTTGAGTCAAAAAGAGTTGATGGAACCGGAAAGTTTGTAAACGTCGTTTTTGTTTCGTTTTATTTTAAATACTGAATGTTGACAACAATACTATTTCTTACGTTCACCAGGCAATTTTGTATTTGAATGGAATAACTGTAAAAAACTGTTGCTGAAACTGTCCATATGTAGGACGGTAACATCGTACAATGAAAACAAATACGTCATCATTACCCACACCTCGTTGTGAACTAAAAAATCCCTTGCTTTGATAGTGGATGGTCGGTACCACGTTTGTCCAACTGCCAGCCCGCGGGCCGAATGTGGCCCATGGTAACATTGTGGCCCACGAAAGGTTATTAGTCACAAGTGGAAGTCCCTTTCATCCATGTCGAGCGAGAACACTGCGCACCAAACGCACGCGACTTTCTGCAGTCAACATCCCCTTTAATGTAAAAATAGGTTAATTTTATAGTTAAGGATTTTTGCTAGTAAATACAAACATTCTAAATGGTCTCAGTGCCTTTCACTGCGTTACGCATGGTTCGGTCTGATATCATGCATTGTTCCATCGCCCTCCCCCCTTTCAGAATAGTCGGGCAAAGATTAGCAAAATGAGGAAGTCAGATGTGGATCGACCGAGTAATGAAAATATGGCTCGCACATTAAAGGTTTTAGCTGTGACTCTTGACGCCTTGCAAGTTGGACACTCCTGGTCTATACTAATACACACTGAGCTTGTACTTCCCTAGCGCGTTTTTAACAAATAAAAGCAAAGGCTCATCATCTGCAAATTGAGGTGATCCTTTCTAACCCATTCAATTTTATGTCGTTGTTCAGGGCATTGAATTCTCCACAGAGGAGCTCTTGATATACTGCTCTATAGGCTTCGTACCTACTTTACTGTAGTTTATCGATTACGTGTAAGGCTTATATATAACTTTTTAAATTACTTTCTTTTCAATTTAGGATTCATTCACCTACCCATGAAGGAAACCAAGAAAAAATTGACAATGCAATGTCATTACTTTTGAAGAGCTGCCACATGTGCCATAAATGTCAAAATTCCGTAGCATTTTTATACATTTCTTGCCATTGTCGCTACGTACATACAATTTATTATTAATAAATTACAAATCCGCAGTTGTACTTAATATATAACAGTTTCTAAGAATGTTGATGATCTTCAATGCTCAGGGCCTGGAACCTTACCCATTGACCCATCTGTCACACGAACAGAATTGTTGAGTATCACCGTAAAGTCACCAACGCTTCCAACAATTTTTTGAATGCTACGATTGCCGCCGTGAACCCACAGAACGAACTCTGTCAAATGAATCTTGTACTTGCTTAGTATTCTGGCTGAGCAAATAATAATTCGACGAGGGCGGGAATTGTAGAAGGATTTAATTTTGCCAGGTATTTAACCAAGGTTTTTTTTAACACGCCGCGTAATATTACACATAGAGGGTTTGTCACCCCTCGAACATTAAAATTTTCCAGCCAGATTTGAACCCATGAATATGGACTTTGGAAGACTGTTGCCAAACCCCCTCCACCTCCTCCACCACCACCAGGACTGGAACCGGCAGTACCAAAAATGAAAAGAAAGCAGGCTAAAAATCGATCACCGAAAGCTCGATTCGAAGGAACACGCGCCTGTCGCGGGCGCGCGCGGGCGAGCCCAGGCCCAGCGTGACGGGGCGTGCGCGGGCCCATTACGTCAGCGCGCGGTGACTTCATTGCGTCTGCCGCGTGGGGCGCGGCCGCGGGCGGGGCGAGGTGAACGGCCCGGCGCTCGCCGACGTGGGCTGCTCGGCGCTCCCGGGTAGTGTAAACAGAGAAAAGTGCACGTGATATGGATGACTGTTGGGAATAAGAATTAATGGACGTAAGAATGAATGCGTGAATGAATGAAAAAGAAGAAGCAACAAGCCTAAAGAAAGAAAAATAATAACAATACAACACCTTTCCTTTAAACAATACCTTTCTAGGTGTATGTGAAACTTAGCCAAAACGCTGGCTACTTCCATAGGTTACCTTCATGCAAGTTACCATTAAGTGTTGCGGCTAAAGTGGAAGAGCTGCGGCGCAAGTGTCCTGCATTGAAAGTGAATGACCACCTCGCAAGGACCACTGGCTGGGGGGAAAATAAAACAGACGCTCCCGGAGGGCAAGAACCGCGAAAATGTCATCGAATTGCTTTTCTTTTTCAAGAGTCATTGACGGGCGATTCCGGACGCAACGACGGCTATGGTCATAAATACCGCAAATGTAGTGCATGTAATTTCTCGGGATATTACTGCCTTCCTCCCGCGTTCGAAAGTGTGAAGTGTGTAAGTTAGTTGTAAGAAAAAGCCCCGCCTGTCGCTGCTTAAGCCGCAAGGCAGCAGCAAAATATATTAAAAAAAACAAACATATAGATAATAAATTCCCCTTCTTCACAGGGTTACTGAGGAGGGGACAAAGAAAAAAAAGTGTGATACGTCGCGTTCTACACGTTGGCTTACGTCCCTCTACCCGTATTGTACACCTCTGTCTATTGCGCACCGCCCCAGCCGGGGCATACTCTAAGCTGCCGAGTGGTGTCCAGACATATGGGATACATACAGTGGTGTTCAAGAAACCGCCTCACCTTCCTCACAGTTGTAGTGTGCTGTATAATCCTAAAAACACACCAATTGATTTGCAAAATTCGAGCGAGTTATGAAGTGAACGGAATCAGAAACATCGCATAATCCACACAAAATATATGTTTACCAATTTCTACTAATAATTCTTACTCTTCGAAAACGTTTAGCCAAGAAATCATTTCTCTACGTCTAATGCACAACGTAACCAATAAAAAACGTGAGAGTTGTAACTTATTGTATGCAGCTTGTTTGAAAGTGCATTCTTGGCTATCCGGGATGAGCCACGTCTCGGTCAATTGTACTGACGTTTCGGCCATCTTGCTGTGGCCTTCTTCAGAGCTATACTGCTGAGCAGAAGAAGGGCACAGAAAGATGGCCGACACGTCAGTACAATTGACCGAGACGCGGCTCATCCCGGATAGCCAAGAATGCATTGACTCCGGCCGCGAAGCCTACGAACCCAGCTTGTTTGAAAGATACATTTTTTTTTGGCCAATTGAGAGGAAAGATGATATACTCAGGATAAAGCGATGTAAACCGCTTTTCTAACAAAGCAAAGAATCAAAAATTAATCGATTTCATGAATCAACATTCATGGTTGTAAATTACCCTCAAATTGGAACAATATTAACATTTTGGTAATTTTCTCTAGACCAAAGGACTTGTATTATGGTCATTATGTTGACAGATCAAGTTAATTCTAATATTGTCATTAAATTTTTCCGATATAAATCGAACAGATGAAAGATGTTTTTATTTCATTTTAGGAAGGGTATAATTGAAATAAACTCGTATACGTCGTAGAATTCCTTTCTTTCTTTTCCCACCTTTTCTTGTCTCTCGAATTATTTGCTTCTCCCTAAGATATCGGTCAACTAGTGGTGCTACAGCAGCATATAATTTTCGCATTATTATTTACGGTTCTGCAATATTATACTACTGCATGAATCTGCAACAGAGTTTTCAACCAGCAGAATTTTTTTCCGCTCCTAGACTCGAGTTCAGGTCCGTCGCGTTATCTTGCCGTGCACTTTACTGCTAGACAACGCAGTCGCTCTAACATATTTACTTGTGCCGAATCTTAAAAATCTATTTGTGCAACCCATTATTACCAACACGCAGTTTTCAAAATTTCAGATAATTCTACGAAAAAGAAACATGCGCCTAGTGTCCTTTGTAAGTTATTTGTTTTACATATGGGTAAAATTTAAAGAAAACATTTGGGGCGGTTTGTTAAACAAATTATGTTTCAATTGCGTTAATTCCAAACAAACATTACGCAAAGTCTACTTGTTTTTTCAAATAACCTTATATGAATTTTAAGAGCAGATAATTAAAACAGATTTTGTTTAAAATAAAAATATCTTCAGTCTGTCTTTAAAGAATGGAATTTATTCAGGAAAAAATTATTTAATTTCTTCAATATTGTACTAGTGGAAAGACGCCAAAAACAGTTTTGAACTTTTGCAAACTTTCCAAAAATAAGAGATTTTAACGAAAATAAAACCTGTATCATTCTTATAAATGTCCTTACAGTGATTCCAGAGTAAAGATGAATACAAAATTTTGGAGTATTATTTGAGAAAATTTTGAAAATATTTTTGAGGTTTCATGAGAGGGACACCCCTAAGTCAAAATATGTTTCGAACTCAGAGGGCATTGAACTCCTTTTAATCATTTTGCGTCTGAAAGGTTCATGCGCTAGCGTTGACCACAGACAGACGATATCTTGCTATCAATCGTTGTTTAGGAATCAAGGACCCACAAATCATGGATTGAGACTACACAACAAGTTACAGGAAGTAATTTACTATATAGAGTGGCAAGACGTTTTCCTGGCGCACGATTACAATACTTTCTCTTTATACGATGTAAAGGCGAGAAAATAAAACTGACATCATTTGTAAATTCCTGTTAAATATTATATGTATTTATATAAAAATTAATAACAACAATGTAATGAAATTTCAACGAAGATAATTTTTATTCAAATCTTCTGTTGTCACACATCTGTTTTTCATGAGCTTTTTAGACGTCAAAGTGTTAGACCGAAATTTATGTGATACTATTGGACTCTCTAGAAAAGTGTAAATAAAACTGCTTTGTAGATCAAATGTGCTATCTACAGAGGAAATAATATACTTAGAAAGGAAATACAAATGTAAAACGAAACGACATGGAAGTCTCAGAAGTGAGCTTTAGGAAAGAATGGAAACAAAATGACTGGAGTTAAAAAGTAAAGAATTCGTGCAGGGAGGAGAACCAGGGGCGAAGTGAAACGAGCAGAATGAGCAGAACGGAAACATCCTGCGCCAACGTTTCGTAATGAGACGATTTTCCTTCTCGCAGATGCGACGATACAAATATTTTTAAAGACCTCCGAACGAACACCGAATAAAAAGACACGTTTACCCTGTAATTATTCGTGCGTCTAGTTTACTTTTAATGGCTTGAACTTTAAACTACCACACAATACGCGAGTATAATTGCACGTTTGCAGAGTAAACACACAAATTAATTTAATTGCTCGTAATTGTTGCTTCAGCACAGTCGGACCCGTTTAAATGAAAATACGTGCTTAACGGTTCGAAAAAGAAAAAGGGGGAATGGGTTTAGGAAGGGTTTCTCAAGCTCTGGAAAGAATAGACTTCCGCATGTGTGCTTTCGGAAGGTGGCGAGAAAATAAACAATTCCACCGTCTTTTCTAGCTAGAATTACCCTTCGAGATACGTTTCCGCATATATTTCTTACTGAATTCACATTACCTGTTGATTCAAAGAAACACCTGTAACAATGAATTAACGCATTTTAATGATGTGTAAACTTAGCCATGCACTGTTAAGAATAATGACATGAAAGGATTCGATAGATGGCTTAAGACTAATAAATGCTTCTCTTTTTTTAATATTGCCGAAATGGTTTATAACTAAAGAAAGTATTGCTAAAGAGAAAGGTATTTTATATATCGGCAGCAATTGCCCGTTTTTTTTATTATTTGCTGGAATTTTTAAATAATATTTTTTATAATTGTAGATAATTGTCTCCAATAAATAATTACATCTTCATTTTTCATCAATAAATGTTCTCGTAAACTTCTCGTTGAATTTTGATTATTACCATACCATTTAACAAGGGCATACACAAATTAATATAAAAAGAACACATTTGTCATTCAATAATGCGATTCAGAAGAACAATATTTGAATTCTCGTTTGAAATTTTAAAGTTGCCTCCCGCCCCTCCCACAGTAATGGAGCGGTGGTTTTATTTCAGCTTTAAAACTTTTCCTGACAATGTAGGTATATACATTTTGTAAGATAAATAATCTGCGACATTTATCGTAAAATTCGATGTTTACAGTTTGTTGTTATTTAAAACTCGTATAATGAATCCCAAAATTTATTTCAAACAAATGTTACGTTTATTTGATTGTAAAATTCAAATCTGTAAAACAATGCTCTATCTTGCATTTGAAATTTTACATTGCCCCCGCCCCTCACACAATTTGAGCATTATTGGATTCTGCTGCAGAAAATACGAAATATTAAATTTTATTTTTTTATTTAAAAGTTCATTTTGCAACAACATGTAATCATTCTGGAACGCTTTTGAAGCACTAGAAATTAGCTGTAATATTTTAATGATTTTGAAACTAGGAGAAATGACAGTCGAATATCATTTGGGCCACAACGCTTATGAAGAATATCTCAACATAATTAATAATATAGTTGTATGCTGATCCTAGTTGTGCGATCTAGGTACTCCCTCAAACAACACATGTGTTTGAATCGATCCCCAAAAAAATCATGAATATAGAAAACTACCAGTCCATTTTGGGCATGTCGATTCGCATTCAGGTACATCAAAATATCCGTCTAAACGGTTATATTTATTCGAAGTCTAAAATAGTTCAGTATCAATATACTCTTGCTTAATTACAATGTCCCATTCCACACGCGCCGCTTGACCCGCTCGCGTGAGGTGGGTGCGACCCAGAGGAGGCGTGGCGGAGTGTAGGGGGGGAGGGGAGCGGGGGTGGGGCGGGGCAACGGAGGCGAGGCGGAGCTGGCGTGCGAGCCGGTCGGGCGTGAGCATGTTATTCAAATCATGTAATTACACGTAACGAGAGAAAACACTGCGTACTGACCGTGAAAGTCCGTGATTCACAAAAAGACACAACCGACGCCGGTGACTGCCTTTGTTTCTTCATTCTCTCTTCTTCTTTTTTATACCCTCCCCGCCTTTTTTTTCGTTTTCCGGGTCACGAAATTAGACGCTTTGCGATGGGCGCGATTCGATTTGCATGTTTTCCGGTTTGCAGCTGCGATGCGCCTTGAAAACACGGTGCGGTGAAAAGCGGATGGTTGGGAAGGGCTTACGGTTCAGCTGCTAAGAATAGGGTGTGCTGTTAGAGCTAGGAATATTGAAAACATAAAAATCGCTCAGTGAAATGCACGATTCATGAGAAACTGTTCGTGAGAGAGTTGTGGACTTGTATACTGTAAATCTGGGGTTCAATGAACTCCGTTTTCCGGTTCCAAGGGTTTACTTCTTTCGATCGCCGGGAAAGAACATGAGCTAAGCTCTTTCATATTTGTCCACAGAAAAGGGAGTCATTTATTTCACAGATATAAATGTGGTAAATGAACTCTGTGGAATTTGTAAGTGCAGATAACTTAGGGAAAATCGAATCTCTATACTATGCAGAAATTACATAGTAATACGGAGACAAAAAACAAAATGATATGAAAACATTGGAGAAGAACGTTAGAAGAAAAAAACGTAAAATAAATTCTGGTAATGATGTTTGGGTTACAACTTTCTTTTTTCAAAAAATATTTATTTACACCACCCACATAAAGACGACCAGAACATAAGTTCCCTCAATTGCCAGTTCAGTTCCACTTACAAGGTCAAAACGTCGTTGTAAATAGTGGACTACTCACCCTCGACGAATAAACAGCAGAAGCAGGTTGCGTCGATTCCTCGGAATAAAAAGAGCCGTGCATTCCTCGGGGGGCAGAGACATTCATTGTGGGACAGAGGCGCGCCTCAGAGCGGAGCGGCGCGGGCGCGGGCGGGCCGCGGCGCGCGGAGGAGCCGTGCGCCGCTCGCCATGATGGGCGACGGGAAGCGGCGAGGGTGGGTGTTTGTTTTGGAGGCACAAAGGAGCCGCCCGCCCGCCGCCCGCCCGCCCGCCCGCCCGCCCCGCGCCGCTCACGGTCACTTCCGCCTTCCGGAGCGGCGCCCCCGCCGCCGGGGCGGAAGAGGGAGCGGTCGCCCGCGGGAGGCGGGGGCGGGCGGCCAGGGCAGGTTCGAGACGAGGCAAAGTGCGAGCGTGATGGCGAAGGGCGAGGCCGATGGGGGCGGGGCAAAGAGCGAGGGGTGGGACGGAAGTGTGTGCGTGGCGGGAGTTGGGTGAGCCGGAGGCAAAGGTCGTGGGCGCAAGCAGAGGCAAGGGGAGGCGGTCGGCGGGCAGCACAGAGTTCCATGGAGATTGCAGGGATGAGAGGACGATGTTCAAGGTCGGAGTGCGAGAGTCAGTCGAGGCGCGAAACCGGAGGTGGGGCGAAGGGCGAGGCGAGGGCGAGGGCGAGGGCGAGGGCGAGGGCGAGGGCGAGGGCGAGGGCCGAGGGGCCGGGCCTGGGCGAGGTTGGTGGAGGGGGGACGATGGGATGGGAGGGAGAAGGGGGGCGGG
>BOPP01000002.1:14867998-14885928 GCA_017312745.1 Gryllus bimaculatus | reverse complement strand
AAGAAGAGTAAGGGAAGATGGGAAATGAGGCAGGGAGAGCAGAAGTTTATGTATTTGGTTGGAGTTAGTTTTTGAAATCTATGCAGTTAGTGAGATTCACGATCAAAAAGTCGAGTATATGTGAAAATTAAAATAAGATATCGGTTATAGTATCTGCAGACCTTGGATCGCCGAGATGGCTAGAACGTGTGCCGACTAAGCGTTTTGGTTCGAAGGATAATGCTGTGGCGATGGTTGTTTGTCCCTTCTGTTCCATTTATGTGTGTTGTCGCAAAAGGTTTTGAGAGTTTGTTGACCACAGACCGAGGAGTTCGCATGTGTGTCAGTGCCTAGTGTGAAGGTTAATATGTGTCTCCATGAGGGACATAGTAGGTACCCCGCGCGCATAGTCGAAATCGACATCGCCTGAAGCTGGAAAAAGGAAGGAAGATTATTTCACATGTAAGAGTATAGTAAATTGTATATTGATGCAAAGGAAGTTTCATATTAATTGATATAAATAAGAACTAGATTGTTCAATGCACCCAGTAATCTCCTCGATGGATTTCAGAGGTCACGTTCGTGACTTCATCAATTAATGGAATGTTAGGATTAGAAAATAAAAACAATTCTTCTAACTTACATGTTTAAAATGTTTCAAAAGGTAACTAATCTCAAAACATTTCAGTATCATTAAGATGTATTTATTTATCACTCGAATGCCTTATTAGTTAATATTTCAACCAGAATTTTTAAAATGTGTTGAAGACATTCCAAAGTCTGGCGTCAAGAGATTTGGGATAATCCCATCAATTTGTCAACAGAGTGTCATCTACAGAATTGAACTACAAACGACTACCATTTTTTGTATGGATAATTAGAACGACAGCACAAATTTCACGAGCACTCTGTGTACAACATGACATGTTAAGAGATTTATCACCATTCGGTACACCGTCATTTTTACATAAGGGGTCCCTGGGTGACTCCTTTCCGTGGGCGGTATCAGTCCCGCATGCGCCGTATTCCCCGCCCCCTGGCATGGCAGTCGCCGCCCATGAGGCTCCCCGATCGCTCGGAAATTCCGCTCAATTATCGCACGCCATGTGGCGGGGACCGCCCCTCGCCCGCCGCGCCGCGCCACAGCCACATTTTCCACCCCCCTCCCCCGCCTTGGCACGGCCCTCCCACGCACAGCCGGCGCGCCACCCACGCGCCCAGGCAGCCCTCACATGACCGCACGTCACTGCCAATAACGACCGTCCGAAAGAGTAATTACTCTGTTTGTACACCAATTAACGCGGTCCTGCCTGTGACGACGTATCGAGTCTCCCCGGTACCTGAATATGTATGCCGATTAAAGTCAGTTAAAATTGAATTGGAGCTGGCCCGACGTCAGGGTGGCAGCGACGGTCCGTACGATTTGAATCGTATGCATATGCATAACGCGGTGTAGGCCGCGTAGGAGATACTAAGGGGGAGGGAGACATTGACAGAGAGAGAGACAGAGAGAGATAGAGAGGGGACCGGAAGGGGAGGGAGAGTGAGAGTGTGAGACGCAGGCGGGGTCGTCGCGCTCGGCTTGCATCAGCTGGGGCGACGGGGTAGGTCAGGTGGCCCACCTCGAATGCGGCGCGGCCACGCGAGCGTTTTTTGCAGAGCAACGAGCCGGCCCCGCCGCCCCGGACACTCCCACCCTCGCGCGCCACCCCGGGCGCGCTCTCATGCGGGTGGGCGTGGCGACCCTTGTTAAGCGCAGGTCGGGCGGGCGCGGGCGCGCGGGCGCGGGCGCGGGCCGTAGGGGGCGGGTGGCGCGGGAAAATTCGGCTCCGGGTGCCCGCAACCGCCGCCGCCGCCGCCGCCGCCCGTCGCGTCCCGGGGCTCCGCAATTTGTCGCTTTCAGGGGAAGCGATTCGGAACGATCGCGTGCGTCCGCGGATAATGGCAGTCGAAAATTTGAGGGTGATTGTGGGACCCGGCTCCGATCGGTAGCTGGATAGGAGGTAGAAGGAAACGCTTCCTGCGCCCTCTGTTCACGTCAGAATTTGAGAACATCCCCAGAGCAGTTGGCTGGAAAAACGGGCAACTTTGTGACGAACCATTTCCGTTGGCGACATTAATCAAAAATGAAATGTGCTTTTTTTTTATAGACGTCGGGTTAATTCTGAAGAGAATCAGTATGCGCAGAGAGTGTGTGAAAACTTACGTAATCATCACTACGAATTGAAAACTAGAGGTAACGATAATATTGAAACTACCAGCACGATTCATCAATATACCACCTACAATACTCTAACGATTTTGCAGAGTTAACGTTTCAGAGTACGTGGTTCGTGCTGTGTGTCAAGAAAAATACTAGAAATAGCCATCAAGTTGAAGGTTAATTATAGAACAGTGTGAAATGAATTTATTTCACAAACTCTTCTTGCGAGAAACGTATTGTAACTTCCGCCTCTCTCCAGTCCTTCACTGTCGTGTTTCTAAAACCAACGCAGCTGTATGCCAGAAAAGGCGACGACACGCATGCAGATTTTATAGAGCACCAAGCGGCTGCTCGCCGAATCCCGAGTTGTGGGGATGATTTGTGGTTGCGTATTTAGTGTAAATAAACTATAAACGATGGATGAATGAAAAGATAAAAGAAAATTATCCAAGTCCGTATAAAAATGAGCAATACACTATTAGGAAAACAAACATCGTTTAACTCACATATATAAAAGAGCATATGTATTAACTGTACAACTTCCTTAAATTTAAATAGTATTAGATCGTTATTTAAAAAAAACTCTTGTCCTCTAGCTGTTTGAATTGCAAGGTATTGGTTCAAAGATGTACACCAAATGATACAATAAATCCCCACATCCACAGGTTTACTGTGGGAGACTTGTGGAGGATGATTCTGTTGATCCTTGCATTGCTCCGATCTTTCGCAGCGTGTCGATCTGCTGTGGCACAACTAAAGCAGCGAATATTTCCGATCAAATCGTCTCTTTGGAACCGTCGGTTACCGTGGCTCATTACTTTGCCGTGGCTCATTACTCACCGAATGCAGTATGTAAATGCGGCTCTACACATTCGGTATTCGGCGAGTAGCGAGCGCCCGCGAGTAACATGGATGGGTAGCTTGCTAGTTACCGAGCAACGAACATTCGGTGCTCGTCCTACCCCCTGCCTGTCGGTCTTTTGCACACATCAAAGGAAGCGAACATCCGCCTAGTACATAAGCGGGTCGGGCAGTCGCTCGCAAATCGGCGAATGCCGAATGCGAGGAGCCGCCTTAACGCGTCGCCTAAATATGTGACACGCATTGTCAGAACAGGGGGATTTCGGTGGCTTGAGCTGTGAGCAGATTTCCTAACGCTCCGAGTGACGCCTGCCGCCCCTCCCCCTCCCCCCCGTTGCGCAGGGCGCAGAAGTTTCGCTCACTCCGACGCGCCCTTCGCCCTTCCAAGCGCCGCCGCCGCCCGCCGCGCCGCTTACCTCAGAGTGTGACGCGGCGCCTCTTCAAAGAAGGGCCAAGCCGAATTTGCGCGAGGCGGGCGGGGCGGCGGGCGCGACTGCTTAAGCACAGCGTCGGCGCAAACACGCGGTGAGCGTAGTGTGGGGGGGGGGAGCGGTGGTGAAGGGCGCGTGAAGGAGTGAAAGGTGCAGCACGCCACTGCGAGCGGCGCGGCACGGCGCGGGGCTTGGAAAATTGGGGGGCATTTCTCACCCTTCCTTCATCGGCTCTGCAGAAGCCATCATTGACAGGCAACTGTAGGTGTTTTTTTGTTTTGTTTCGGGGAGGGTCCTATTAAGGTATACATTTACTTTTTTTTTTTTTTGCAACGTCTTCCAAATATGTTTGAAAGAGATGAGGAAGCTAAGATTTCGTGGGACAAGAATATCAAAAATGCAAATATTGAATATTTCTACGGTAATTAATAATAACCTTACAATTACTATTTATTAATACTTTTTCTACTCATTGTACTTTAAGTACTATCTATTTATAGAATGGAATTTAATATTTAATAATACGAGTACTAGTACAATTTCTATCTCATACTTGGATAATTCAAGTGTTACATTTGCCATTTTCAATATTTAGCCTTACCTTTCACAATGATTCACGCCAATAAAAACAAGTCTGCCTATAAATTGAGAAACTTAATAAACCATCTTCCGTCATTAAAAGAATGAGTTCTAAAAAAAATATAAAATCTGTCATTCCATATTAGCAGAAATGTTTGCAATACGCGAGTATAATTATCATTTATAATTCCTGAAACGGCGTACGTCACAAATCAAGCAAAATATAATCCTGTACTTGCAGAACATAAACGTCATTTAAGGAAGAGAATTTTTCCGGAGGGGGACTCCGGTAAGGGTACTTTTGAGAAGGGTTGCGAATCGTAAAAATTAGTTATGCAATTTGTCCCGCTCTGGAGGAGCCTCTGCCACTTCCACCAAGTGCCTCCTGCCTTTCTTTCTGTGTGCTACCCGCTTCCACACTCCACACTTCACACCCGCTTCTCTTTCATCTTCGTGCTATGCTTCTCTCAGCGCCCCTACGGTAGGAGTCGTACCGTATCGCTTCCCCTGTGAGAGTGAGTGAGTTGAATGAATGGTTGGGTATGTAATGTTTAACAAGTAAGCGAGAATGTATGAAAAACAAAATTAAACAATCAGAAAGAAAAAATATTTTCCAGTATTAATTTAAAAGTTCTTAGTTATCCCTAAGTTATACATGCCAGAGTGCAATAGTGTTTACTCTATAATTGATTCATTGATTGATTAGTGATTCCAGTCACGTCAACCGCTATTGTCATTAGTTCCGTAAGTGTAGTGCATGTTTTCCTCGTGAGATGGCGCTGGTCTTCCCCCGTTGGATAGCAAGAAACGGCGCTGACCTACTGTCGTCTAGCGGGGATTTCGCCAGCTAGGGACCTGCCACCAGCATTGTACCGCCTCATTCGGGAAAGCTATAAGATCCCGACCGGATTCCCGACATGTGTGGTAGTGTTGTGCATGTAAGTGTAGGTGTGTGTATGTAAGTTTGAGGATAGGACAAGGAAGAGGAAGGAAATATCCCGCGTAGTCTGTGGCCCATTGGCTAGGATACTGCTCCTGCATTCGCCATAACCATATAATTAGATTAAGTGATATTTTAGTTAGTAAGACAAAGCCTCCCTCCCTTCTCTAGCTGCTTAAGCCGCAAGGTAGTAGCTTAATGTATCCGAATTATAAAATTTAATTCCCGATTCCAGAGGATTACTGTGGAGGGGGAAATGCGAAAAAGAAAACCGCTTCTTCTCTCACCTAATGGTAGTCCTTGGCTCTGCAATATCCCGATCGCTGCGATGCCATTCCAACCGCCATGTTATTTTTTCTTTTGTCCCCTCCACAGTATCCCTGTGAAGAAGGGGAATTTATTTTCTATGAATATTTTTTTATAATACGCTGCTGCCTTGCGGCTTAAGCAGCTACAGGCGGGGCTTTTTCTTACAACTAACTTACAATCTAGACCTAAAGTTATCTTAACTGCACTTTGGCATTACTAACTTACACTAAAATCATTTTTCTAGTTCTATTTTATATATTCTACGTAATTATTATTTTATATAGTTGGTAAATTGTTTTTTTTTTCTTCTACATTCACACCATTCATACTAGTTTCGTTATATACATAACCATTCATTCTTCCCACCGCCATGTTTACCGCGTCCCTCGCCCCTGGCCCACCCCGAACTCGCACCTTTCATTGGAGCGATCCGCCTTCTCGAGCCTTGTCGCTCGCGCTCCCCGCCACCCCCTCACCCTTTCGTCCCCGCCGCTTCTGCCACCTGTTCCCGCTCCGTCTGTCACATCCGTGTCCCCGCGCCCTGCTCCCCCACCCTTTTCCTCCTTCCCCCTGCGGTGGCGGGAATTTGTTTGATCTATTGGGGTTTCAGTATACAGCTGCCTTGCGGCTTAAGCAGTTGAGAGGGAGGGCTTTTCTTATCATTTAGCTAAAACTAACTTAATTTTAGCTTAAATCTAATTTGTAAGGCATAGCACTTTGATATACCTATCTAAACAAAAGTTTAATATTTTTTTTCTTAATGCTATGAAATGTTTTGTATAAGTTTCTTCATGGAAAATGTTTATATACATTTATTTTTCATTTACACATTTACACATTCATTTTTGTTTCATTTTCTACATAGCCCCACCTCGATCCCTTACCCTTCCAGCACTATATCGTCCCCGCGCGTTTCCGCCCTGCAATCAGCCGCCCCCTCTCCCTGTCACCACTGCGCTCTGCCATCTTCGCGACCAGTCGCCTTTAGATGTCGCTGGTTCCTTGCTTTGTTACCGCCTGCCCGGTCAGCCCCGCACCATGTCGTCCCCACGCCTCAACAATTCGAACCCAACTGGCTCCGCGACTCACCGATCCGACAACCTCACACTCCGCTCATTCCTTCGCTCCTCGGTCATCACCATCGCGCCCCGTTCGATTTCACCATCGCCACGATCACCACTATGGGCCCCTTCCCACGTCGCGTCGGCGGTGTGCCCTGCCGCCCTCTCCGTTGTCCTCCCTCTATTCGATGGCACAATGCAAAATGCGAAGGGGGCGGGGCGGGCGGCGGGCGCGGCGCCAGCGGGAGGAGCGTCGTCTGGGCGACGGCGGCGTCGGGAGCGGGGCCGGTAATTGGGTGCCGCGCACGCCCGCCGCTGCCTGCCCCGGCCGCCCCCAGCCCGCACGGGGGCCTTTATTGTCGGCCCGGCCCCGGCCCCGGCGCCGCCCGGCCCCGCCCCCGGCAGTTAGCGGCTTCAAACGCACCGCACCGCCCCGGCCCAAGGACGCGGCCTGCGCGCGAGGTCGAATGAGGGGGTGGAATAACGGTACGAGAAGGAAGCACGAAGAACTGCTTTCATCGGCGTGTGGTGCGGTGGCAGTGAATGGGTTGGAAGTTTACGTATATAATGTACATAACGTGTGCTCAGCCGAGTTGGCGGGCCGATGTGGCGAAAAGCGTGGACCGAGTCAGCGCTTCGGTCCGAAGGGTCATGGGTTCGAGTCCCACCTTCGTTGTGGACATGGTGGTTTGTACCTTGTCTCTCGTGTAGTATGTGTTGTACCGGAGGGCTTCGCATTTTGCTGACACAGAGGAGCCCGCCAGAGTGTTGATGTCTAGTGAATGGTCGAATATGCGTCCCATCGGGATGTAAGGAGTAACCGGCTGTCGGCGGGATAAAATCACTTGAAAAAAGAATAAACTTATAATTCTACATTCGTGTATATCATGCAAATAAAGTATGAATGTCGTGAGAATGAAAAAAATTTAAACCTGGAAAAATCAATCTCTTAATATTAATATTAATCGTTTAAAATTTAAATTAGACAATAAGTTTATTATTTACATTTATATTAGACTAGAATTAACCTGTGTTTTCAAGTTATTAAGGATAGCTCCCCTGTAGCTGGTGAAGTCGAAACACAGGAGCTCAGGTTTGCACGCGCAAAGTGTGTAAGTTAATTTAAATTCCCGCCTCCACAGAGAGACTCAAGAAGGAATTCAAAATATCTATCTGAGGTTGAAAAAAGTCGTTGGCTCCGCTAAAATACATATTTCTCGAGAAAGCCTCGCCTTTTCAGTACAACTGAAATGAGATGACTGTACAAGAAAAAAAAAAAAAAACAATGAAGATACGTGACGCGTCTTTAATACAAAAAAGCTCAGTCTCTGTCGGAATGGATTTTTTGCGAGAAACCTACTACTATATTGCCTTTTCAATATTTCGCGTATATTTCTGTCGCTTTCAAACATTTAATATCACATATGTGAGAAAAAAGCAGATTTACGGTATCTAAAAGTCGCATTCTGAAATAAAGAGTACATTTTCTTTCAAATACATCACATTATACTTTCTAAGTTTCACTTCACTGGGTATTGAAAAATAATTACAAAATATTGTAAAATTAAAAAGTGATGTAAACTGTTATCATGCATGATGTCAATTTATTAATTTATTCGTTTCATTAATTATAATAATGACAGCCACATTGGACTTTTAATGACAGCCTCTCATATTGGGATTTTTAATGAAAAATAGACGTAAAAAGTTGTATTGATTTAAACCACAATTTAAATTTATTCTACACTTATTGGCATTTAAATAAATAATAAACCAATTTTCATTTTAAGCATCGTTTCCCTACAAACAAACTGCTTGTACTCACAGAATGTTTGCTACAAAACAATGAATACGTTGTACGTTTAAGCTCACTCATTGTGAGTTACATAGGCAGGTAGTATAAAAAAAGGTTACCAATCAGTTTAAGTTTGTAACAATTAGTTTCAAGGAAAAATAGTAATAAAACGTTTTATTTCAAATGAGGCGTTCCAAAGAACCTTCCAAAAATTTTACTATTAAATGTAAGCTAAGCTAGAATTAAGTCTTTTAGCTAGTATATTTAAGAGAAGTCCAACCTCGAACTACTAATTCTAGAGCCAAGAAGTACAAAATATAAATGTCCTTTTGAAAATTCCCACCTCCACAGGGTTACTGTTAGGGTGAATTTATGAAAAAAAAAGTATGTACCTTCAAAGTATAAATACAAGTAGGAAGTACACTATTTTTTTATTATTTGTTTGGCCATCTCTTATGCATCGAAATTTGAGAAAATAATTAAAGAAATATAGTAATTCTCGATGTTTGCTCTTAATATCTTATTACATACTTAATGGCACACATATGACATTCGAATCAATGCTCGCCGAATCCCAAGTAATGACGATGAGTTACTTTCTCATTGCCGAGGGCTCATCTTTCCTTGTTCTCCCTACCTACTACATGTGTGTTTTGCAGCATTTCAGAAGCAGCAAATATTCGACGAACTCAACTACCCGAGATTCAGTGACTAATCAAAAGAAAATAAATTCCCATCACCACAGGATTACCGTGGAGGGAACAAAAAAAGATTCGGCGATCAGTCACTCGGTACTTGCCGAATGTGACATTAATATTAAAGGAGTTCTAACTCCGAACTCTTAGTCGACGGGGAGTGCTCTAGCTACCACATCATAGATTACCAAGTGTTTCCGGACGACCTCCTCCGAATGAAGTTCCTGGATGGGGGCCAGGTGCTATTACCCATTCGGGTGGTATGCTCCCTGGCACTCGTTGGAATGCACGAGTTACGCACAGATGCACCGCAGCAGGCGCCGGCGCCAGCTCCGGCCCCTGACACCGGCCCCGCTACCGTCCCCTGTCACCTGCGCCACCCCCTTCACACCACCGCCTCCACCACCCGCCCCCTACACCGGCGCCACCGCCCGCCTGACACCACCGCCCCACCACCCGGCTCCTGACACACCGCACCCACTACCACTGCCACCGCCCCTGGCATCGTCGCGCCGCCGCCGCCGCCGGCCGCCACCGCCACCTGCCGGCGCCACCGCCTCTCGTCGCCATCAGCGACCATGCCGGCGCCGCCCCGCCCCCTGCCAAAGGCGGAATAGCGGGTTCTTCTATACCGAGTACAGCTCGTTTTCACGAAAACGGCAATAACCTTTCCGCGGACCTCTTTTGTCTGGAACCACGTCCTCCGCCAGATGCCAGGACGCTTTTGAGAGGGGTAACGACCGATTTTACTCCCGACTGGTAATGGCCACCTTCGAACGATTGCTTGGAACTTTTCGGGGCCGTGAGGATGGCGCCTTCTTCAATCCTTATTTCGTGAAGTTCTTCATCTGAAGAAGATTAAGACGGGATGGGGGGAGGTTTGCACTATGTTTGCAAGGTCCCGTTTGAAACACATGGATTTAAGGCGGCAGTAACTGTGGAAAGGTTTTACGGCAGGTCCTTTAACGGTATCCTCGCTGGACAAGCAGTTGCTTTTATTAGTAATCTTGCCTAAGTATAGTTCGTAACGTATTTTTTGAATCTCTAGTTTTCACAACGTTTCATGCACAACTTTGAACATCTCTTATTTCTAAATTTCCAAATATCTTCCTTGGTATGATTCTATCGCCTATTGTTGACGTGCTTGAGTATATTCCAACTCCAAATATAGACATTGAAAGTACTGGGGCTTGACTTATTTGAGACAAACACCCTACAAAGAAATGCACCCTATAATGTAGCGACAAAATACACATTAGAACCTTACACGGTAAAGTCAACTCTCAGCACAGTGAAGGAAAGAACAGGCCTGTATATTTTCTAATTACAAATTATCTCTATTAAAAACCAACTTTCATTTCAACGTTGTGTTCAACATTGATCCTTTCTAAAAGACAATGTTTTAATACTTCTTTTAAAAAATTTATATGCACTTAAGAACTAGTTAAAGCTAGTATTTCGACATTCCACTTACAATATTATCTTTGGCACACATGGCGTTATTTATTATACTCAAAAATATTAATGTGACTTAATTGGATATCTTATCACTTTTGTTTTTCAGAAAGCAGTCTTACCAGAAAATATATTTCGAGGTATAAACCACCATGTATTAAATTGGATTTATTAATTTAACACGTAAAAACGGGGTATGTTCGAAAAATCATGCTTCAACGTCCAGACGTATATCAATTTCTTGATCAATAAAAAGCATTTATACTTTTAGCATTGAAATTATAGTGTAAATTTATGTTTATATCATCATCATCATCATCATCATCATCATCATCATCATCATAGATTGAGCCTATTGTGACGTCTCAAGAGTGTTCCGTCGCAATATTGTTCTGTCCCTACAACTTTTCTTGCTAGGGTTGCCGGTGTAAATGATTTTAGGCACAAGATCTTACGGCATTCATATTGATCATGCCAATTCTTTAGTAGCATACGTATTCAAGCCATTATTATCTCAAACTATCATTTTAAGAAAAGGGATGTAATTGGTTATAGGGAAGAATTGACGAATTTGGACCGTCGTGATTGTCTCGTTGACCACGAGTATAATTGTAACGTACAACATAAACGTTGCGTCGCCTAAATTTGGCCGCACGCATATTTGTATGCTGAAGACCACTTTGCTCATACAAGTTGACTCTAATACTTGTGGACACTGTAATATGATTCTTAATCAATTTGCAGTGAACATCAGTCATTTTAATGAGGATTTGTGTAACAGTATTTTCGTGGAGTATCTTACTATTTTTGTACGCATGTGTACGCATGTGTGAGCTCATGGAGTAGGTAAATGCAAATTTCATGCTTCACGTTACAACTAAACGCGACTTAATTAATTTATGATTACGCTTAGAAGGGTAATGCGCCTCATTCTTTACATTTTACGAGTTGCCTAAATTGGACCAAAGGTTTCCTTGACTGGACCGGTCCATCTTAGGAGACTGATAAGCGATATTTAATTTTTTTTTCAACGTAAAGCAATGAAATGTAATGTAGGTAAATATAACATGATATTGGCCATCTGGTAACCTGGCATTTGGAGTAAACAAAAAGCGAACCTAGTTCTAACAAAGTTGGGCAAAATGGTATTAAATAATTCAATCTATAAACACAAGAAAAAATACAACCAGAATGTTTACAAGGTTGACATTTTTCTAAGTCTTCAGAGATATTATTTATTGAAAGAAATGTAAAGGACATTATTAACAGCAACTAGGACAATCGAAAAGACAAAGCAAGAGATTTCAAGAAAATAATAATAATAAAAATATATTATGTCACAAGGCCACAAAAAATGGCATAATGATGAGTCTAGCTCTTTCCGTAGGATATCTAAAGGAAAAAATAATAATTGGCCTGAAATGAAATTTATAGGTTAATATTTGGTGTGATAAAACGAAATCTAGGATTATGAAATTTGTAGGCATGTTGTAAGTTGTAGAGATGAAATATGTTACTATCGACCTTCATGGTATGGGGGTTCATGTAGGTTTCATTTAATTCTTTAACGAATTTATTACTGAAATTCACAAAAAGAGTTATAACAAATCTGTAATACTAAAGTTACGATTCCGTCCGCGTGGGAGTAAAAAGGTTAGATGAGAGAACAAAGAGAGCAAAAATAGAGGTGAGCAGTACCTTTCTGTTGCCGTAACTGTCTTGTATGAGAGATCGTTTTTTGTCACTGGCCTTTCAATTATTTAAAAAAATGTAAGTCACATTTCCATGAATGTCTAAGTATTCTGTGAAAGCGAGTCTAAGAATAATAATAAATTAAGTTTAATTTAACGAAATGAGAATATAAGATGTACACTTCACAAATCTTATTTAAGTCGCGCCCGTCAACCGTTCTTAAACCCATAATCCAGAGTGTTTGTACGGATATGTTTCTTGCATCGTTTGTCCTCGGAAAAACTGAACTCTGCAAGAAGTATCATCAACTCTCTGGAATCTTACCGAGGTCAAGGTGATGTGTGTGGACGTCCGTATTATCATTTCAAGGCATTAACACAAGGTTGCATCCGAAAAATTATCCGATAAATTCCATCCTTCTCTGGACTTCTGTGGGTAGTAAAGAGAAAAAAAAACAAAAACACTGAAAAAATGCTAGCGCAGAACGCTGCACCTCCCACAATAACACCGATGGTACTACCGCCACCACAGCTACCATCGCCACTCACTTCTATTCCCATTGCGTTCACCGCCCTCCTCGCCACCTCGGCCGTCGCAACTGCCGCCTTCACCGCAGCCACCGCCCGCGGATTCATCCAATGTCCAAACTTCCAACGCCGCGTCGGAGGCGAAAACAATACGCGCCGTTAAAAGCCTGTCAGGCGGCGGTAGCGGCGGCGCGGCGTGGCTGCCGCCTCGGCTCCGGAGACGGCCTCGCACGCGCGGAGGCTGTGGCGGTGGCAGCAGCGGCGGCGGCGGAGATGGCGGCGGCGGAGGCGGTGCCGGTGTAGGCGTGGCGGTGCGGTGGGCGGTGGGCGGTAGGCCGTTGGGCGGTAGCCGGTGGCGGTGGGCGGCGGGCCGTGAGTGGTGGGCGGTGGCGTATGCGGGCGCGTGGCGAGAATGTGACGGAAAGGTGGGGGGCGACGCGCCGCGGCAGCGGCAGTGCATGGCATGGCAGTGGCGGGCGTGGCGATGGCAGGCGCTGGGCCGCGTCAGACAGTGGGCGGTAGGCGGTGTCTGTATTGTGGCGGTGGCTGTGGGCAGTGCGGGTGGCGGTGGGCCCGGTGTAAATGAATGTGGACGGGGCGGGGCGACGCGGCGCAGCCGCCGTGCGCAGTGCGGAGCGGCCGGTGACCTGGCGTGCATCTTCCCGCGGCCCTTTTCTTCCTCAGAACAATGGGCGCGGCCGCGTCGCCCGCCGCCCCGGCGCCCGCCCTGCCAGATGGCGCACGAACAGGGCGGAGCGAGTTGACGGCGAGGGGGTGCGCGGTGAGAGGAAGATGTGAGATACGGTGGTGTTGTGGTAGTCGGGGAAATGATATCGGGAGAAGCATTGGTGAAAGAGACTGAAAATATTGTCTTTGGATGTATTTGTTGAATCGAAAGTGATCAGTCGTGTGTCTAGAACATGTCCCGATTGGGGGGGGGGTACCCGGCCGGGGGAGGTTCCTTGAGAAAAGGCTTTTTGAAAACCGACGTGTATGTCGGCGCTCTATCATATGTGACAGCCAGAGAAAATAGCCAATTACAGTAGCACACGTACTGTATTTACGGAACTAATAGTAGATGCGCGCCGGTAATAATAAATACTCACTTGGTTCGGCGGAAGAATAAGATCTTTGCAGGAATATTTGGTTTGAAGAGAATATCCTCTTGCTAAAAAAATGGGACACCGAAAGAATTGGTTCTGTATTTATGGCAAGCAGTGTTATAAGTGCTTGACGAACAATGGCATAACAGTCCGCGCTCAGCTTTCTAAGAAAACACAAGGTTTAAAGCCGCAGTATTTGATTATAAGGTGAACAAAAGAATGCAGTAGCAGCTCAAGGAACTCTTGAGGTTCTCTAGGCGTATCATAACAGTATTTAGTTCATCTTTGTAATGCATCATCCCTGATATCATGTTTCGGCATTCTAAATGTGAAGGCGCGCCGAAAATCAAGTTCCGTCGACCCAGTAAAATATTACTGAAAATAAGGAAATCATAACATAGCTGTCGACCTAATGGCCCACTGTACGATGAGAAAAAAACTAGCTAAAAACATGGAATTCTCATGGAATTTCTAGCGCAAGTGATTAGAACACCTATAGTAACAAAAAAACATTAACGTTGTGTGAATGAATAAATTCAGAATCTTGTGTATAAAAACATTAAATTCAACTCTAGTCAATGAACATTACTCCAAAAAATGTAGAACAATTTAGAAATGTCCGAAACCACACTAATTAATTATACCTTCTTTATTATAAGGTGATACTAATAGGCTTATATTAATCTAGCATCAAGTTCGTTTTAGATAGTACTTTATTTACCGCAGAAACCTCCGTCTAGTTGCGAAAGCGTCAAAGCAGCAACATGGCTGGAAGACGTAAAAAATCTATAATCTGAAGAATAGCTATTACACAGCTACTGTATAATGGCTATTCTTCCGATTGTAATAGTATTCGTAATAAAAGTGGTTTTGCTTCAGTCATTGCTCGGCCTGTTCGCCTCGCTTCCAATGACTGTGACGACGGGTAATAACGACAAAGCAACAACCAGAGGCAACTGTCAACAATGCAATGAAGATTAGTCAATTATCGTGTTGGTTGTGCTGAAGGTACTGATGGAAATGGCAGAGGCGTAGATAATATTAGGGATGATACATAACAAAGATGAATTAAATGATTCTATGATATGCGGAGACAACTTCAGCTCTTACTGGATCATGTTGTCCATCTTATAGTCACAAAAAGGCGCCTTTAAACCCTGCGTTTTCATAAAATACATGAGTGCGGATTGTTATGACATGATTCGTTCAACACTTATAAGCCTGTCATAAAAACAGAACAAACTTTTCCGCTGACCTATTTGCAACGATGATATTCTTTTCAAAACAAATATTCCCGCAAAGATCTTATTCTTCCACCAAACCAAGTGAGAATTTATTATTACCGGGCAGAAATGATAGCAGAAGCGGAGCGCGGAACCTCGCGATTGAAGCTGTTACTCGTATCCCGGTAAGGATACTGCTCGTTTGATGGCGATAAAAGTGGAGAGTCGAGACGGCGGTGGTATATTCCGAGATGGCAACGAGGCAACAACGGAGAAAACCGAAAGTTTCATTGCAATGACTTCTCTGAACACGGAGAATCTAAGGTTATGGATGCCGGCAAATGGGTAGGGTGCCAAAAAAATGTCGGATGCAACGGAAGTGGTGGTTACACTATTTCTAGAATTGGGATTTGTTATGACAATTGTATTGTCTTAGCTATTGTGTTTCCACCAGTAATAGGGACGGAGAAACAATGATAGAAGTTCCATTAGAGCCGGCCGTGAAGAGTCAATTAACGTGAATGTTGAGGATCTGTGCGATCCAAAGATGGCAAAGGACGAGAGAAGACGAATGTCAGAAATGATCGCAGATGCCGTGTGTGCAGCCGAGTGCGAGGCGAACACCACGGCCGCGACACGACTCCGACGGCAGCCGCAGCATTGGCGAAACTGTGTTGCCGGTGACGGAAGCGGTCTCGGCAGAGGCGCCAGTGTTAGCGGAGGTGGCAGTAACGGTGGTGCTTCTGGTGGAGATGGTGGTATGAGTTGATGATAGGGGAGGCTGGAGGAATCTGTGGAGGTGGCTAGTTGTGGAGGGAGAGGTGATGGAGATGTGAGCAGCAAGAGGGGTGGCTGGCGGTGGGGCGGTGGTGGTGGTGGCGGTGGCGGAGGCGTTGGCGTTAGTGGTGGTAGTGGTGGCGGTGGCGGCGAGGGTGGCGGAGGTGGCGGGAGTCTGGGGCGGTGGTGGCTGCGGGGAGCGGGGGTGGATGGCGAGTGGTGAGGGCGTGGGGCCGGTGGCGGCGGTGGCGGCGGCGGCGGCGGCGAGGAGGTCCGCGCGGCGCGGGTCCATTAGCCCGCTGGACCGAGCTGTTTACCTCCGGCGGCAAACACGAGCGCGGCCGTGCAGCCGCATCTCGCCCCGGCCTGCCGCTGGAATGTGCTCCGCGACTGGCCGCCGTCACCGCCGTCAACGGCGCCCCGACGCGGATGCTGCGGCCATCTCCGTTGGCTTCGTTACCGCCTCGTCGGCCACCCCTCTATTTCGCTGTGCTCGGCGAGGACTCTTTTCCGAACCTTGCTGTAGCGAATGTTGAGCCTTTCGAAGCATCGCAATAGAAGCTGAGTCTGAGTAAAATTTTTGTCATCTCGCGCGTCTTTACAATTCTCATCTTTATGGCAATAAATGTAATATCTTTAAAAGACTTCGTTAATTAGTAAATACTTCTGTAGACTGTCGCATATTAAACACGACGTAACTGGTGCTAGTGAACGTACATAATAATGGAATGAAGTGACGGAAAATATTTATAGATAATTGTGTCACAGGATATCGTTTGATTATGAAAGAAATATTTTGTTTTTCAATTTTTGCATGTAGATTCCTTCTGTCGTTTTGACCGTGAGTTCTGAAGAGTAAGGTAAATAAGAATTAATAGACGAAAATGCAATATTACTCGTATGCATCCTATCAAACTCTGGGTGTTAGGTATTTACAGGAACATTTACGAATCTTTACGTTTAGATTACGGCCATTTGAATCGGTGCGATAAGCAAGAGACGAAAAGCGCGTTTTAAATACCGAAAACCCGACGGAGCTGAGTGAAATAGGAATCGTAACTCAGATGTGGGACGTGATGAAAATCAAATAAAAGACATTCAGTATTACTTTCAGTGTTCCACCCCACGCAACGTATGCGAGAAAATTACAAAAGGAATTTGGACCGATCCACTTTAATTAAATAGAGAGCAGCACACTTTATGGTGCAACAACCCAGATCGGGCACCAAACGGCGTACTCGCAGCCTGAAATTCCGGCGCCTTGCGAGACTAAACGGTCCACGCAAACGAAGGTTCGGCCTATGGCCCCGCCGTACGTGCAAGTCCCTATATGGAAGTGGTCCAGGAGGGAGGAAGGATAGCGCAGGCTCTGTGGACCATTTTTAAAGATTTCTCTCGTTATTGACTGGAAGCAATCCACGAACACGACCGATCATATAAGCCGTTCGGCAAGTGGAATTCTCATCCAGGCAATCTCATCCAGGTCACAGCTCGAGCTGGTAGTTCCGCCACCATCGATACCCGGGCTTACCATTCTCAGAAACACTATATCATTACTATCAGTAAAATGTAAAGGTAACCTGCGCCATTGCACTTAAGCCGATGTGTTCCACAGGGGAGGTGTGGGTAGGGCTCCACCTATTCGTCGCCGTCGGCACAAGGAGGAGGTTGTGTGGCGACCACAACGCTCCGGCCGCCCTCCCTGACCCTCCGTGAATGGAAACCACCAGATGAGAATCCCAATCTTTGTCGGGATTCGAACCTGGCTCCTTCAGGTCAGAAAGCCAGTTCCCTTCCACTTAGCCCCCGAGGCACCTCGTCATCACAGTAGTATACTTCAATGGGGAACTTAAACGTCACAACACTATGGTGACTATGGTCACTATGGTGACGTTTAAGCTCTCGATTGGATGTCACCGTAACGGCTGACGATCTGTCAAAATACACTGTAAATAAATCGAAGTATACCACGTAATTCCTAATGAGTTGCGTGTGAGAGCTTCCAAATGACCCGTTGATCTATAAACGGTGATCCCCTCCGGCGCTGTGTTCTGGCCGCTGTCGGCGCTGTCGATCGCTCGCTCGCTCGGCCGAAGGCAGGGGTTGGGAGCGAGGACTGAGCGGGAGCAGCAACCCCCTCTCGTGTGTATCCGCGAAGGAGCCGAGGCAGCGCAGCGGCGCGATCCCCTCTGTCAACACGGGCGGCAGACGCTTCATCTAGCTGTCAGGGCGCCGGCCGCGTCGCGCCGCGCCGCCACGCCACGCCAAGGGCCCCCGACGGAGACGGCGGGGGGGGGGGG
>BOPP01000002.1:14816534-14849099 GCA_017312745.1 Gryllus bimaculatus | reverse complement strand
GGTGGCGGTGGCGGTGGCGGTGGCGGTGCAGGCGCCGGCATACGTTTCAAAATTGCTGCTGGCAGCCGCGGTTGGTGATGTAATTTATGGCCGGCATTTCCATTTTCTGGTGTATCGGTAATGCAGCTGTACCGTTCCAAGATGTTATCGACAATTATTCATGAATTGCAGAGAATTGCAATGCGAAGGGAAGCCTATGTAGTAGGTAGTATGTGGTAAAAATACAATTTTCTATGGATTGATGGATGGATTGAGGGATGTCTTTGTTACTGACATTTATAGAATTCGCAAAGGATGTCTGAGTATTGCGACATCAAAAAATAAATAGAAGAATTGATGTTATTTTTTTTTCTTGAGAGAATTTTGGGAAGACAAACACAGGTGGTACAGTACGTCAAATTCACCTAGAACTTTCCAACGAAAACTTTTAAATTTATTGCTTGCAAAAAAGATTTGTTTAGAGGAAAGAAGTCCCAAAAATAAATGAATTAAATCGGCTCTAAACGACACTAAGTTTTTATAATGAATAATTGTCCGAACAAAGCTAACAAGATGTCTGGTTTTCAACAATGTAAACTTCAGTATGTGCGTTCAGAATGATACTGAGATTTTTACAAAAATTACTTTTCTAAAAATCTTATACAAACCGTTGCTGTAATGCAGGCAGAGCGAAGTCAAGTTTATCAGTCCATTAGATAGGATAACTTTCAATATCGTCTTCGTAATTGTAACCATCATGAATTCAGATTTGTTACTCTACTTTCACTAACACATGTTTTGGAGAGTTCTCTTGATTAAATTGTCTGCATTGTGAATCATAATTAACTCTATAACTCATTAAATATTTATCCGTGTACTTCAGTCATTCTCGATTACACCAAACCTACTACTTCCATTGTTTCTTTGATAACTTCTTAAAGAATGAATATTGCGTCGTCGTTTGAAACTAAGACAATTTACGTTATTTTTTTAACTTAAATAGCTTAAATAACTTAAATATCGGTTAGACAATTTTTGCTGATCTACAGACAATTTTTGGGAGAGTAATTTCAAAATGTTGGGGTCGAAAGTGTGATATTACATATTTTGTAAAATGTTGACGCTACATTCAGTTCCTGTTGCGAAACGATTTGTTATAATGATAATCCGAAAATATGTTTTCTTGAATGTTCGAAAACTTGACAAGTTAAAATTACTAGATAAATACAGGAAAAAAATTTACGGGGGAGAGGATTTCCCTCATTTCTCTCCCCGTGGATCCGCGCCTGAGGCAGAATGTATTATATTAATGCATTAGAGCCCCTGCAACATTCCGATCTTTGTAGATCGTTGTTTTAAAAGTGAAAATTACTTCATTCCATATCTCGACACCGTACGGTCAGGCTCTGTACGATTCTTCACATAAAAAAGCACGGTACTATGCATGGTTGGTAAACATTTCAATATTGCTAAAGATGAAGAAACAATCAAACGGACATAACCAACACCAGTTGCAGCGAGTGTAATCGAAACGCTTTGCGGCTGGAGCTGATTGGAAAATCGCTGCTTCGATTAGTGATTTGACATCGATAACAAAAATCGATGTTAGCAAACATCAATATTCAAAATTAAAACCCGATGTTAAGAATACATCGCTGAAAAACCATCGATGTTTTTCAACGTCGATGTTTTTAGACTGGATTTGTAACCTCTAACATTAAATTCGTGTGCATTAACATTTAATTTGGTAGTGTTCGTGTTTATCAATTCGCCGTACGAGGCGAGGGGTCATAGCGTATTTGGTGACTGCATTTGTGTGTGCGAAATGAATAAGAAGAAAGAAGGAAATACAAGGCTACTGAGGTCAGTGAAGATAGTAGTTGAAGGTAGTACAAACGGATTTTCTTTGGTTCCAACACATGAATAACAGTGTTACCATCAGTTATTATTTCATATTTTAACTTACAGTATTGAGATCATGGGATTTTTTATTCAAAAATAAAACATCTGAAAAGACTAAAATATCCCTAGTTTCGATCGCGACAACGGGCCAGATATTAACATGATCGTATGTTCAAGGTCGTTGAGTACCAACTTTTGGAATCGACTTCATAGACCGATTGCTCTGATCAGTGATTTCTGTTCTTTCCTTGATCACTTACAGACGAATGCTGGAAAATGGCCGCGTCCGTTCCTTCTTTTTCTACCCGCTCTCGTTTCCATTATTTGGCCCTAACAATGTGTCATTCACCCATCTGCGCAATGTCGAGACCGTTGCTTCACAAAATATCCGACATGCAAATGGCATCCGAATAGGAGCGATAACCCTTGATTCCCTCTAGCCTTTAAGGTGTCCAGACTGCGATTCAATTACACGTAACATATATTTAATTTTCTGTAGATTTGGAGATTTTGCTCGGTTTAGACAGTGTTGTGTTGTGAAGTGGTGATTCGCAGAACATCTCAACCTACAAAATGTCGCTATTCAATGTCTACAAAGACTTCATTTAGTATATTATAGTTTAAGAAAGAATGAAAACATGCACTTCAGGTCACGATGTACAATGGTAACATGTGATGCGGGTTGCATGTGCTGTTAATTCTGTTATACATAAATAAATTATTAATAAATAATTTTGCCTAACCAACCAAATAGCAGCAGATAATGTAAATTTACAAGTGAACAAGTCTATGGAATGTCTGAACTTGTAAGCAAGTAATACAAATTGAAGCGCAAATTTTTAATTTAGAATCGGATAATTTGAGGAACGCTCTCAAACTCTATTTTACTTATTTTATAACAATACATTTATCTGGGCATGGAACACAGGGGAAAATAACGCACTCATGATTCTACATTATACAGAAAATAAATCTGCATATGATTTCAAGAAATGAAATGTGTTTTTGAAATATCTTGTTAATCCATCCAAGTTTACAGTACTACCATAGGTTAGGTAAAATTCAAAAATTTGACTGCTTTTCTCTCTTTAGCCTCTATTTGCCCATAGATTATACCCAAATAAGTTACATGAACAAGAGCATTTGTTGATTGTGTGGTGGAGATTGGGGTCAGAAAGAACTGGCATTACACCTTATGCCATAGTTTCAGCTTCAGTACTTTAAGTTTAAGTATTAATTTCAATTATTTGGGGTACCAAACTGCGTGTATCTTCCCTCATCCTGCATCAATTTTTATAGGTATTTGAAACGACGCTGACCGCCCTAATTCATCACTTGAAACGCAAGCGACAAATTAGAGCTCGAAAGCTTCTCATCTCCACGCGTCCTAAATGGCAGTCACAATGGACAGTGTTGACACGCACGTCCATCCAGAGGCATATCATGGTCAAAAACACTTTATTCGAGCCACGGATCTTCAAAACGGATTTCAACCTTGATCTTTTGGGCATATCCCATTATTTTACTCTATACTACGCAAAGCAAAGAGTAGGGGGAATCATTAAACGTCTAGAAGCATTTAACGCCACGGAACTGACGTAACCGAAAACTGCAGATTCCCCCGATCTCCGGCCCCCCATTGCGGAGCATAACCTCCCAATTAAATCCCAACAAACCTACGGGCGCTGAGGACGCGGGACGCCGCGCCACACAGCGCCGGCAGATCCTCAGATTGGGAGGAAGTCGTATATCCACGGGCGAACGCTCGCGTTGACACTGGGAGATTTGTAACGGAAGATGGACGACCCCGGGCGCTCAGGCTGACAGACCCATACCGAAGATGGGAACGGCACTTGATATAATAGTTGGGTCTGCGGGTATTTTGGGATGGGAAGCCTCGTAATCGGATATAGGAGTCATCATTTACCAAAACAAACCGTTTTAATTTGATTGCCGAGAGATTGTGTATTGTTTTCTGCCACTTTGTTCGAATGAATGAACATTTAAGATAAAACATTGTTACACAGATAAAAATGTTTTCAAATCTAGGGCTCTTAAACAGCTCTGATCTAGTACGGGTGTATAAATAATAAATGCCGTAAATATTACTCAACGATACTGTATGTTCAAATATTAACGTCTAGTCGATTTACCGAAGCTTTCTTTCCTTCAAAATCAATTTTGTATTATTGTATAGAATATGCTTAGGTATCAACATATAGTGCTAATTTATTGGATATTTTTATTATTTTATTATCAATGTTTCTGTTCTGTTTTGAATGTGGTTTCGTGTTGAAGTTTACGCAATACAGTTCAGGATCACACGAATTCTTATGATTTATTGCGCAGATGCATTTTGATTGTTGTAACATCACATGCTTGACTACACAGCAATAGGAAAGTGAATAATGACTATTCATTTTTCTTGCAATATACAGTCAGGCTTTTGGTGTCAAATTTTCAGAATGTTTGAGTTCGTTTCATTTTATTATTGAGTATTCTATGTACATCATGTATACCTAAATAAGTAGACCTATTCGTCGTACACAACAAATGCGTAGTAAGTTTGTTATTACCATGATGTCATGTCTGTATTTGTACTACGATGAATGAATGAATGTGTGAATGGATATAAAAGTTTCACACTTTAGCAGATAAGCTTTTTATTTCTAACTTGCTGCTTAACCATTCATATTAACGGCATTTATTATTTATACACCCGTACTAGATAAGAGCTATTTAAGAACCTTAGATTTGACCACATTTATATCTGTGTAACATAATTTTTTATCTTAATATTCATTCATTCGAACTATGGTAGTAGGGACTGAGTGTTTGGCCGGAGTGTACTGAATTGCAGCATACTGCGTTTAGTAAGGTTCAGTGTCAATATGTTATTTGTTAAATTCTTCGGTTGCAGTATTGCAGGGTTGTGCTGCGAGGATGCAGTATTAATACTACAGGTGGATTAGATTTGACGGGGGAACGGTGTGTGTGTGTGTGTGTGGCCCGCTCCCATTGCCACTGGACATTGCTAAGGCACTGTTCTGAATAAACTATTCTATTGATTCCATTATTTGTGAAGCCTTAAAAAATGAATACCTAAATTGATACATTTCCTCCAGATCATTATAATATTGTCCCTTTCACAAGACTTAAGTATAGAAGAAATTTATTAATGCAACCCATACCCCATTTTATTTCTTTTACAAATAAAAATTTTACAGATTGGATTTTATGATATTGTACTTTGTGAAATAATGGAAAGAAATGAAAAACATTTATGACTAATGTAATATTTTGTGGCTGCGTTCTAACTTTTATCCAATTAACAATCCTCATTGTATTTGTCTTACTTTCACCCAATACCTTTCCCACAAATTCTTAGACAGGTCGTCAGGTTTCCTCAACCAACCACAAAATAATATGCACTTTCACATTGTGTTTAAAATGTAGGATCAGGAATAGCATTACAGGTGAAATTGTCTTTTCAAAGAGCGCATACCATGCTATTACGAGACAACTATTTTCGGAACACCTCCCCCAGCTTATTATGCGCATTACCAAAGAAACGCACCGGGCTTCTCCGTAAACGTTGCCTCACTGGACGTGCAGGTATAGAAAACCTATCCATTTTCGCTAATGTTGACCGGCTGGGGGGATTTTTGGCGGGAAGGAATGCGGCGGGCCGGGGAAACGCCCCGCGGGGGAGAGCGCCAGTTCCTGGAAGACTGCAGCTTCGGGGCGCCCGCGCGGGCCTGCCACCACCACCGCCGCCGCCGGCCGTCCGCCGTCCGCCCGGCGCGCGCCGCGCCGCCGCCGCTGCACAATGCGCGGCGCCAGAATAAATCAGATGCTGCGCGAAATCCTATAAAGACGTCGCCATAAATAGACTGCAGGCGACGCGGGGGGTCGATGTCCAGCGCCCGTCAGGGTCCCGTTGCCAGATTTTCTTCTTATTCGTACGGTTGCGGCGACGCGCAGGCGGGGAAGAGAGGAAGGAGGTCACCGTCGCTGTCGGGGCGCAGGGGGGGGGGGCCGGCGTGCCAGCGGGGGTGGCGGAGGCCGAAAGAAGAAGGAGACCCGCCTGCCAGGGGGTGGCGACGCCTGTCGGAGCGGGCGCCGCAGGAAGTGGGAGTGCATCCGCCGCCTTGTGTTCGGCTGCCCGCGTAAATCACCGCGACAAAAGAAAACGCGGAGGACGAGAAGGAGGAGAAGGAGGAGCGGGAGTGGCAGTGGATTGGGGAAAGAGGAGACGGAGGAGGAGGAGAAGCGGTGGTGGGAGAGAGTGAGAGCGCGGCAGCAAGAACTGCAACTTCAACGGACTGTTTTCATCCCCGGTTGCAGATGGCGGCCGCGGCGGCGCTGCGTTGCCGCGCTGCGGGGTGCACGGCGGCTTCGCCAAGGCGTCTTTGGCGTGATGAATAGAGCGGAAACAATGTTCGCTGAATGCGATAATGTACTACAAAAACGAGAAAAGTGTTATATTTAAATATTGAAAATGTGAGGGATGATAACAACATAAGTAATATTAAATATGCTTCTTGAGTTAAGATGTTGAGGACACTTGCAGGTTGATTCGATAATTTGAATGTTTGAGAGTGGTGGTTAAATATTTTTTTTTCTTTTGTCCCCTCCACAGGGGAATTCATTATTATCTATGAATGTTTTTATATTATGCTGCTGCCTTGCGGCTTAAGCAGCTACAGGCGGGGCTTTTACTTACAACTAATTTACAATCTAGACCTAAAGTTATCTTAATTGCACTTGGTTAAATCTCCGGCACTCAAGAACTCAATTCCATTTAATTCGAAGAGAGGGAAAAGTAGTTCAATTATTAAAATTAATAATAGTTAACTCAATATTTAGATTTAGTAACAACTCTTTCAAAACATCTACAACTGAGCCTGGACGTAGGCAACACTTCGTGCAACGTGCCTCGCATTTTTAGGATTTACACCACATTTCAACGACGTGTCTGCAGTCAAGTGCAAGAAATAAGAGTGTAAAATAATACATTTTTTCATATACGCAAATTTCACATATCTGGGGATTATTTACTATATGAATTGAAGGTGAAGTTATGGCTATTTTGTGGCGAACTCTTTGGAATAATACCACTCGTGGTTAGGCAGAAGAGCAGGCCCTATGACCTGAGTCTCGTCATTAATAAAGACATTATTATTATTATTATTGTTGGTATTATTATTATTATTATTATTATTATTATTATTATTATTATTATTATTATTATTATTACTATACTACTGAACAGCTTGCACGACTATTGTAATGGGTATCCGTGTATGAATCGTAGTATTTCTGAAGCGAAACCTATCGATCGTGTTAGTAAGTATATTCACACTATTTTTATAATCCACTTGATTTATTTTTTATAGTAGATTGAAAACAGTTAGAAATAATATTCGCCAGGACATTTTAAATGTAAATTTCATTCGAAACCAATTTGTTCAAAATTTGAATTAGAATATTCTTCTCTTTCTCCTTCATTTTCTTCCTCCTCTTAATAATAATGTATAATTCCGTCACTTATTCTTTCGCTCCGCCAGAGTACCTACCACTGTTGGTGAGTCTCGTTCGGGGAGTTAACCCTAGAACAGTGCAAAATTAAAAATTCTAATTTAAATTCACGATATGATTGTTTCTGGTGCCGGCAAATGGCTGAAATGTGGAGAAACCATTATTTGACCGTGGTTTGTACCCTTCACAAACTAATTTATTTTTGTCGTTATTATTGAATTGAATTAATGCCTTTTTTACGTGGCGAACTCAGGCCATGAGGCCTGCACTTTCGTCTGACCATGCAAATTTCGCTACGCTCCTTTCACCAACTAGCAGAGAAAGGAGATATTTCTTGGGCGAGAAACAGACGATTTGAATTTAGCTCAGAGGCGTCATTTAGGCTTGAGGATCTTTTACATGCAAGTAAAACTACTAACATGGGACAGCCGGCTTTACTTCCCCTCCGAAGAAAAGCGTACGAAGGATTTTTTTTGCCCTTAAAAATCCACGGCTTCTATCGGGTTCAAACCCGCCAACAATTCGATACGCTAACCGTTATACCATCGCCGCGCGCGTTGTTAGTGCATTAGTACTCTGTGTTTCAGTACTGTTCAATTATGTGATTGAAGCAGTATTTCTTAATGTAACATGTAATGTGACGGATTTAGCAAGAAACTTCTTCACAAGACAAAGTGTTAAGGAAAGGCCGAAAGGCAGACACACGCTTCAAAACAAAACAAGTCGACCCATTTAAGTAATCCACGTGAGGTTAATTACAACGAAGCTAATAGCGGTAGATGCGGTAATGTTCAGGCGAGTTTTATTGGATATTATTTCAAGCGTATTTTGGGAACGATGGATATTTAGTGATGTAAATGCTAATCCATTAATCATAATCAAAAAACAATCTCCAATTAACCTATTAATTGATTGTTAACAACTAATAGATTAATTTTAGTAAACATTTCTTTTGTAGAATGACAAAAACATCTGTATATTTTTGGCATAATTTAAGGAAGGATAAAGACGAAAATGCATAGTGATAGAAGGTTCGGATTGTCTTCGCCATCCTTATATCTGTAGTTGTTTATATTTTAAATGCTGAAACACATTTGACGTACTTTTATTCTGAATTTAACTGCTTTTCATAACGTTTACATTTCACTAAATTATTTGTAAGCTTGGTAAAACTCTCCCATACCTTACTTTTGCCTGGCGTAATTTCGCTTTAAACCGAAACTCACCCGACCGACAGACTTTCAACCGAAACTCACACACACACAGCTGTTAAAAGTACACGCGTAAATAAAAAATGTAATGGAAATATTTCAAAGAATTTGCTTTAATAAAATCGCTGGTAGCGAGACAATGTACCTGATGTTAAGTCACCTGGAATCAGGACAAAAGTTAGTAGGAGCTACTTTCTGCAGAAGGACAAGCAAATTGCGTCAGTAGTGCGTAATGTGAAATTCGGAATTCATTTTCACTCCAATATTTGGGAATCAACCAAAATGATCAACATTAAGAAGAGAGTTCAGAATAATCCAAACATCAAAAGCGTTCTTTGAAGGCCAAAAAAAGTAACAACAAAAGTATTTTACTATTGCCTAATACAAAAAAAGAGGAGCTATGCATTATATTTTTGTACTATATTTCTAGCACGTATTGTTTGGAGACTAGTGACCATATGTCATTCCGTTCCACTGAATGAAATTTCTGTGAACACACATTTTACGGGGTCCGTGACACTCTGAAAGGAAAGCTCTACTTCTCCCTCCAACAAATTAGTTAATCATTTTCCTGCTTGAAAAATAACAATTTTATTTATAGTAACAAAAATATTTTACACTAACACAATATTAACTTAATTATTAACAGTTCTATTCTGATAATCTTCTAGGTGTCGTTGAGGAAATAATTCTCGATTTTGAAAGGAATTTCATCACAAAATCATTATAATAATGTATCAGAAGAAAAATTATTACAGAAAATACACATTCAATATTTGTTGACATCAGTTTAGAAAATTATATTGTTGACATAAGTTTCGAAAATGCCTGCAAATGAAATATCTTACACAAATATTCCTACTGGTTCTGAAATGACTCCAATCTCGCAACCTCCAATCTCGCCCATAAGCAACAATACAAAATGAGGTGTTTTGGATTCTGGAAGAAATAACTTGAATTAGTTGCAATCATCGTAAAAAGGGCCATGTATAAATTATAAGTCATTCTAAGTACTTAAAATATGTTATTGCGAAATTAAAGAGTTTATGAATAGGTTCAATTATTCAGGAAATTAATCAATTATGTTTCCTTTCAATTTAATTGTAATCGATTAATTAGAACCAAAATATAATTCATTTAATCGATAATTTACTTCCGATTAATTGATTAATGATTGATATTGATTAATTGTGCCATCATTAGTTTTGGATATTCAGAAATCGCTTAACTAAGGTTTCCATTCTCTAATAAAATTAATGACCCTTCAAATTCTTGTGTTTAATAGTCTTAATTCACAATGGATACCTGGTACGCAGCTCCCTTAAAAGCTGCAGATCTGCTGCAGCTATCAGTGATTTAATTACAAATTTAAAAAAAGAGTATTTTAATTTCTGTGATACAGACCTTTCTGCAAATACGTGAGTTGTTGATATAGTACATGAATACTCGTATAATTTTTATAAATTGAAATTGTATAGAATCATGTCGTGTTAGAAATAAAAAGTAAATATTAGCGTAATTGAAATAGCCAATCGCTATTAATGCTCTGCTGTATTCCTTGATATGTAAATTAACATTATGGCATTACCTGTTTTTTTTAAACCGGCTAACAGTGAAAGAGAGGACAACAGCAATATTTATTTATTATTTTCTGCGTATGTGACTGAATGAAAAAAAACAACAAATATAACATATGCATCCTTGCATTTTTATATTCTGGAACAGAATGATCGATTGTGCTCGGCAAGTAAGCATTCAATAAACATAGGTTTCTGGCACGTGCACACTATTTCACTTACGATTTTCATGTAACAGCAAAAACTGAAATGTAAACATAATTCTATACTAGGATTTATTTAACCATGCATTTGAAGTAAATCGGCTGTTCACGGTTCCATTCAATCGGGAGCTTGAATATCCCCATAGTGACGTCATTGTAGCAACATATAAGCTTCCGATTGGATGAAATCGCAGCAGCTGATTTACTTTAAAAGCACGGTTAAATAAATGATAGTATAAAAAAACAACACAAAGTAACGAATGACATATGATGACGTCACTGGATCATACGATACGTAATGAAGCCACGCGATCTGAACCCGTGGCATCGCTAATGTGGCCGCAGACTGCGTCTTCGCTTGGTGGGGCCTTTTCCGCAGCGTCACCGCGGCGTCCAGAGCGGAGGGGTTGGGGCGTCGGCAGGGCGTGCGAAAGGTCGCCTCGATGCCTCCCCCTCCCCGCTTGCCTCTCTCCGATTCCAGCTGCGCCCTCTGCACAGCGCAGGCTCACCTGCGCTCCCGCCACCTCCGCGCGCCCCCCATCAACCCACCTCCCCGCCTGCCCCGCCCCGCGCCCGCAGTGCATAAATTTAAGCGAAACAACGAGGAATACGGGCCTCGTGAAATATTCACTGTTCTCGAAATCGAATGCGACACAGGCGCTCTGTCGCAGAAAGGGCTAACGGAGAGGGCGGGCGGGCGGGCGCAGGCGGGAGTTCGTAAGAAAACAGTGCGTGTTTTTTATGACGGGGGTTTGGAGGTGCTTCTTAATACATGATCGCTCGTGCAGCAACACTTGTGTGTTTGATAGTTGCATTGGTAGTCGTTTCGTGATTTGAAATACGTGCTGCGAAATAATGCAAAGTATTTTGAGGGTCGGCGGGAAACGGCTAGTGAAAAATGGAAGGAACAGGCATTCTGGGTCACATGTCACTTGAAGGGGGAAAAGGATGATTCATGAATAGTAATTTTAGTTGTAAATAAGAAAATTTTAAATTGAGAAAATAATTTCATTACTTTTAATCAGTTTATCATAAATTGCATCATAAATTGATAATCTATCATAAATTTTAATTTCATTTTGTAATTCCATATTTTACAATACATTAAGTATTATATACCTTACAAGAACATTACACAACTAAAAATATTTACAGTAAAAGGTAGTTTATGCTTATTTATGGGTATCAAATAGAGATTCAAAATAGAAACTGTTTAAATGATACTGACTTTTGTGTTTTGTCAGTTCTAGCATTCAAAACACGCGTAATTAAAAATAGTCATTTACAAGAACATTATATATTAAGTATTTATTTAACGTTTTTAAATGTATATTAAGATTTCCTTAGACATACTTTCTTACAAATTTCATTATTATTTATTTCGATTTCTCAAAGGCGCCGATGCAGCGATAGTACCTCGTAGAAAGTTTCGATCATTTCTCCACAAGGTATTAAAAAAATTCCTCTCAAATTTCATGCTTCGTGAAACTGATATGAAGAGCACAAACAACTGGGAAGTATCTTGAAGAACTCGGTCACCGCCATTCCTGTGCCTCATTCCGCAATTTGCTTACCATTCGTTCTTCCATTTCATTTCCTGGCTGGATATCGGATCGAACGCGGAGGGGAGGGGAGGGGAGGGCCCCGCGACTCGCGAACGATTCAGCCCAAGTATTTCATTAACACGGCTTCCGGGGCAGGCATCCGACGTCTCCCCGCCGCCGCCGCCGCCGCCGCCGCCGCTGCCGCCGCCGCCGCCGCCGCCCGGCATCTTGAATCGCGACCTCGCCGCCGTCGACAAGCAGCCACGCCTTCAGCGGTCTTCGGCGGCCTCGGCGGCCCGCGCTGCCGCCGCAACCGCCGTCGGCTGCGCGATTATCTCGTCGCTGCTGACCTGAATACTTCCATTTCGCCTCTCCGGAAACGAGAGTGTGTTGTTGGTTTTTGTCCGTCTGGCTGGCATGTGGATTCGTTGACGTATGGCACGTTAAAGATTCTCGGTGCTTTGCCTATTTACCCGCACCGCTTCAAAGAATTTCTCACGATCACGCTTTTATGCTGCATTTACCTACACTGTTCTGATGACTAATTACGCTGTGGTTACACTGCGAATTATGCGTTCTTCTTCTTGCCATATCAGTATTTTGTTTGTTATGACGCACTTCTCGTGTCATAGCACACTTTTGAGCAGCAATAAATATATACGGTATATTTCCCACAATAAATTATTGAATCTGTAGGGAATTCCAATTTGATTTGGGTAGACTTATGTAATAGTAATGTAGAAATTATAATTTCAACAATTCTACAGCAGTTCCATCTCTTTGGGAACAAGATTCGTAGCACTTTTTTCGTTGGGAAAAAATTCACATCGTCTCACGTATTTCTTTACGACGTCGTAAATCCACAAAATTCAACTCGTATGAAGTTAATACATCACCATTTTACATCCCCAGAAAATTCTTATTTCTGGATGTCTCCGTCCGTGCATGACCTCGTGTCCGCGAACTTCCTTCTGGCATCTTCTGTATGTAATGCTGCCGCTATCTGCACTCAGCATCCTGTGCCAGCCCACCGGCGACGCCGCGACGCCGCCGGGCGTCGAGCTGAGCTCCGACTCGGCGCTGTGCACTCGGCGGCGCGGCGCCCCGCCGCCCCCGGCCGCGCAGCCCCGCCGCCCTCGACTGGCGCCACCGCGCCCCCGCCCCCGCGTGCCTAGTGCGCAGCCGCAGGAATCATCCCGGGCCCACTGCGCTCAGACTTTCAATTCCGAGAGCGGCGCGCCGCAATTTCGGCCGACCGGCCATTGAGGCGGAAGCGGCGGGCGCAGCAGGCTGGGCCTCTCGTTAGCCGCACAGACAACGGCTCCCGCCCCCCACCCCGCCAAGCTCTCCGAGGAAGGGCGGACCGCCTCCGCCATCTTCGCTGCCTCCTCGCGGCGGTGCTTATCACTCCCCGCCTGGGCCGACTCGCGGCTCAAATAACGCTCCTTTCGGGTGCCTCCCCGCCTCGCCATCGCGGGTGGATCTCCTCTGCCTGCCCTGCAATCGTTAGCATCTCAGCCGCGTCTCACCCTCCCACTCAGTCCGTAACTAACCCCTCAGCAGTATTATTGCACAGTACCGCTTATGAAGTAATTATCCTCAGTTCGTGCTCGTATCAACGCCGCTGTCAACAGACAAGCGGTCATCGCAATGCCCCTACCTTCTGAGCGCCGCAGGCACAATAACGGGAAAGAAGATGAAGAAGAAGAAGAAGAAGAAGAAGAAGAAGAAGAAGAAGAAGAAGAATGAGAGCAGGAGGAGAGAGAGGAGGAGAAGCGTGAGGAGGAGTACAGTAATCGCCAATGCGCCGGAGCTTGGTAGAATAAATTCTGGGAGAGCTTGACGCGTAAAAGGAGTAGAACAAAATAGGGGTAGTTATTCCTTCGTGTGAGAAATCTTTATTTCAGGGTGGGAGCTAAGCGAGGACGTAGGAGGGGAGAAAAAGGCTCGGAGAGAGGAAGAAGGAAAGCGAGGGGTGTCGGGAGGGGATCAGAGGATGCGGAGGAAGGGGCGGCGTGCACGGAGGCGGGAGGTGACATCACGGAGGCGGGACGCGAAGGCGACAGGTCGCCTCTCTTTTAAAGATGCAGAAGCGTGAGAACGCCCGCTAGCCCAACGAGCGCGGCGGGGAGGCGTGGCGGGCGCGGAGGAGAGGCAGCGATTTCCAAGGGGGGTGTCGTCGTGGGGAGGGGTATGGAGCGATCACAAGCCGGAGGAAGGGTCGAGGCAGGTAGATTACAGCGGCCGCCGCCGCACTCGAGAGCGCGCGCGCGCCGCGAGCGCCGCGGCGAACTTTATTTCTGCTGCCATTCGGGACCGGTGGACCGCCAGAGCGGAGGGAGGGGCGGGCAGGCGGGCGACCGCGGGCGCAGCCGGGCCGTGGGTGGGCGCTCGCCCTGTTTAGCAAACAGTATCGGGTTAATGCCCTCCGGATATAGAGGACGGCCCGCCCGCTGTGCGCGTAGAGCAGAGAGCAGAGCTCTGCCACTTGCGGTTGTCGGGGGTGGATGCGATGGCTGGCACGGGTTGCAGGACACGTGCGCGCTCGTTAGCATCACGTGCTCTTGGAAATGGCCGTTGAAGGAAGTGCGAACGCGAGTGGAGGGCGGTCGATTTGTTGCTTGAATAGCAACAATATCACTTCGAGTTTATTTCTCTGTAAATTGCCCTGTATAATTAGTAAGTGTCTAAAATGAAGCAATTCGTTACCATAATATTAGCTGATGCATTGTTTTGCGAAGTATCGAGTAGTAGTGTAAACAATGGTGATGAACTATTAGTTTTTCTCATAAACAAATTGGAAAGTCTTAAATGAAGATCGAAAGTGACGTTTGCCAGGTGTATCGTATTAGTAAACGGATAGTGAAATTGAGAAAGATTTCGGAATCCCACTGCGAGATACTGTGAACAAGTTTAATGCAATAGCTTGATAAAATACGAAATTTTCCGAACGTCTTCATCCAAGTAAGGCTTGTTTACCAAGGTGGAATATAGAAAATTAACACGATGTTCTAGCGGGGAAGTCTGCATTTCCTCGCGTAAAATTGCCGAGCGGAGCTTCGATTTCACGCAGCCTCCCCCGAGCGGCGCCTCACCGCCGGAGGGCGCCGCGAAGATAGCAAAGGTGGTATTTCGGATGTGGCGACGCGGAGGCCGCGGCTAGGGCGTCGGCTACGGCAGGGGGAAGGAGAGGGGAGGACAGCAAGCCCTCTGCGGCCTTTGTACGTCTCTTCCGTCCCCTCTCGTCCTCCTCCTCCTTCTCGGCAGCATCGATCGTGTGTCTTCCCCGCAGGGCGCGCCGCCTCGCCGCCGCCGCCGCCGCCGCCGCGGCGTGCGTGTGTGGTGGGGTTTTCAAGGGATGGATTCGGCCAGGTGCGCGAATTTCTCATGCCCTCGTTTGCCCATGGGACCCGCCCTCTTTTTCCCCTCTCGCACCCCCCCCCTCCAGTGGCTCCCGCATTCCCACGCCCCAGTTCTTCCGACTCATTCAGCGCCAATCGGGGCGACTCTTCTTTGGCGGCCGGCTTCCCCGAGGGTGGCGACCTTCTCTTTCAGGGGTTATGGCCGCTCTCGTGCGAAGCGCTCTTTTCGGCCATCTAAATTCATTGCGGGAGCCCCCGAATGAAATTATGTCTTGTTTTGTCAACAAGTGTGCAATAATTTACGCGATTCTCGGCGAGAACGAACGTTTCTGCCATGTAAGAATACAAACACGTAGTCAATGGAAACAATCTTCTCCAGCGAGTGGGTTAAGCTGCAAATTCATTTCTGAGGACATGTTCATTGTCGAGCGTAATTACTTAGTATAGTATACTGTATAACCAGCAAATTTAATGCCGTTGTTAAATTGCTGAAATGCGGAGTTCATTTATTTTTCCAACTTCTAAGAAACAACTTTAATCACTCTTCGTGAGGAAGGATTAACGACCCAGACAGACGATCTACACAGGCAATAAAAAGAGACGATGATACGAGAAAATACAATTCCTCGTCTGGCACACTCACTTTTTAAAAAGCTCTTCTTCCAGGAATATCTAGACCGTTATTGCATTCTGCATGTCGCGTGCCTGGAACGCTCCGTGACAACGCGCGACTCGGGCAAGCAATTATAAAAGTTGCTGAAGAATAACAGCGACTGATGGAGAGGAGCGTCGTATGCGTGCACCTTCAGTCGCCGCCCGCCAGAGGGAGCGGCGCTGACAGCGCGGGGTTTCTTTTGTCCCCTCCACAGTATCCCTGTGGAGAAGGGGAATTTATTTTCTATGAATTTTTTTTTATAATACGCTGCTGCCTTGCGGCTTAAGCAGCTACAGGCGGGGCTTTTTCTTACAACTAACTTACAATCTAGACCTAAAGTTATCTTAATTGCACTTTGGCATTACTAACTTACACTAAAATCATTTTTTATAGTTCTATTTTATATATTCTATGTAATTATTATTTTATATATAGTTGGTAAATTGTTTTTTTTTCTACATTCACACATCATTCATACTAGTTTCATTATATACATAACCATTCATTCTTCCCATTCATTCGCGCTTCACTCTTCACTACACTGTTCGCCACGGCACTGACTTGACTCAAAGTGTCCGTGGCGCGGGGGCGCCTCCCTCTCCCGGGCAGAGCCGAATGCATCGCGCGGTCGTCGTTTCCTAAGCACTTTCTTACCGCCCTCAAAAGGCACAGTACGACTGCACCCCGATTAATGTTCCTCCTTACTGTAATGGTGTTTCTACGTTTATCGTGGTCTGATTGATGTTTTATCGATTGATTACAACTGATCCACTTCTGGTTTGGACTTCCTCCTCAAGAAGACGTAGCCCGACTGCATCCCTTCTGTTTTCTTCCTTAGTGTAAGGATTGATTTCTACGTTTATTATGGTCTAATTGATGTTATATTGATCGATTTTAACTGATCCACTTCTGTTTTGGATTTCCTTCTCAAAAAGGCATAGCCCGACTGCATCCCTTCTGTTTTCTTCCTTAGTGGAACGATTGGTTTCTACATTTATTGTGGTCTGATTGATGTTATATCGATCGATTATAACTGATACTCTTCTGGTTTTGAAGTTCCTCTTCAAAACGGCATGATTTTGAAATAATTTGAATTTAAATCATTAGTATTAATTTTATATCTGTGAATAATTTAGTTAAATTTAGTTCTTGAAAGGTCTTCATATTGGTTTATCCTTGTAATATTTCGTCAATACCAATATTTATCATTAGAAGTTACAGATTCTCCGAGTTATTTTGTGTCCAGTCCTCCGCGCTCACGTTCCGTTCAAAGCCACCGCTCCTACTCATTTGTACTCAATGAAGATTTAATTATTCTCACTATCTACTTCCAAGTGCACGATTGCCTCTTACAGTCCTCGCTACTCTTTACTTCGAGGCATATTCAGGAGGATCGGAAAAGACTCAAATATATCCATTACCCTAGTTACCTTCTTGTCATTTCATGAAGCACTTATTCGTTTAAAATGATGTTGTCTATGTTACTTTGTTTACCTCTGAACAAATACTTCCGTATTGTCGGGGGGTTTCAATTATCTCTTTATTTTCTGTTCATCACTATTTCAAACGTGTGATTATAGTTATTAAAAGAAAGTAATTCCTAATATTGTGGAGTTTTATCTTAATACATTTTTAAATATAATATCTCTTAAATTGGAAATATATTGTGAGCTTAGGAAAAGCGAATTTCGATAATTACAAATATCTTTAGATGGTCATTCAACGATTAACATAGATTAAAAGCAACCATCTTCCCCTTTTACGAACCGGGGAGATCACATTTAAGATATAAACCACAGAATACGCAACTTCTCGAACAACAGGATTCCGGCGAGTTAAGACCTCAGTTACAAAAATTCCTACCACCGAGACTCGCATCTCGCCTCGTTCAACTTCCTCCATTCCACCCGCAATGACCACCGCACGCCACTCACGGCTTGGAATGGTTGACTTTCTCCACACGTCTCCGCCCGCGCCGCCGCGACCACCGCTCCCCTCCGCCTGCTCTACCCTTGTCTCTCCTCTCCAACGCGGCGTTGTCCCAACACCCCTCGCGGCGCCTTCTTTTTCTATCGTCTTCTCTCCTCTCCCCACACGACGTCAGCGAGCCTCGTCTCCCACGCGACGTCCTTCCCACACACCATGCGACGTCGTCTGCTCCTCCCTTCTCCTTTCTTCTCCCACACGACGTCCTACGAACACCTTTCGTGACGTCTTCTCTCTTCTCCCCTCCTTTTCCACGCGACGTCTCCTCTTCCCCTCTCTCCATGGGATGTGTTATCATCCTCTCGCGACGTCCTCTCCTCCGTTCGCCCCTTTCGACGTAATCTCATGCCTCCCTTCACCCGCGACCTCCTTCCCACACCCCGTGCTACCACTTCTCCTCCCTTGTCCCCACGCAACGTCTTCTCTTCCCTCTCCTCACAATGTCTTGTTTCATTCCCCCTCTTCTATCACGACGTGATCTTTTTCTCTTACCCCTTGCGACATTCTCTCGTCTCTTTTCTCTCACGCGACGTCCTCCCCACGTCCCTCGCGACGTCTTCCTCTGCTTTCTCCTCTTTTCTCCTTGCCTGTCCCCACATGAAGTCTTCTCCTCAGCCCCTCGCCCAACATGATGTCTTCTCCCTCCCCTCTTCCCTCGCGATTTACTCTCCAACTCTCATTTACCCTCGCGGCGTCGTATTCTCATCCTCTCTCCCCTCACGGTGTCCTTTCCCCTCGAGACGTCTTCTCCTTCCCTCATCCCTCGCAACGTCATCTTCTCATCCCCTTTCCTCACACGACGTCCTCTTCTCCCCTCGCGTCGGCTTCTCCCATCTCCCCACTGACTCCCTCGATTCACCCCTTGCGACGTCTTCTCATCCACTCTGCCCACGTGATGTACTCTCCCTCTCCCCTCCCCCTCCGTGGCGTCTTCTCACCCCCTCTCACACGCGATGTACACTTCCCCTCCGCTCTCCCCTTGCGATGTCTTCACCTCCTCCCCTCTTACCACACGATGTCTTCTCCCACTAAGGCGTCTTCTCCTCTTCCTTTCTCCCCACGCATCGCTTTCTCCACCCCTCCCCCCATGCGATGTCCTCTCCCGTCACGACGTCTTCTCCTCCTCCCGTCCCTCCACGCTACCTCCTCTCCTCCCGCCCGGCCGCGCAGGCGACGGCGACGTCCACCCGCGTCGCGACCGCGCGTCGCCCCGACGACGAATAATTAACTGGCGGAGGCGAGCTGGGGACTAGGGGCGGGGGAGCCCCGTCTCTCGTCAACGTCGTTAGCGCGTTGGCGACTCCGCCCTCCTGCCAGGGCAGCGCTCGCCCGTCCGCTTCGCCCCGCGCTAGTCGCGTGCCTCGCCGCCGCCGCCGCCGCCGCCGCCCCCTCGACGACTGCGCGATTTATTATTTTGGACGCGCAGTCGCGGCGCTGGACAAGAGCCTCTTCGCCGAACGCCACCTCCCTCTCGAGGCCCCTCCTCCCCCTCCGCCGCCGCTGATGAGCCACTCTCTTTCCCGAGAAGTTCTTTTTGACAATTTATGTCGGCCTCGGGACGACGGAGCACGCGAATTGTGAAACAATTTTAGAGGGAGGCTGACATCGTCGCATTTGTCTGCGCAGACTGAAGGAAATATTGACGGTCTGCGTCTGAATGGTCTGTTTGTGTGGAAGTTGTCCGTTGCGCGCCAAGTCGAGGGGACTTGCGTATTCCTTTCGTAGGTCCTGCGCGTATTCTCGCGCGTTCGGTTAGTATCAGTGAAGGAACGATTAAATATTACAGAAGACACAATTCCGGTAACCAGAGAAGTGTTATAAATACGAGATATCTCTAATGGTTGTCAAAAGTGTATTTCTCTCTGCGTGGTGTATATTTGAATGTAAAGATAATGGCAGTTTCAAATACGTTTAGGTAAAATGTATTAACATCAGCATGTATTAACAAAATAAAACATTCCACTACATAATGTACTGGAAAGTTACATTTAGGTTTTATAATCATTGGAACTCGAGAATATTTCAATACTTCTACTGAATGAGAAGATGTATGTGGCGTTTACTGCGTACAATAACTTTTCTAAAGGCCGTCTAGAAACCGATGTGTGATACCGAAGGGAAAATAGCTAAATGCTTGGAAAAAAATCTACACGAGTTTTCTTTATAATTACCCAGTTTTGAATATAGGAAAACATCTTACTAAATACACTATTACTCAGTTTATTTTATATTACCTTACGTAATTACTATGGAATGTTATTAAATAACGGGATAATCAAGAGATCAGCAGATATATTAGATCAAAGACCTTTAGAGGATGACTGACCTCATTTTTGTGGATTAATGACATAGAAATGTGAAGGAGATAGAAGGGCATACAATCGTAAGCGAGAAGAAAAAAAATTGTTACATAAACAGTATCTAGTAATTTGTAGACTGGTTAATTATTTAGAAGAATGAGTGCATAGAGTTTGGGTGACTACAACAAAAATAATAGATTTAATTGCAGTAACCTACTTGAAATACTGAGCTTGAATAGAAAGTATCTGATACAACTGTCGATCTTTGCTTTTCCCCGGCGAACCTCTTCAACAGTTGTGGAAGAAATACCCATAAAAAAACGAACCGATGCAGTAAATTTTAGACGACGCTTTGATTCTCAGCACTGATAATTATATTTTGTTTGCATATCTGTTTTTATTAATGGGCTGAGGCCATTAGGCCTGCTCTTCCGTCTGATAATAACACTAACATGTAACAATGACTACTGTAATTGTTATAAACGAACAAGTATCGTCTGACATCCTATTACGATATTGGAGGGGAATTATTAAACGCGGCCGTTAAGCTCAGTTTGATATCCAATTTAGTATTGTAATATAATGTTACGGAACGAATATCTTGTGTTTTATCTACTTTGTTACAATAATTCCCTCGTATTTCCATTTTCGTGAAATTAGATTATTTGTCTCACGAAAGGTGAAAGACTGACAGTTAGTAGTACTCTTTATAATTTATTTCGCACATTTGTTTGCTAATATCCTAGCTGGAAATCTAGAGTTTGTAAAACATAAGTCGCTTAATGTTCTTGTTATTATTTCTAAAAATTATTACAACCCTTATGTTGTAATACCTCTTTGTAAGACACAGACACAGTTTTGTGAAGTTTGATTTCAGATAACGAAAGTGAATTAATATTTTTACACATTATTCAAAATATTATTAAATACTCAGTAAACTTCTTACAGGCTGCGAACTTTTGCAATCGAACTCAAATATTACGTATGTCTAACTAGGAGTAACTGTTCGAAAATAACGGGACGAAACTAAAATCTTGCGTTTATAATGGATAAAAATATATTATTTTCAAAATACGGTGTTATTGATTTTCTTTCTTTTACGTTTTCCTTCATTATACAATTTCTCCATTAATTTGCTCTGAGAAACACTCTCATTAACAAATACTATGTTTTAATCTGGAGAGGGATACATACAGTTTATTCTGGAAAAAGTAGGGTTCTCTTAAAACACACCTGTAATCGAAACATTGACTCTCGCAATATAAAATCAAGAGAGTCGCCAATGGAAATAAACGTAATTAAGTCTACCTGATGTTGAATTTTACTAATCCTACAATTCCCAAACTCATTCCTGTCACCAATTCCCAAATCTCAAACTCCCTCCAACTTCTAAATTGCTCGTACCTAATATTACAGAATTGTACCGCCAGATGTTCCGATGGCACCAAGTTATGCGGGTTCCTGATTCAGTTTGGACGGATCTTAAATTTCTTATTGATTATGGAGACAAAATATCCGAAAAATCTTTATTGTCAGTGTAACCTTAAATCACAAGTAATATCTTGTTTAAAAAAACAAGTTTCTATCTTGATCCCGTTGCTCAAACTTAACGATATAATTGCGGGGATTCACGAAATTGTATTAAAGATTAATTTTATTTTCTTCCGTTCTCTGAATGTGTAGAAGACCTCAATAGGAATGAATTAGAACAGCAATTCACAATTATTTTGTTTGTGCATCGAATAAAAAGTTCTCTACCTATAAAAAATATTTTGTTGAAAGTTTTGGAGACGCGTATTTATATTTTATCGGGCGCGGCAGTTCTGCATTTTTATTTTCTCGCCCCCTCTCTTTTTTTCTTACTTAATACGTAATAATAAAACGTATTGTAATTGTACGCAAGCAATTTTTCGACAGAAAATTACTGGATGAATATTGTTCCTATCTATTGTAAATTACTTCCCCGAACACGGTATGTACTCAAAATTCATGTTTTGTTGGTCCACGATATCAAAAAATCAATTGACGCCAAGATGTGTATCTGTCTGTCCGTCCGTCTGTCCGTTCATGCGTCCGTTCGTCTGTTTGTCTGTGGTCGACGCTAATACCTAAACAGTTCAGACGATTATCTCGAAAATTGATATTACCGCATCAATTTAAAGGAACTGAAGGCCCTGCTACTTTGAAATAGATATTTTGACTTTGGAGAGTTTTAAATTTAACTTCAACAATATTTTCAATATCATCTCAAACATTGCTTTAATTTTTTTTATTAAACTTTATTCTCATGTAGGATGTTTTAAAGAAAAGTGCAGGTCTAATTTTTCTTAAAATTCCCAATTTTTTGAAAATCGCAAATGTTCACATTTTCTAACATCTTTCTATAACTACATAATCGATCATGGATACTTTTTCTACATCTACATATCGATGATAGATACTTTTTCCTACAGAAAATCTGTGGTTGAAAGATCTTAAAATAAGGGCACGTAGAATTTTTCGAAAATATTAGTCGACTTGACGTAATTTTACGTGAAATAATTTTTAATAAATTTTTAATCATTTTTTTCTCAAAATGTCGCTAAATAGTTTCTTCAAATTGTATTCTGTTAGATATTAAGGACAGTATAAAAATTGATACTAATCTTATTTCCGACGAACTCTCTGTAATTTCAAAGATTGCAAAACGTTAGTATTGTAAAAGTGAAAATAGAGATGTTTGTCTTAAATGAAATCTGTTCTAAAAAAATCAGATGTTTAAAAAGGATCATTCACAATTTTTTGTAAAAACTAGTAGTTTTCTCGTATTTTCTGCTTGAATTTAATGCAATTTGTTAAAACAAGATTTTTTTCAGAAACGACTCTAATGTTTTCCTTTAATTTTTTTTCAGACTAAAGTACTTGAGGAAACTAACGAGTACGAGAAAGTCTGTGACACTCAATAGCTTCACTAGTTTTTCTCACGTCACGTTCAAGCACGTTATGAGATTATCTTTGGATGTGGCATGCATGATCCTTGAAATCACAGCGCCGTGTGTGTAAAGATTAGATAAAATTTTATTTTCGACCTTTCAAGATAATGGTAATTGTAAAAGTTCCATTACCCATTTATTCAACCATTCTAGAGAAAGGAACTCGGTCGTTTTACAATTCGTCTGATAAAAATCACTTGAAATCAATATGTTAGTTATGCTGCCACGAGCCAACGCGTACGATTTAGTGCTCAAACCTTTAAAAACCGCGGAAGAACAGATTTAATAAGTTTAAATAAAATTGTAGTAAAATAGGTGTTAGAATTACATGTGAATAATCTATTCTAAAATACTTATAGTATTTTTTAAATACCGATTGTCTGCCCTAGGTATTGCGAAAATACATTTGTGTCTTGAATGTACTTACGACGTTGGTGTCACGCATAACTCTTTCCCGGAAATGTTTTTCGATTTTCTCATAAAAATTATCCTGTAATCTTAAAATGCACTTTAACGTTTCGGAATAAAGATGAGTTCGTGGAAATTATATATTATTACTAGGAATCCATTTACCATATCACTGTCATTATTCAACACAGAGATGTCGGTTTCCAGGCTTAAACGACCTATTTCTCACAAAGGGGATCATTTAAACATCTAAAATACCGCATAGAACTAGAGCAAAAAGCTCTTGCAACAGATTCCTTTGTGAGGTACTGCGTTCATAAATCTTCATTCGGGCATCCTATTTCCCCCTCTACGACCAGTTTCTTTCATTATTTTCTATTCAGCTGTGTCCCTCTGAATCATATCTCACAAAAGCGGAGTTGGTAATATAAAATAGGAAACGCCATTTTAGTCTCTTTTTAGAGTTTCAGTGCGGTTCGCGAGTGCAAAATTGGAATCTGGAAAATGTGAATCCCAGCATCTGCCGCTATCCTCATTCCGACTGCTGAATGCGATCTAACAACATAGGTTCGCTAAAAATACTCATATTAGTGGATCCTTAAGGCCATCTATTCATAAAACCTGAAAACATACACAGGAAGGCGCGGCGGGGAGCGGCGAGGCGCGGCGAGGCGAGTCGGTCGGAGAATCAGGTCAGCTTGGCTGTCTCCTCCTTCGTGTGGGCCAGCCCAAACAGATTCACCTCCGTGTAAATATTGAGCGATAGCTAACAGCTCTCAGGGAGAAAGAGTCGATCGAGGCGGGCGAGCCGAAGCTGCTCGCCGGGCGGCCGTCCCGCCTCGATTGGTCCAAGGCTGTCACGTAGATGGCGCTCGTCGCACACATGCGAGGCTCTCGGAGGAACGCGCGGTTGGGGAGAGTTCGTTTTTATCACCGGGACCCCGAGAGCTCGCTTGCTCTGGATTTCCTTTCCGCTAAATTGCCAGTTGCTCACATTGGGTCTTTACACATATTGTTTGCAGCACTGACGCACGGGGCATAGTTGTTACCTCCACAAGTGAAAACCTACCTCTAGTCAAAATTTATTCGGCGTCTACACTATCGAAGATAGAGAGTTTATTGCTTCAATGAATTCTGTCATACCCAGATCTTTAAATAAACTCATTCAAGATTTTCTATAAATATGAGTAATTTCGAGTAATTTTAGCTTAAATACAGGGATTTTTTATTATTTGGGAAAGAATTACTTTAGGGCATGAGTGCGTAAACTTACACTTTGCCATACGCGTACTGCAAGGAAGTCATGGTCAAAGAAATCAACTGGGTACTGCAAAGTAAACAAAACACTGGGGTGGTCATGAATCAACATGCCTGCCACTTCACGTATTGAAAATAATCTCAAGAGTATACGAATATACTTGTAAGTTCCTATCGTCGCCTCGCTCGGCAGCATTTCATTTATAAGCCTAAGATTCATTTTATGTAAATAACTATTTTTGTTTCTTATATAACACATATTTATTACATTGTGTAATTATTTGTTATTGTGAACATGTAACTTATATGATCGAATACTTAGTCAGAACAATAATGTATTTTCCTCCTTTCAACGTAACTAAACAGCAATTAGTAATCTGATTAGGAATCAGGCTCACAAGTGCAGTTGACCTTTTCTTGGATACAGGATTCTATATAAGTAATTGAATAAGTAATTGAACCAGCAAACTGAGTACCGTCATCCTTCTTCCATTAAAAACGCTGAGATTCTGATGGCACGCCATTCTTTCGTTCTTATACGTTCTTAACACTGTAGAATACTAATCGACTTTCTGAAATTAGGCAAATTTATATATTGAGAAGTTTTTCTTTTTGCAGATCATTTTAATAATTCTGAAGTAAGTATTTCGACATTTTAAGATTGGTCAAAGGTCTTTTTATTTATTGTGGATTATTTGCATGATGTCACCTCAGACAAAACCGTGCAATCGTTTGAATAATACTCATATTGATTCTTTACTAAAGGTGTGGGAAATATCTAAAATCCATTTACATTATTGATCAACCACGTTGTAAATAATTAATGCAGTTTAGCGAAATTCTGTACATTAAATCTGATATGTTCGGCATTTGATTTATGTTGACCTTATCGAATACTTTTTAATCCAATTTCAACACGCATGTTATCCTCTTTAACACCTCAATGAACGGATTTATTTATATGCAGTGTTTTGCGCGTTAAGTTGCTTCCACAAGCATACGTCCGCATTTGAATTTTTAATAGCATTACGGAAGATAATGATATGGGATTTGACCTGTCGATTACCTGGTCGCAAATTCCCACACAATGTGACCTGGGAGGATGCCAACGCGGTGAGTTAGCGCCAACGCGCTGCCTGTCAACAGCTTCAACTGGATGAAGGAATGGTTATGTACCTGTATATTGTATTAAGTATGAATGATGCGCGAATAAAAATAAATAATCGAGGAAAAAACGAAAGAAAGAACATTACTTTGGATCAAGGGGAAAAATTCAAGTTAGGTGAGCCAAAAAGCTTACATATTCACTGTAAAATTAGATTAAGCTAAAATTAAGTCAGTTTTTGTTATTACTAAAAACCATCTCCCCTCTAAACAGTAAGGCAATAACTTCACCTTATATTAACTAAAGGAGGGTCATTTTGGATCCACACATTTTTAAAACTCTCATAAAAATTAGAGTAATGCGATTCAAATCGCTAGATTTTGTGTTAGAAGTAGACTGGTTGTGGTTCTATAATCACCGTCAAGTTTTTAACTGTCACAACAAAATTATAAAATCAGAAACATGAGGTTGACACTTAATTCCGCTCCATTGATGTAACTTGTTTTTAGGAAACACTATCTTTTTCATAAGAAACAGAATTATTGCTCAACAATGAGGCTTTTTTTTCTTTCTTTCATTCATTCTTTATTTCTTATTCGGCCAGAAGGCCTTTTAAGAGATTCAACATAATGTTTATTAATATTGTTATTGAGGTTTTGCACCCTCATTATTTGCTAATTCATTTACACCGTAATCACTAAAATTGTTAGTCTCAGATCATGCTTAAATTTTAAAGAATTTTGATTCTAATAAAATGTTTTTTTTTCTGGACATCATTAATAATAATACAATTTATTTTTGAGAATTTTCGATTGTGCACTGCTAAGGATCACACAATATTTCTGCCTAAATTAATTTTTCATGTTAGATGAGAAACGTTAAGTGATAAAAACTTTTTTCAAATCAAATTTATTTTCCATTGTTGAAGATGATAATATATTTCAAACAGTACTTTTAGTACTTGTATTGATTTGCTCGTGGCAGGGTGCAATTACAGTAACAAAATTAGTAAATACTTACCAGAATCAGATTTATAATGTGAATTCGATAATAATTTTCAAGAGGATGAAGAGGAAAGTGACTTCCTTAAAGAGAATGCACGTGAAAATGAATATGCAAATTAAATTGTTTATGTAAATAAAGCCTGTAACATCGTATTGATGTTGGACCTTATTTACCCTCCATTGGTTATGGAAAAAAGATTGGTCTATGAAGGGTTAATGTACCCGACTTATGGAAAGCAAATTCTCCCCTCTACAGGGTTACTCTAGAAGAGAAATTGAAAAGAAATAAAAAAAATCTTCGACTGAAAATGCATAAATTAGGTGCATCCAATCGGAGAAAATCTTGCAAATGGTATATGAAGTTATTAACGCTTAAAAGGGCTAAGAGTAAACCTCTACAGGAACCAGAGAATAGTGTTAAAAATTCATTTCGGCGACTGAAGCATTCATTTACTAACGAGAGTATGAACATCTAAATTTATTTCACGCCAAATAATAAACGTTCCATTTGTTTTGAATGAAAGAGATTACTAAAGACAGATGCATTTATGAACATTCTTGTTCTTTGAGAAAATCATATTTTCACTATGCTTCACTGACGAAGTGCTTGATATTGTTTCAGAGACGAACACTGTACGTCAAAACTAAATAAACGAGTTATAATTACAGACACATGAAGGTTACAAGAGCAAATAACTTATGTTTCAGAGCATTCCAAAAATTAAATAGCTAAAAACAATTTGTTTTGTTTTTCTTGGCACTAAAGTAGGATTCTTGACTACACAATCAAGTAGTTAAAATAATTGAGGCCTCGTACATAGTTTCTATTCATGCCCCGTAGAATACATAAAACTGAAACTATTCACGATCGCTACAAGAATATGCAGTTCCAACGTCGCACCAACTAGTGTCACCACTCCGTTCAATCCCCTTCCAATCCGCTTCGGGTGTCCACAAGGCTCCCACAGCTGCCCCTCGAATTCCAGCAGTCGCACAGCCAGGCAAGCAGCACACCAGCAAGCGAGCAGCAGACGTGCTCCAGCAAGTGAGACACTCCTGGCCAGGCGAGACCCCCTCACCTGCCCTTCCCGCCTCCCGACAGCTGCGTTCGCCATTCGCTCCCACGCTCCGCGGCAAGACCGAGCCCGGCGCGGATTTAACTCGCCGCGAAACGCGTCGCGCGCCATCTAGGTCGCCGCGTGTTTTCTTCGCGCAAAAATGTTTCCCTCGCACCCATTTCGGGATCCGTGGTCCTCCACAGGTAGGAACACTCTTTTCGGGCGAGGGAAACTTTAAACTGTGCACCAAGCATGTAGCCCCGGTTCCATTGTCGATGTACTTTTTTTTATTATTATTATTATTCTCTTGGGCGGTCGGACAATGGGTGCAGCTTCAACCCCCCCGGTGGCGTCTTTCACCTCCGATGGCGCGGGGCGTGGAGAGAGGAGGGGCGGGGCGGAAGGGGCGTCTTTGTGCGGTATTGTGCGGGGCCGGAGCACGTGTGCGCAGGTGGTGGGAGAGGGAAAGAGAGAGAGAGAGAGTGCTCCGTCGGGGAAGCCCCCTTCCTCCTGCGTTGGCGTCTGTTTTGACGCCCCCGCGGGTCACGTGGGGCGCGCTCGGGGAGAGCGCGGCCCGCGAAAACACGGCGCCCTCGCGGCGAAAACACCACCCCGCCACCGACCCCTCCCCTCGCCCCGCACCCGGCCGCCGCCGCCGCCCACGCCCACAGGCCTCGAACAGCCCCCTGTTTGCCACCGTTCCATTGCCTCCACACGAGTAGCTTAGCCTCGAATCACCCGCTCGACATCATGTCCCATCGTACCAACGTCCTTTCACTTCGCCTCCCAACCATTTCATTACACTAAATTTCTGCGATTGCCATTGCCCCATTCGTTTCTGATTGACACTTCCTTTTTCATTTTATCCCCCACCTATCACTGCGAGAAATTCCAAATACCAATATACAGTCGATTTTTCCCGCCTTTCATTGCCAATGTGAATGTTCTTGTATGGTCCACGTGTTATTGATTTATTAAGAATACGTTAATTTGAAATTTTTACATATAGGAATGTAGTTCACGGGATTTGGTCGGGGTGAGTAGAAACAAATAAATCCCGAGAACTACATTCCTAATTACATCATGGCCGTGAAGTGTACAATGTTTAATTTTAAAATATACCTCATGATTTTATTCTCTATATCTATAAGTCGATTGTGTTGATTTCCACTATGTTTGCAATAACTTCTCAAGGGGTCAAATGGGTGTTATTGCAGCTGTCCCATCTCCACTGTATCCAGCGTGGTTGACCTACCGAACATCAAAACATCAGTGACACCGCAGCCACCACCGACTCCATCCGCTTTCCCCGCAGCACGTGCGCCGTATTTGTGTTTTCTTGCGTGTTCTTGCTTCGCCCCGAGGCCTCCCATACGTGTTTTCGGTGCTGCGTTCGTGGGGATGGAAATTGTGGAAATGTTTTACGTGTTTGTGTGGTACATCTGCGCTCACATTGGCTCTTCCATTTATGGAAATGAATGTGCTTTATTTTAATTGTGTGTGCCATTTGAGGTTTTTGCTAACAATTTCGTTTCAAAAAAATATTTTAAATTCGCGTTCTAGGCTTGGACAAATGGTACACAGTATTGTTAAATTTTATTGAAAAAACGAGCTCGTATTGTTATTTATTCGTAAAAGTAAATTTTATGGGAAACTAAAAACGCTTGACTTCCAGAAACCATCCTGTAGAACCACGGGAAAAATATTTTCTTTTCCTTTCAAATTCTTTTGATAGCAGGGAGGAACAACAAAAAAGCATTTTCCAGAAACTTTCTCTAAACGTTATTAAAGCTATGAGTGAATTTCAACACCAGTTAAAAAAATAAAATAAAAATTAAGAAGGCTTGTCAACAATATTACGTAGAACACTATTTATCTCAACATATCGTTCACGTTGATAATAACGAAAATACAAGTGAAATTCTTATGACTTATTGCTGATTCCCGTAAACGAGAGAAGTTAACTAAATTTCAGTCTGTAAAAATATATACTAGTATTATGGAGGTAAGGGAGTTTTACTATATTAATTAATTGTCAAACTAATTTAACCTATAATTAGCATGGTTACATAAAAATAATTTATGGCATTTTTCGCTCACGAATGTTTCATATTAAAATTCAAATGATCAATGGTTCTATTTGTTTCCGAAGGATGCTTTCTGCTAACTTTTCTTCAAACAAAATGTCCATTCCTAAAGATGTATTTCGTGGTCAGTACAAATTTAAGTGCACTAAAAGCAGTAGTCGGAATAGGAAATTGTGCATTGTACGAAAACTGCTTTCTAGATGAAGTGCTCACCACAACAGATATTCTATTTCCAATGTTTCTGCGTGTTTATGACGCCGTCGACGACCTCGGAGTCGTCGACCGGACAAGACAAGCCCAGGTAAAACCGTCAGTACCAATAACGTTTGATCCTTGCCGAAGCAAGGTCTCCCAGATAGCTGTAAACGCGGCGCACAAAAGAACGGAAAGTACTGCTTTATAGCGGCCATCTCCCACCCATAGGAGGAGGGGAGAAGGAGAAACGGGCGGGGCGAGAGAGCTGAGATTAAATCTAAAATTTCAAGTCTGTACAATAATATTCTTAACTAAGTATTATGAGGTAAGTGGAGTTTTACTATAAATTTAATTATTGTCAAAACTAATTTAACGCTATAATTAGCATGGGTTACATAATAAAAAATAATTTATGTGCATTTTTCGCTACGAAAAAAGGGTTTTTCATATTAAAATTCAACTTTGAATCAATGGTTTCTTATTTTGTTTCCGAAAAGGAAATGCCCCTTTTTTCTGCGCTAACTTTTCTTCAAACAAAAATGTCCCATTTTTCCTAAAGATGTAAAATTTTTCCGGGTGGTCAGTACAAATTTTAAGTATGCAACTTAAAAGCAAAGTAGCATAGACGTGGATAATAGGGTTATTTAGTATGGCTATTGGTAAACGTAAACTGGTGCTTTATCTATAATGAAGTGCTTCCCCCACAAACAGATTATTACTATTATTTTCAATGGTTTTTTATCCTTTTTCGTGGGGTGTAGGGTACGCACCGGAGTCGACGAACTCACGGAGTCGTAGACCGAGAAACCCAAGACAAGTCCAAGGTAAAAAGATCAGTACAAATATACGTCTGATCTTGGCCGAAGCCAAGGTTACTCCCAGATAGCTGTAAACGTCGGCCGCTCAAAAGATTTATGTGGGACAAGTACTGCTTTTTTTATAAGCGGAACCATCTCCAACCTATAGGAGGAGGGGAAAGGAGAAACGGGCGGGGCGGGGAAGGGGGAGGAAAAGGGAAGGATGGGGCGAAACGATTTCGGGTTCGCCGAGTGATGGCTGCCGTTTGGCCGAATTCGAGAATCGAGCACATTACGCTCGGCTGTCAGCGCTGACTGTCTCCGAGAGCCCGTGTAGAGCGTTGAGGTGGAGATATGAGATGAAGAGAACAATTTGGAAACTTCGGCAAGCTGTCCGCGATTGACAACATCGGGAAACAGCTGAGGGAGCTTGACCGCAATGCTGACGCGAGTTCGAGACGGCGAGATGAAAGAGCGTATTGGCCGCCATTGAAAGGACTGTGGGGTCGGGGCAAGGCAGTTGAAGGAGCGGATCGAGGCGAGGGCTGTGCGACGCAGGCGGGTCGCAGGCGAGGGTTGGGCGGGGCGGGGCGGGGTGGGGCGAAGGCGAGCCGGCGGTGGTGCGGGGCGGGGCGGGTCGAGGCGGGGTAGGCGAGACCGGGCGGGTTAAGAAAGGCGGGGGCGGGGCGGGCGGGGCGAGCGGGGCAAGGGCAGGGCATAGGGCAGGGCAGGGCGGGGAGGGGGGGACGGGACGGGCGGGGCGGGCGGGCAGAGAGGCGGGGGCGGGTCGAGGCGGGGCGGGTCGAGGCGGGGGGCGGTGGAGGCGGGGCGTTGCGAGGCGGGGGGTTGCGAGGCGGGGGGGGCGGGGCAGGGCAGAGGCGGGGAGGGGCGGGACGGGACGGGACGGGACGGGAACGGGACGGGACGGGAACGGACGGCGACGGACGGGACGGGACGGACGGGACGGGACGGGACGGGGACGGGGACGGGACGACGGGATGGACGGGACGGACGGGAACGGGAGCGGACGGGACGGTGGGTCTTATATAGGAGGGAACTGTCGGAACGGCGAGGGCCGAGGCAGGGAGGGAGGGGAGGCGGCGGACGGGACGGGACGGGACGGACGGGACGGGACGCGGACGGACGGGACGGGACGGGACGGCCGAGGACGAGGACGGGACGGGACGGGACGGGACCGGGACGGGACGGGCGGGCGGGGCGGGGCCGTGGCGGAAGCCGGGGCGGGGCGGAGGCGGGGCGGGGCGGGGCGGGGCGGGCGGGGGGGGCCGGGGCGGGGCGGGGCGGGGCGGGCGGGAGGGACGGGACGGGACCGGGACAGGCGGCGGGGCGGGAGCGGGGGAGGGCGGGGTGCGGGGGCGTTGCGAGGCGGGCGGGGCGGAGGCGTGGGGGCGGGGGCGGGGC
>BOPP01000002.1:14766454-14808331 GCA_017312745.1 Gryllus bimaculatus | reverse complement strand
GGTGGCGGTGGCGGCGGCGGAGGCGGTGGTAGGCGGGGGTGGGGCCGGAGGCAGTGACGGCTGCGGTGAGATCAGCAGCAGTGGTGGTGGCGATAGTAAGAGTTGTGACAACGCTGGAGACGGTGGCGTTGGCGATGCCTCGGAGGGGATGTTGACGGTGACCCCTCCGAGAAACCCCAAGCCCAGGGCGCAGCCAACGAGGGCCACCGCCATTTCCCGTGTTATAAACACGGACGGGATGATCCGGGTGCGCGCCCGCTCCTGCGAACATGAACGAAGTAGGAAGTAGTTGCAGATTCGCGTTCCCTGTAGGTCCATCTACCGGTAGACTACGAAGATCCGTCAAAGATCCGTCTAATGACTGTGTGTGTCGCATCAAGTTGTGAAGATGCAGATCGGAGAAAGTCAAAGAATATACGGGCGAGTGATTCCGGAAGAAGACACGGAATCAGAAGGGTTCTGAGGGACCTGGGGGATCAGGGAGAATCTGTAAACGTGAACAAGCCTGAATTAATTTTTTAAACACAGAGGTTTCCAAAATCCTTTTTAATTTGTTTAGTAACATTTTATTTTTAAAATTTTTGGTATTCTGTTAGTAGCGGTCTCAATGGTTATCTAGAAGGTTTTCTATCTAACCCTTGGTAGCGATGATGCTGAGATTTAGGGAAAGTGAAGGGGTCTTTGTAACTGTCTGATGTAAATAAAGTGTTCAAATTACTCACCAATGCAGGTTATAATATTAATTCTGTTAAAAATCAATGAGAAATGTATGCCATTGATTCCAAAACAAACTTCTAGAACATATTCAGGAATTATTTTTTACCAACATTGACATAAAAACCATTACAAAATTTCAAAACTCGTGCAAAAACTATTTAACTTTGTATGTTAGAAATTTAAAATTATTGCCATGAACTGATCGTAGATTGATTATCCAAGATTATAGATATTTAGATCGAATCTTTATCCCTAACTAACATGCACATGTCTAATCTGATTTAAAGCAGCCTCAAATGATGAATATCATATACGTAATTGAAAATGTTTTGTTTCGAAGAATTCTAAAACGTCATTTGTTCATTCTTAATACCATAATAGCCTAAAAATTAAATGTAGTACTTTTGAATCTCCATATTGTCAGGTCCTCGTGACGTTTCTTATATCCATTTGTATTCGTATCACACTTTTTCAAAGTAAATGGCCTTTCATTACTGACCTCCCCCCCCCCCACCGAATACGTGCTTGCTTTCTTCGCGTTGAAGTGAGAAACAAATTGCTACACTCCGAATAAACATTAAGAAACATTTGAAATCATAAATACTAAGTCGATCAAACAATGTTGTTGTTTTTTTTGAAAATGCTAGAATCAGAATACCATGTACTGCATACCATGTACTGACTTGCACGTAAATTATCTATATCATTTCTGAGTGCATGTGGTCCTTGAAAAATGAATCTTCGGCGCATATTCATTATTCGAGCAACTAGTGTTTCATGTTTTGAAAGTAAAGACCATGATTGTGCTTTCTGTTACCAGCCTTTTAATCTCAAGCGTTGAGAATGAAAAAATGTTTAATTAAGAAATGAATTATTGCAGCGCAAACAAGAGCATTTTTAATTATCTTTAATAGATTAGAACATTATAAATTAAACGCATCTGCAAATATGTCGATATTATCATAGAATCTTCTTATTGCAGATCTACAATTAAGTGAAGTCGAATTACACAGATCTGTATCCTAATCGCTATTGCGAGAAAGAAAAGAAAATGAAAAATTTCTACATTGGATGATACAATATTCAATAACTTATGCAAATATTGTTTTTGAATGCTTGTTACTGTTCTTTTGTGGAGATATCACTGGGAAAATGTTCAAAATATGTTCATACATTAAACATTTATTTATAACGCACGCGTGTATATATATATATATATATATATATATATATATATATATATATATATATATATATTCAATAAAGAAATTTAAGAACACTTTAATTTAAATTTTAGAATTATAAAAAGGTAGTGTGTGTGCGTAATAAACTTCACGTAATTTGAAATGGGGTTTCTTTGTTATGAACTAACTAATGTTAAATGTTTTCTTTATATTTATTAAACATATTGAAAATATATGTATTAAATTTGCATATTTATGTCTGCATCCAATGCTATCCAATGATCTGTTTATCCGAATTAGTGTGAACTCCGTTTAATGGCCATAATTTTAGAGTATTTTTTACTTCACTCAAATTCCTACATAGATAAAGAATCTTTAAAGACAACTTTTCAAAGAATAAGGGAACCTTCTATTTAATCCACCCTCGCCAACACCGGAATGTTATTTTTAATTGAGACAATGACGTATTGGTTACTGAGAAACGTACTTTTCAGATAGGTTCAAACTTTGAATGCAGATTCGTCAAACTCAGCGTATAATGCCGATACCAACATATCACCGTACAGCGAACATACTTAAATTAGTAGCCAAGAAACTAGGTAGAAACTGCATTCTAAGTCTAACTCAGCCTATAATGCTTGATACCACACACACGACCGTACAGCGCACATACTTAAATTACAGTAAGGCGGTTGGAACACGCAATCAAGTGGAGGGGCACCGTCCACAAGGCCCTAAAAGTAAACTGCAATGAGTCGTTTTTATTGCGTGGCGGCAGATGCTGGCGCGCGGAGGCCAGGTGAGTGCGTGTGACCCCGCAGCGTCGCGGCGTCGATGCCTCCAGAATTAGCTCCAGTGCCCTCGTCCTCGCCGCGGCTCCCCTCGCGTTCGGGGCCCCCGCGGGGTTCCCGCGACCCCCCTCCGCCCTTCGCCATCCCCTCGGCCGCGCTCCCTTCGCGACCCTCGCACGGCGGCGGCGGCGGGGGGCTCGATCGCGCCGATAATGCAAATGAGAGGGGGTAGAGGGGGGTTGCCGGCGGGGCGGTCCTACTTGACACACAATTACTGGCCAATAAAACTTTCACACCTGATGAGCAAGGTGGTCCTCGCGCGCCAAGGCGACACAAATGACGTTTGACGTTTACGATCTGTTTTGTCCACGTTGGGAGTCCTCGTACAACCCGGTACGAGTCGTAAAAATGTATGTCTACATCGCGGTTGAAGAGCGACTGCTCTCGTGCACAATGGAAAGGAACGACCGTAAAGCGAAAACTCCCCCCCCTCTCCGCCCGTGCGTTGCTGGTTGCACGACTACCGGCTGTCGCTGGAGGTGCGGCGCGGGGTGGAGGCGAGTTTTACTGTGGGCGCGACCGCCGCCGGCCGGATCGCCTTCCCCATTGACTGCCTCCCCTCTGGTGTGGCGCGCACCATAGCCGCATTTACCACATTGACCTCACGGTTCCCATGCAAGTCGTAGCGGTTAATGTACTAGTCATTTGAAGCGTCGTTCGTGACCTCCATTCACAAACCACCACGACGCTCTCTGTGACGCGTTATGCATTTACGTCGTAATTATTATCGTTTTCCCCTTTTTTCTGTTCAGTTTTTACTCTACTTAATATTTCATCGTCGTCGCTGACTGACCGATGCTTGCAGGTAGTCAGCACCACTATTTTGGCACCAAATCAACAAAAAAGAATGAGTTGTATTTCACAAACCCGAAGGTATTGATTATTCTGTAGATGTAATTTTATGGTCTTGGGATAATGAAAAAAATGATTAGGTTACTTTTTCTTTTACTTCACAATAATTCATGTCGTTCCGAGGACTGTGCATAATCTTTCTCTCAACTGATATATTTGTGTGTTAAATATCACTTGCGTAAAGGTTGAAACATCGTAAAACGTGAAAATATAAATATCGACCAGCTATTGATTTGTTTTCAACCCCACAACACCTTACAGTTATGTCCACACAGTAATCACCAACCATCTCCGCAACCACCGCCCTCACCTTATCGCTCAAACCGTCACATCCAGACTCTCGGAGACCTTATCTCCACGTCGCGGCATCATTCCGTCGGTATCCAGTGCGCCACCGCTCCCGCCTCCGCCGCGGCGAGTTCATTAAAGAGCACATCCCGCCCCGCTCGCGCAGCCGCGCCGCGCCGCGCCGCGCCCCGCTCCGTCGCGCCCGCTCGTAAACGCGCGTCAAAGCCGGCGCTCGCCGCTCGCCCCCTCGCGCCGCCGTACCTGCCCGCGCGCGGCGCACAATGGCTTACGCGCCAGTAAGAGCCGTAAATCCGCGCATTGACGCGCTCTCGCGCGCCCCGTGTGAAACGCCCGCCGCGCGCGCACAAGCGCCTTATTTATTTTCGCTTTTTCCTCGCGACGCCCGGCGGCTCCCGGCGCGCGGCGGGGGGTACGTACCGGAACGGGACGCGCTGCACCCGGTGTAGTACGTGTGTGTGTGTGTGTGTGTGTACTCACCGCCGCCGCAGTCACCGCCCTCGGCACCGGCTCAGTAGAAGTCCCTTCGTTGAACTTTTATGGAGGGGCGAAACAAGGGCGCTGATACAAACAGCCTCGGGGGAACAATGTCACAAATTGCCCCGGTGCTTTTTCGGCAAGTTTGTTAATAGCTTTTACAAATTGTTCTCGTTACTAGAGCCGGGTCTTTTACGAAGGACGGGTCTTTTCGGTCCTTTTACATCCTGTGTGGGAGTGTGTGCGTGAGGGCCTGGAGTGGCTGTGTGTGTGTTAGTCTCTTCGCATTCGTGAAAAGGGCGAGCGGGTTCATTAAAAAATGAATCCGTCCCTTAACGTACGGCTTCGGACGCTAAGTAGGTTCAGACAAAGGGACGCGCCTATTCAGCCGACCCTTCGAAGACGACCTCACAATGAATTTCCCCCAATTACCATAAGCGAGGAGGAGCCAGGATGAGGAACCGTCGAACACTTCCAGGGCTATTCGCTGGGCCTCCACAACTTTTAATTAGGCCGGGGAGTGGTCAATGGGCAGGACCGTGGGAGTCGGCCAGCAAATGCAGGGTGAACGAAAATAGAGCGAAGACATCATGAGAAAAGTTATTGATTCAGACGCAAACATGCTGGCAGGAGACGGATTGTTTTCACAGTCGGATAAAAGGATGGAAGTCAAAGCACAGCGAACAGGGGGTAAACCAAAGAAGAGCAGAAGAGCAGGCATTTAGGCAAGGGGTAGAAAAAAATGAGAAAAGCAAAATTTAAAAATCAAATGCAAAAACGTTTTCTGAGGGAAGGCAAAAGAGAGAGAATAAAAGCGAAGGGGACATGAGAGCAGAAATAAATAAATAAGGAAAAAACTTTGAGTTACGCTCTATTAGCACATTACGATAAATAATAGATGCGCGTTTAAGATAAAAGTTAACTTATTAAATCGTAATTTTTAACACAATTATCATTAGGAGTCTCCAACACTGCAATACATTTATTTTTCTTCTTCTTCTCCTCCTCCTCCTTCTTCTTCTTCTCCTTCTTCTCTTCCTCCTTCTTCTTCCTCTTCTTCCACTTCTTCTTCTTCTTCTTCTTCTTCTTCTCCTCCTCCTTCTTCTTCCTCTTCTTCCACTTCTTCTTCTTCTTCTTTTTCTTCTTCTTCTAAACGCTGTTCATTGAAGGTTAAGTAAGAAAAAAAATATTTTGTTCGAAAATATTATTATAAATAATTTTTCATTACTACTGAGTACACTTTTTGTATCATTTACAGTTATTTATATAGAGAGGTATATAAATTAGAGAGATTTCAGTTGTGAATATGTGTCATCAGTTTCGGGGCAGGGAAGAGACGAGCTGAAGGAGAATAATTGCCCACCCCCTTGGGTACTGCACTAACAATTTCGATTCCACTAAAAAAATAACATTAATATCTCTCGATTTAGTGTTGAATGTTTGAGAAAGTGTCCGTATTGCACAGGTAATAAGAGATTTAGCGATCTGAAGTAGCCCTCAAGTGGCCGGGCGGTGCGCCAGCGGGTGATGGTGTGGCGAAGAGGAGCTTGGGGTGGCGACAGGGCGAGGCGGGGCGGGGTGGGTGGGTAGGGGTGGGGTAGAGTGGGGTGTGGCGTGGCGTGACGAGGCGTGCAGGGGATTGTGGCGCGTAGCGTGGCGGGGTGGTGGGGTCCCGGCAGGGCGTGTGGAAGTGTGGCGAGGTCGTGGAGCGAACGTGGGGCAGCTTGTGGCGGGACGTGACGTGGCGTGCCAGAGTCGTGACGAGGCGAGGTGGGCAAGGCGGGCCGAGGCTTGGGCTTGGCGGGGGGCGTGGAAGGAAGAATGGTGGGGGAAGTGGCGGTGTGTGGCGAGGCGCGCAGAGCGGGGCGGGGTGGGCGGGGATTGGCGCGCGTGACGGGCTGGGCTGACGGGCGCGTGGCCAGATGTGACGAGGCGTAGGGAACGTGGCGGGTTGTGCGGGGCGGGCGTGGCGTGGCAGAGAGTGGCAGAGCGAGTGGGCGCGAGTGGGGGCAAGGTGGGGCAAGGTGGGCAAGGGGCAAGGCGGGGAAGGCGGGCGAGCCGTGGGCGTGGCGGTGGCGTGGCGGGAGAAATGGTGGGGGCGTGGCGTGTGTGCGAGGCGCGGCAGAGCGGGGCGGCGCTGGCGGGGTGAGCGGGGAGGCGGGGCCAGGGCGAAGGCGAATAACAAGGGCGCGCAAGAGAGAGGGTGTCGGTCAGCACGCGCAGTGATTTCAGCCGCGCGAGTGAACTGACAGTGAGAGCCGGAGGGCGGCAGCAGGGGTCCGTGAGAATGTGCTCTGCCGAAGAGCGGGCGGGCAGCTGCACCACTTAGCACAGGGGTGCGAACAGAACAGGATTTGCCCGGGCCGTACCTGGCCATTCTCCCGTAACTAAAGGTGGCCGAGACTTGCAATTGTCAGCAAAATTGAAATTTTCAACCTGAATAACGAGCTTTAAATTTTGTAAAAGATATTCCAAATTTAAAGTGTAAATGTTTCATTCTAGCGTAATCTATAAAATCCATGAAACATTGAACTCTAGTTACCGCGACGGATTAATGTACATCCTTCGTCCCTCGATAATAATACAAAGAATCTTGAAGGTCCAAAGAACAAAAAGGATATTCTAAATAGAAAACTTTACGCCTTGTATTGAAAAATACCGATCATAAAACAGATGCAATCATTGGCAATAAATGCAAGAAATGCAATTTAATATTCTTAAGACTACTTTGACCTTACACTAAACACGTAACACTTGTAATCAATAGTTTTCATGCAACAATTACACGGTTTGGCTTCTTGACCTAAAATGTTCTCGAGCATCTGTTACGTGCTTAAATCTACAAAACCGAGGGGAGACCCTATTGTCCTTGCCCCCTATTGAATTTCGAATTTGGGGAGGCTCACCCCATCACTTTAAGTGTCTGGAGTTTCCTTGTTCAGAGTGGGTGAATTTCAATTAAAAATATTATCAAATTTTTTAAATGAAATTCATTGCACTGAAAGTAGCACTGATTTTCTTTAGCTTGCAAGTCAACAAACCACAACGGAGTCTGGCAGACATATTTAGTATGTTCATACTGAAGGGAAACGTAGTAGCTCGATTGAACGATATAACATTTTTTCAAATTTTTAAAAATACATATATTTTTCGAGGTTCGAGTACTGAGTTGATTAAAACTCTAAAGAATTGATGTTATTACTTTAACTCACTGGATGGTTCTAGTTCCTAGCCACAATTATTAAATATGTGTACTCATCAAATAATAATAATAATATTAATTTATTTTATTTCGATGATTAATATTATCTTTATTAATGGCGAAGAATGTACTTAAATTTATTTGCATTGACACATAACGTAAGTCAACTGGAATTCCCGTTATCCACTCGGAGCTTCAACGACACTACGTCGTTAATAAATAAATCCGAAGTGTATCATAATATCTTGTTCTCCACCTGACGCATAAAGAAACACTTTTGCTCCGAAGAAAACCATGTTAATATCGCAATGACGTAAATAATTTTAAAAAGCGCGCTTCTGTGGCGGAAGGTGAATGACGCGGTGAGCAGGCTGAGTAATGTCTCCGCGTGAACGCTTCCTCCAGGGGTGCCTATCGCCATCGGGTCTTTAGGACGGCCGGGGGCGGTGGGCGCCTCGCCCGGCGGCGGGCGCCGCTTTGGGAACCTGCGCGCGCCCCGCTGCGCTGGAACCGGCGACGAGGCCGCCAGATATTGGCTTCTCCCGGGGCCAATTTCCCCGAGGACGGCGCGGGGCACTCGGGGCGGCCGGGGAGGGGGGACGAATCAATAAAAAGTGATTGGTTGTTTTGAGGACGGCCTCGGGCGGCGGCGGCGGCGGCGCGCGGCGCAGACACGGCTGGCCGGCGGCAGCGGCGGAGGTGACGGTGGGGGGCGGCGGCGTCGCCCCCGTCCCCGTGCCGCGCCGGGCCGCATGTTTCGTCGCGTGACGTTGCACCGCCGCCGCCTGCGCCCCCAGACACAACATAGACGGAGCGGGCGCGTTGTGACGGCGGTTGGTGCTGGTAACGGGCCCCGCGAGTTTAAACGCATCGACGGAACTGGACAGTGAGGCGATTTAGTTTTCCGCTCATTCCAGTAACGGAGAAAAGATTCTTTAAAATAATGTCACCATTTCACTTCGATGTGAATTGAAAGTAACTATTATTATTTATTATTATATTATTATTATTATTATTATTATTATTATTATTATTATTATTTATTATTATTATTATTATTGGTTTACTGTGACTGAACTAAGCTTACAATAGCACAAACGTTCTCGCATTTTGTAACTTTTGAAATTTTCGAAAATAACAGCACCGAGTTTTGCCGAAGAATGCGACCTATGCCATTTTTATTAGCTTACTTTTGAATATAGCTCTATTAGAATTTTTGTAAATTTTGAGCCGTTTTGGGAGAATTTTTCTTCAAATACCTCCATTCGCGCCAACAAAACTATCATCTTAAAACACAACATACACGGGGTTTTACTTAAAGATCGTATTTTGAAGAACAGATTTCTTTGAGGAACAAATTCTACTTCTTCTATATTCGTTGCTAGCGAGAGAACGAATATTTTTTGGATCTCTTAAAAATTTCTTATTTCTAGAAAATTCAAGCACGCTCAACAACAAATTAGTAACTATGCATTTTAGCTAATCAACCTGTACTTCACGAACAAACTCTCACAAAAAGGTGATCCACATGCTTCTCAGCAATGTTTTTAAAATGCATAAGCGCCTCATCGTAAATACTTCCTCAACACATATCCGTTTCACAAATGACCAGGCTCAAACCAATTTGCTGATCATCAACGTTTACCACTAAAACGTAGATCTCTCAGACATATAACATGACCGAAGGAATACATTTTAAGAATTTAGATTTATCAGTTTTTCTATATCAGGGTGTCACCCATTTTCTCATACAAACCACACAACGCGTTTTTGTTTGCAGCATTGCCAATAACTTTCGTTTTTGCTACGCCTACGTAACTAGTGCTGGCTAGACAATAAAACATTTCTAATTCGCACTATCAACTAGGGTCATCAAACATTTCACGCTGTTCGAGGGACATTTTCGTGTCTCTCTCACCTCTCACTCTCAGCGTTCGCCCTTGCCTTCTCCCATTTCCTTGACCTGCGAATAATTCCCAAATTTTGCAGGAACGTGACAACTCGTTTGCTCGACAGTGACTCAGTACACGAGGAATGGAAACCCCATCTAAATTCTGTTTTTCGACAATTAAACTGCATATCTGTTTGTAATGATCTCAGAAAATGACAGAAGAATCAGATCAAATTTGATAACTTTGATCTCCCAGCTCTAGCCGTCTCATACAGAACCTGAACTTACGTTTTGTCATGCCCTCAAAAACTAGGAGATACTTTTTGTGGACCAAGCGTCGTTCGGACTTTGTGTGAAGTCTCCGAATAATTTACATTAAATAACGAGGAATATGTCTTCATATTTATAGCACTAATTTCTTGAAGTCAAGAAGAACTCCACGTGACAAAGTGAAAGCGGACTTTCACGAAAAGTCGACATGTGCGTTCCAACACATAGTGTTACAACTCGAAGTTTAATACACTTCGAATGAATTTCTTGGAAAGGCAAATGTCTGACAATCAAGAATCCGGCAGAAAAAACATGACTACTGGCAACCAATCGTTGTAGTTTTTGCTGACGAGCTTAACTTATAAGAAATCTTTCGAAAATTAAAAGCTTTGTACACTGCTAAAACTCCTAACGTTATTTCTTTCCCGTCACCAAAATCTTTCTTTCCTCATTGGGACAATTAAGACAATTCGTGGATTCGCCTCATCAATAAACTAATTTTCGAACTAACACTTAACTGTAAAATCGGGATTAAAATAGCGTTTGCTAACATAATTTAATGAGATCATAACTGGAAGGCTGTTTGGAAGTTGTCTGAAAACGGAAGACGCCAGCGCCGAGCGGCTTAAAGACCTGTTCAGCGACGTGTGCCTCAACCCCCACAGCCAGTGCCTGACTTCGTTACGACGGAGGCCGCAAAGGCGGGCCTCGCTCACGTGCCGCATCCGGCCGCTCACCGGCCCCCGACCGACACGCGGCACGACAGCCCTTCCGCGCGTGAATCGACCGCGGCCCGCGTCCCGCCCGACATGACCGCGCTGGCCGCCTGCGGCTCGTCTGGGCACTACACGCACCGCGCCGTCGGCTCCGCTCTCAGCAAGCTCTACAGCGCCCTCCCCTAACGCTGACACGCCCACGCTCCCGCCCCGCACTGCTCTGCCCTACTATCGCTCCGCCGTTCGCCTGCCCGCTCCCATAATCTCCTCGCCCCGCCCGCTCCCTCCCTCGTCGCCCTACACCGCCCACCACCACCCCTCCTGCCCGTCCCGCCTACCCGCCGTCCCCCCCACTGCGCCCGTCTCACCCTCCTCGCCCCGACCCGCTCAGCCGCCCCGCCCAGTCCCTAATTATCCCGTCTCTCCGCCCCGCCCCGCCCCGCTTAACCTGCCTCGCCCACCTCATCCGCGCCCTGCCTTTCTGGTTTTAACCGGACCTGCCGGGCTGTGCCTGCTTGTTCTGCACGTCCCGCCTCTCCTGCCGTCGCCCCGTCCTCTCCTCCCTCGCCCGTCCGCGCCGCCCTGCCCTCTTGATCCGCGGTCCCGTCGCCTCATACCCGCCCTCGCTCCGTCGTACCACCCGCCCGGCACCTTCCACGAAATGCGCTCTCTACCGCGAAGTCCTGCTGCGTTTCTCGGACTTAGTTGGCACTGCAAGAACCGTGTGGCCGCCTTTTTTTGTTGTTTTTTTTATTTTCGATTAACATCTTCTTCTTTTTTTTTTCATTCATCTTCGAAAACTCCTCCTAACACACTCAGAACACTCAAGATTAGTAAGGCAACGAGTAAACAAGCTCCCGGAAGTTCGTTCAACTGGGAAGTTGAGTGCTTGTTGAATCGCGTCGAGAATCTTCGAGTCTACGCTACGCAAGGAAATCTTTAGTTCGTTTTTTTGGACGGATAAAGACAGATAATATATTACATGATTCATCATATCCTGTTTTTGATGAAGTTTCAGTGAGCTTTAGACTCATTTTTCGTTCGCCTTACTAATTCAGCCTTTTCAACGCGAAAGCAGATTGAATTCATTAAAATTTAACGCACGTTGATAGTTGACCGGTCTGTTGAAGATGGTATTGAAAATAGAATGTTGCGTGAAACCGTCGCTTTCAATGAATTACCATATTAAGGGAACGAACCTTCCTGCAAATGGTATATACAGCGTAATGTACGTTGAACTTAGATCTCTGATATTGTTTCGATGTTCAATATAATCTGTACACGATTTCACACATGCAACGACAAGTCTGGCGAGAATTACAAGGTAGGTGACTACAATAATAAGTAAATGTCACCGTGTTGTTATTTATCTATGAGCTACACTAGTTACAACGTCAATCCTATTCTGAATCACGCTCAAACCAAACTTGATTATCCCTCTGCATGTTTCATCGTATCCGCAATCTTCAAATGCTATAAAACTTCCACCGGCTGACGATTCTCATTCATTGTGAGGGGGTGGTGTGGAACGAAACAATCATATTTGCGTTTTTGGGAGATTAACTCATCGTGACGAAAGTGTTCACCTTCGTTTTGTGAAGTCACTCCCTCTGTATACGTCCAAGAAAAAATGCTCGTATTAACTTTTAAAGCGATGACCGGGTTATTTCACCATCAGTATTAACACAACTGGTTACGAATTTCTCGAAAATCTCGAATGCACCAGTGCGAAACAATAGTTACCCTGAATGATCTCCGCTCTTAGTCTGAATAACTGTTGTATTCGGCGGGGGAACCGGAACGCTAATCCAATGAACTCTCCTTATGTATCTGACATTCTGTCAAGTGCACCAACTAGCCGCACGAGAGAGACAATATGCAGAAGCGTTCTATAGGCGGAGAATCACTTTATCTCATGCTTCCCATCAATACCAAGACCCGCCATGTCCCACTTGGCAGCGGCCGCGCGTAAATCTACCAGTCCGGCATCGGGAAACACGCGATCGAACTCAGCACAAGTAATGGAATGGGGGGTCCAGCAGAGGGGCTGGGCAGGAGAGTCCCTCCTACGCACCGCACGATAGCAGCGTCGCTGCCTATGTCGGAACCGCCGCCTGTTTTATCCTGGGAAGTTGCCGTTTTGACATTCCCTGCTTTCACGTCGCGAGGACTTCGCCCGCCAGCCGAGCGCGACGACGAGCCAAAGAGAAACGGATAGCCAGAGGAAGGGGCAGCAGCAGCAGCAAAGAGAGAGAAAGGAGACGATGGAGGTGAAGATGGAATGCACAGGCAGGAGAGATAGGGAGAAGACGGGGAATAGGAGCAGCAACAACAGGAGAGAAAGGAGACGATGGAGAGGAAGGTAGAAAGGAGAGTCAGGAGCGAAAGGGAGATGGATCAGAGAAGAGAAAGAGAAAAGAAAGGGTGATAGGTTGAAGAGAGGGGGAGGCGATGAGGAAATAAGAGAAGCGATGGAGGAGAGAAGAGGGGGCGAGAGAGCTTAGGAGAGATAGGAGGAAGGGGAGGAGGTCGATTTCGAGAAGCAGAGGGTGAGAGAAAATTGGAAAGTGGCTGGCGGGGGGATAAAAAAGGTAAAACGAAGAGCCAAAAACGAGGGGAGGTGTGCGTTGGAACGGGAAGCCGGATTTACATGCGCTAATATGACTGTGGAAAAGGGAGCGATAAGTAATTTCTTTAATTAGTAGAGTGGTTCTGATTTTAAGTAATTACAATAACGTGGTTTGAGTAATATGGCAAAATGAATGATACACAAGAAACTTAATAGAGAGGAAACTTAATGGCGATAGAGAAAAGTATGCCAGGATGACATGTTATTCAAAGATCTCTGGATTTAACGTGATTATTAAATAAGAGACGTCTTTTAGATGCGAGAACATGTCCCCGAGAGATTGAATAGACTGTTTTTTATGAATAGAAGAAGGAAAAATAGGGACACAAGGATGTGGGCATCATTGGACAAACATACAAATACAATAACAAAGACTAACTTACTTTAATTGCACATTAAAATACATTTCTAAGTATATTTTTTCCTTTATTAATAAGTAATGTTTTTCATTGTAAAAGTCTTGGTTAATTTTACAAATAATTACAATACGCAATACCACAATTACATACATTGGGGCCGCGTCCATGTCGTAGTTGCCGAAGAGTACAGGCCGCGCAGCAGTTAGGTAGTGGACCCAAGGGAAGTGTGTGTAGTGTGGATGTCGGAGAGTTGGGATTGCAGATCTGTTTCTGATAGCCCTGCCAGAGTGGTTAGGATGGCGGTGTGGTGGAGGACGAGTCAAGTGCACAACCGGGACTACGGTGACGCAGGAGATAAGAGCTGTGGGGGCGGAGATGGCGGAGGGGACGGTGAGAACAAGGCAGAGTTAGTGCTTGGAGCTGGGGACAAGGACGGAGAGAGTTATGTGTGCGGTAGGGGGCCGCGAGGGGGTGTCGGGACGAGGATGATTGACGCAGGGAGGGCAGCGAGAGTAACAACAGCGGAGGGGGCGGGAGGACAAGGTGCGATTAGTGTGGTCATTAGAGGAGGGGGCAAGGATTGCGGAAGCTGTAGGAGGAATGAAGCTGTTGAAACAGCCCGTCTGGCAGGGCTACAGGCGCAGAGAGGGCGGAGGGGGCGGTGAGGGCAAGGCGGTGTTTGCATGCCACTTGGAAGAGGAGGCGTGGACGGAGGGATTTATGATAGCGGTAGGGGACGCGAGACCGTCGGGAGCGGCGGGGACAAGGATGATTAACACAGAGAGGGCAGCGAGAGCAACGGCAGCGAATGGAACTGTGAGGACAAGGCGGGGATGGAGTAGCCTTAAGGAGGAGGTACAGACGGTGGTAGCGGCGCAAGTGATGAGTGTGGCGGGGCCAGCGAGGGCGACAGCGACGTCGGGGACAAGAGTGATAGGAGCAGAGAGGGCCGTGAGGGCAATGCATGAGGAGACGACTGAGTGGACATGGCGGGAATGGGGTAGTCCTTCAGGGTGGGGGAGGCACAGGCGGTGGTGGCGGCGGGGCCAGCATGGCCAGCGGCGGCGGCGGGGACAAGGGCCACGGGGGCGACGGGGCAAGGCCGGCGGTGCGAGGGGGACGGGGGGCAATCGACCGCGCGGGCGGGGGCGGCGCGGCGCCGAGAAGCCGCCGAGATTATCGAGAATCCGAGCCGCTCTTCGCGTAGCGCCACCCACGCGCCGCTCGCTCGTTCGCTCGCTCGCGCGCGGCGCCCTTCCGCCGAAACGGGACGCCTTCGAGGTAAACGCCGCCGGCGAGTGGCGTGCGCTCTTTTCGCCCGCAACTTGATCCTCCCGAATCGCCTGCGCCGCGCCGCCCGCGCCGCCCGTGGCTTTCCGCGAATCTCTGCTCGCAGATGGGCTTCTTTTCGTCCCTTTGTAATGGGGATCGCCTTGGTTAATGAGGTCACCGTCAAAGCAGGTTTACGATGAACGGTTCTAAAATATCATCTGGGTTCGCTTGTGCAGCGAGTTATTAAATGGGTTTCTGTTCACGGTAAATGCTGAGATTTTTCCGTTGGGCCACTGGAGTAAGTCAGAAAGGTTTCTGCGTAACACGGATTCAAAGAACAGTGATTATAATTACGAGTTGCAAGTAATATATAGTGTAATATTATTTTGGATGTATATGAATAAATGAGCTCTACATAAAATAGCACTACGAAAAATGCAAGAGTAACCAAATATTCGAACAGGTATCTGTGTTCATTATAGAAAAGGAAGTCTGAAGTAAAAGATATCTTGGAAACACATTCGACTTTAATAAAGAGAGACTAAGTATAAAATAATTGATCTTCTTACATACTAGTAGACAATATTCGAAAAAATATTATTGGAGCTTTCACGAAGCTCTACGTTTACGGTAAATTCAACACCACTTTGGAGATCAATTTGCAGTATGAACTTGTCAACGGCAGTGTGAGACCGTTGAGGCACACAAATCCTTTTCAGAGCGCACGGAATGAGAGTAAGCTCTGCTCATACCCGCGGTGCCATACACGGGAAAGCCGTTCGATGCGATCGCGAAAGGCGCTGCCGAAAGTGACGCATTGGCCGCCGCGTCGCGTCGCGCCGGGCCGGGCCGGGCCAAACACACGAATAATACAGAACGTACAATATATAAAGCCAGTTATAAATTCTTAAACCACTCCCGAACTCCGCAACAATCCGGCGAGGCAACTCCATGCATTAAACATGGGATGGCTGCTGGCTCGCGGATCCGCCCGCAGTCGACGGGTAGGCGGACGGGCTGGCGGGCGAGCGGTCGGACGGACGGACGGGAGCTGCCAATACGGCGCCAGTCCCGATCGATCAGCATCGGCGGCGACCGCCCATCCATCCAGCAGTCAAAACAGCGCGCGCGCGCGGGCGGGCGGGCGGCGGCAGCGGCGGACGTCGCCCCCGAGAGTAGAGGCGTGTTCGCAATCTAAAGAGACACTGCCGCTGGTCAGGGCGAGACGCACGCAAGACGTGAAGCTCTTGGTGGAGGACGTAACGTCAACCCCGAACAGAGTTACTCGGCGGTACTCACGTCGTTAGCTTCAATGTGGATGCAGTGAAAAGGTAGTGCGCCACCGACCTTTGGACAGGTTTGGGTGCGGGATTCGTCCCAAACTCACATAAACGTCCACCGGGGAGCATGAATCCTTGTCAGGTTGCCTATATTACAGCGATACACACGTCGATAGCTTCAAGGTGGAGGCAGTAAGAAGACGGATTGACGACCTAGATCCACCCGGGTCGCGGCACGAGCGGCCCTCAGATGGACTCTTGGTTTTGACGTGGAAGTGCCCAATACTTATTGGTAATTGAGGAAGTATTCATCCCTGCGAATTGTGAGTGACGCTTAATTCGGATTCGGTGCTTCCCTAGAAAGCAAGTAGCTCTGACCTGGCAAAGTGGCCCCACCGAAGCTTCATTGGGGAGATTTCAGTGAAGTTTCTCAACAGAATCCGTATACGAGCCTGAAGGTGCTCTTGGCACTGGAAAGGGGTGCGGATAAACACCCAGAGCTTAGGTGCCCAGCCGGAGAAACGATCCCCCTAGTTGAACAAATAAAAGTGTGGGGTAGCAGCCCACGCAGGGTGCATATTTCCATTGGTAAGGGATTTTAAAAGTAAATAAAATAAAAGAAAAAAATGTATAAAATGCCGGTGTCAACGGTAGTCGAGGTCCGTTAGGCAAGAGGACTTGAACTATCTCGGTTCGAAAGGTTGCATGTTGAAATCCCGCCGTGGATACTGGCGTTTATGTGTGTCTGTGTATGCTCGTGGCCTGATGCCGTGGACTATAACGTAGCGTCAGATATCTTCTCCTACCAATGGGGTGTAATGATAGAAGACCATAAATAAACAAGTAGAATTCTTTACGAGATCGTGGACACTATTTCGAAATATCAGATCCATGGGAATATGGGTGTATGCAAAGGCATGCATGTTAAGCTAATTGTATTGACAGCAACAACTCCAAAGTAATTCAGAAGTGGTAACTAGTGAACTATAAGACAGAAGTCTTGAAAATTAATTGTTATGTTTTTATATCGAAAAGAACCTTTGTTTTCTCAAAGAATGTACGATCGTCGGCAAGTCGATGATACGTCCTGCAGGATGACTATTGAAGTGATACACATCCCCTATATTAACAGGGGGTTGGCGCAAGAACTATCCCTTGTCTTCTGCCCATTAATATTAACGATTTATCTGTAATTTTAAACTTTTTGAAATTTTACACAATTTTACACAGTCAAACGAATAAATAATATTTAAAAACAAAAGTAAGAGCAACCTGTCAAAATAAAATTTAATGGTTAATGGTAAATTTAATGGAGAAAAGAAAAGGTATTTTTTGAACTTTTAACTATAATTCTGCGACGCCTTTGAATAGGCTTCCTCAAATTTATTCATATTATTCTTTTAAAATATAATAAGTTTATATTTCATTGAAATTTCTGGTCTGTTATTAAATAGCATGTTTAAATAAATTATTTTTGAATTACATACTTATTTATCGTACATTATTTGTAATTTACATTTACGTAATTCACCCCAATTGATCACGTGAAAGTAATTTCTCACCATCATTTATGAAATTACAGGTCGTTTAAATCTCGTTCATCAAATTTCACTGTCAACAGCAGATTATCAGAATGCCTTATACAACCAAAACACCTAACTTTTTACAGTACGAGAAATACTATTTAGAAAATCGAATCTACTTGAAAATGTTTCGCTCATACCCATCAACCAGCATGAATAATTAGTTACAATTTCGAAACGAAGGAAACAACAAAATTGGGCGTTAACCTATTAACAGTACATTACTTATTTTGGACAAATGTTCTTCAAATTTCCCAAGTATCAAGGTATATAATTATGTATGCATATGGATAAGTGTCACTCTCATAAGTGATAAATTAGTGTTCCTCTCGTAATATTCTTAACTTCCAATTCAGAGCCTGAATTCATGTTTTAATCCCTAAAATTACAAATCTACTTTAACATTTTTGCAAATCTATTTTTCACGAACCACGCCATCCTTTTGGTAGACGTATTCAGTCCTGTCGTATCAGTCCTGTCAAAATTGTTTTGAATTCTTAGATTTACGAAATCATAGCTCCAAACACGACCGCATTTGCGAAGTCTGAACATATTTCTCCAGGTGATTTTTAGGCAGCAGGGATTACGACGCGCTTTCTTCCCACGACAGTCCTTCGCCTGTCATTCCCACGCCCTCGCTCCGCGGGAGAGCTGCAATCCAGCGGGAGGTCCTCCCACCGAGCACCTCCCTCCCGTGGAGCAACCACTCCACCCGCCCTCCGCGCCCGAGTGCGACGGTCAATATGTTTACTCGCTGGACTCACTTATTTATTTTCCACTATTAACATAATACTCGAAACCCGCGAAACTCGAAACGAGAAAACTGGCAGCCGTCTGGTAGAAGGGTTTTGGAAACTAATTGCAGTATACTCGGGTGTGTGGTCAAAACGCTTTGGTATCTTTACAATGGCTGTCAAAGATTTGTATGGTTTATTTGAAAATACTGTTCATACGAATATTTAAGATATTGACTTTTCCTAATTTATCATATATTTTCATCGACCGAAGAATTTTTCTCTTACCAAGTTAGGTTTGAACTTTACAAAAATGTGTAAGAAAGGTAGAGTTGGGTTACATCCGACAACTTCTCCTTCTCTTCAAAATCATGATTACGTATAATGTTATATGATTTTAAAGTATGCCGTTCCCCCTAATCATAACCCTCGTGGAGTAAAAAGTAAAGCTTTTGAAATGTACTACATTTTCAGTAATTAACAGGTAAAAATATGTTAAACTATAAGACTATGTTAAATATATCATTACTCATCCACTAAATTGATTCAATTACATTATCTACATTACAAATTTTCAATGAGCATAGAAATAGAGATAAAGCTCTCCAGCCTCCGGATATGTGAGAGAAGTTGATGGTTTCATGAGAAAGAATACGGGTAAAATACGACAGCAAGGAAACAAATTCGATTTTTACTGACGAACTACAACTATTTGTTTGTGTTATTCCGCCTAATCTCAAACTGCGAGTACCGAATGTTGATACTCATTAATTACTACAGAGCCGACGTAATGCGACAGCAAGACTCCAAGAGAAAGCTCTCCCTCCAATTAATTTTTGCAATTCACGTGGTGCGTTGTAGCAAAAAAAACTTTTTTGATTTCTTGGTCTATAAAGAACTGGTGTGCTGTACTCTGTTATTGCAATATACGTGAAAATTGGTTTTGTTGAAATATTTAATTTACTGCAAGTGTTATACGATAAATTTTATCTATTGTTCTTGAGCAACGTGCGAGTTGCATTTTGTGCGGTTTTGTTAAGCAGCATTTTTTAACAGTGTAAGGCTACTACTCATAGTATAATATTTAGATAATAGCACTGAAGCACTGAACGTGTTAGCGTAGCATAATGCAGTCAAAGCGAACGCCAAACCACAACAGATGAGAAAGTGGGTGTATTAGGGAAATTCGAGACTGATTGACGCTAACCCATGCCAATCCACCCTGAAAATGAATCAGGACACAATGTATATTTGAAGACCTATTCAGCGCGTGGGGGAGGGGGGGCTCGAAAAAGCGGCTTCACTCACTAATGGACGCGCATGATGTGCAGGAAGTACCACGGTTAATTAAATCAGCGGCAATTTCCCTGCAAATACAAACATTATAACCACAAAAGGGAAATTCAATTTAGGGAAACGAATTTTGATGTCATGACCTGGCGATTTAATTGAAGCTTAGTAAGTAGATTGCATTTCCTTCTAGTTTTCATAGAAACGCGGTAAAACATTTAGTGCGCATTAATTAAAGGTCTCAAAACATTGTGACAGACAAATGTGCGAGTACATAGCTAATAGTCATACTGAATACTTATAGCACGCAGTCAGTCTATCGCTATAGATCGGACATCATTGTGACTGCTATTACGTACTAGAATCGTAATGGTAGGTAATATAACAACGCACTACAAAGAGGAGGGTATTAGCGGCAAATGGACAAACGAACACGCAGTATCGTGAGAACACACTGCAATAAAAGGATATCTACAGATCCCACCCCCTGCTCAAGCGCACGTCAGCCTGTCATTGGCGACGGGAGTCGCGCGTCATCGCAAACAACGCAGCGCGCGCATCGACCCGCGCTAATCCCGAACGCGGAGTGGGGCGCGCGGGGTTAGGCGCGGTGGCGGGGAGGAGAGTGATCGAGGAGGGGCGCAGAGGGTTTATGTGGAGGAGAATGAGCGGGGTAAGGTGGAGAGGGCTAGGCGGCGTGTGGAGTAGAATGAGCAGGATGGGACGGACGGGGTTAGGCGGGGTGGCGGGGAGTAGAGTGAGCGGGGAGAGACGGTGTGGACGGAGAGTTAGGCGGGGCGGTGTTGTGTGGAGTAGAATGAGCAGGTTGAGGCGGGAAGAGCTTGGCAGGGGGGGGGTGTGGAGCAGAATGAACAGGGTGGGGCGCAGAGAGTTAGGTGGAGTGGTGTCGAATGAGAGGGGTGGGGCACAGAGGTTTAGACGAGATGAAGTGGAGTAGAATATGCCGGGTGGCGGGCAGAGCTTTAGGCGGTGTGGCGTGGAGTAGAATGTGCGAGGTGGGGTGCAGAGAGTTAGAAGCTACGGTCTGATGTAGAATGTGGTGTGGCTCAGAGGTTTAGGCCTTGTAATGACTGGCGTGTAGTGGGTTAGGCGGGGTGTTGTGAAGTGAGTAAGGCGCCGATGGTTAGTCGGGATGGTGGGGAGGTAAGGTGGACCAAGTCAGGTGCGGTGCTGTGGAGTAGAGTGAGTGGGGAGGGACGCGGTGGATTAAACGGGGTGGTGGGAAATATTTTTTTCTGACATAGTTTACGTGACAATTAAAATAAACTATTAAATGATCTTTCTTTATGATTATGATGTGAGGATTTGAGGAAAAATTGTAAAGAGTATAACATTAGATATGATAATGCATGAACACATTTGATAAATATTTATTTTATTAGAATCATTCATTGTAGTATACATGTATGGTCGAATAATTGTAATGCTTTTGAAATTCGTGTGTCAGTGGCGAAATGTTTCTATTTCAATTATTGCGGAAGATTTTAGGCAAAAAGGTATGGCTGGAGAGTGACAAACTTACAGCTAAGAGCACCGATGTGAAGCGCACCGAGGATGCACTATGCACTGAAAATTTGAAGATAATTCACCTCAATGGAACATGCAATGTTTCCACTGCATGTCGTTGCCATCGATCTCCAGCATTTGTGTATGCACACTAAACAAACAACAGGAAGCGGAAGCAACCCCGGAAGCGATATACAGAGGCAAAACCCTTGATTTTTATATAATTGGATGTTCATGTGACGCAAGATGCTCGTATTAGGCAGTTAATAGTTGCTCGTTCGTTACAAATCGAATACGTTGCACGCTGTTTCGCTGATAACAAAAAATAACATAATGGGGGTTCATTTGCTTCCGCCGCCTTCGGTCCTTACAATAACCTTCAACTGGATGCAGTTCCACCAAGCTCGTACGCTCTGGCGTACTACGGCGGGGACAACAGAGCACGCGCGGGGCGGGCGGGCGGGGCGGGCGGGGCGGGGCGGAGCGGCGCGGGCGGGCGGGGCCGGCGGCGGGGGCGGGGCGGGGCGGACGGAGCGGTGCGGTGGAGCGAAGCAGAGCGGGGCGTGGGGCGAGCGGTGCGGGTGGAGCGAGGCAGAGCGGGGCGTGGCGGGGCGGGCCGGGTGCAGCCTTCGCCAGCGGACAACGGGCGGGCGGGCGAGGGCGTGGGCGGCGGTAACAAAATGCACGGGGGGGAGGGCGATGCGATTGCGCCACGGGGGCGACATGATGCTGCGCAGCGCAGCGCAGCCCGTGACGTCAATGGCGAGCGAGAGCGCGCTCGCGGCGACGAGGACGGCGCCATCTCGAGTACGCTGCCCGGGCACTGCACCTGCGCGCTGGCCTGCCGGGACGCGGCCCCCGCTGCACCGCCGCTCGCGCCGATCCATTCGGGCCGCCGGGCAGGGCAGGGCAGGGCAGGGCCGGGCCGGGTCAAGGCTAACTGCAGTGGGGGTGGCCAGGCAGCAGGCGCACCATGGCGGCGGTGCCGATGCAGCCGATCATTATGGCGGCAACATGGCGGCCCGAGGGGAGATGAATGGGCGATTGCCGGGGAAGTGGGCTGTAATGTGGCGAAAGTTGTTGAGATGAAGATGAAGGAAGGTCATAAATGTGGTATGAAGTGTTGTAATAGATGCATAGACGGAAATTACTTTGCAGACAGCAGACAAAAGTCTATGCGAAAGAAGGCGATTATTGTCGATAATAATTCGAAGTGGGGTTGTGTATTAGCGATGTAAAAAAGAACACATATTCATAAGTCAGTCGTTAGAAATGTTATTTACGAAAATATAAGCAAACTTATAAGTTGAGCAATACAAAATTACGCATTTGTTGAACAGGGTGTTGATAACAAACTAGCGAGAAAAGTAATATGAAACGGCATATTGGAATATGTTTTTCGAAGTGAAATAGTATTGATCAAAGAAATGAAAGAATGACATGGGATGTATGAAGAGTTGGATTAAATTTTCGAAGCAACAAGTCACACAATTCAATTAATTTGATCACTAAATTCACTACATTGAAATAGCCCGGGATAAAATTACAAAATAAACATCAATGAAACAAAAGTTGGTATTGTTGATTTTTATGATGAAATGCAACCGACGTATGAAGCATTATTATACGGTTATACGAGTCGGTAAATAAAGTTCGTAATTGCTTCGAAAATGTAAACCCCCTATTAAATAATCATCTGAGTAGTTTTTTTCATTAACTGTATATTATAAAATCCAACATTAACTGTCTTCTTAGCATTTAGTTGTTTCTGTTCAACATGCATTGTATGACAGTGGAAGTATTGGTCGAAATTCATTTAGAGTTGATTTCAAATGGTAGATTTTTTTAAAAAACGTATTAAGAGCAAATATCCATAGGGCATACTTCTGCACATATTGCCATTTATTATCATTTAAAATATAAAATTATTTTGATTAGAAAGATAGTTTAAGAGATAAACAATGAAAAGAAACAATTTCAAAAGAATATTGCAGTAGAAAAGCAATTATCTTGATTTTCATAAATATCATTTCAATACTGACCATCAGAAATCGTGAATTTCAATCAGTACAAGTTCTTTTAAAATTGCTCCCGAATAATCACCTAATTATGGTTTTATTTTGTAAAAGATGAATTTCACACTTCATTACGCGATAGTTAGAAACATGCACTTCTAAATTATTTGAATTTTATATTTTATATTATATCAGTGGCACAAGCGGGATTTTTCAGAGGGAAGGGCTACAGGTACAGACGACTTGATATTTTCTTCTAAGGATTTTTTATTTTTACAATATTTAAAATTTGTTTTTATTTGCTAATTTACAGTAGGTAGATATGAAACACTTAATTCAGATATTGACGGTAGCGCTACAAAAAAGAAATAGTACAAACTATATTTGTGAATATGTACCTTCAGCTGTTTGGCATCTCCCCATTCTATTTATAGTAGGAGAGTCGGAAAAGGTTGTAACCTCACCTTCTGAATTTATGGATAGATAATCGTATGTCGGTTTCCTTAATCTCGAGCGGTCACAGTGAGTTGAGGTCAATTGCTGTTGAAGGAGAGATGCAGTGTTTGGCAGTAGAAATAAAACTAGCTCTTAGCGGCATATTTGGTAGTAAATGCAAAGTTCTGTCAAGAAGTAATTTACGAAGTGAAGTAGGAGTAGTAGAGGAATAAGGTAAATTAGGAGGAGGAGAAAGAAAGGGAAGAACGGGATAAATAAGACGAAGAAGCGGATATAAAGGAACGAGGAATATACGGAATAAGCAGGGAAAGAAAGAAAGCATAGAAAGAATAACATAATAAGAAAGAAAATAAAGGGAAAATAAATCAAAATAAATATCACAAATGAGGAGATGGAGGAAGAGGGGTGGAAAAAGAGGAAGCTCGAGGAAAAGGAAAAAGGAAGGAGAGCAAGAACCAGAATCAAGAAAAGGCTGAGAAAGAAGACGAATAGGAATAAAAAAAATATAAAAGGAAAATAAAAGAAAATAAAAATGAAAAATGGGAAGCTGAAGGAAGGGGAGGTGGAGAAAGAGGAAGCTCGAGGAAAAGGAAAAAAAGGAAGAGGTATACAAAGACCCAGAAAAACATCAACCTTGCCTTCCCACAGTATATCCTACGAGTGCAATGCGGCGAGCAGCAGTTCACTCCCCAAGCCGCTAGCCCGCCCGGGGCTACGTCCCAAACCGAGCGCAGCTCGCCACGCGGAGCGCCGCCGCGCCGCCGGCCGACGCCCGTGCGCGAGAGCGCGCGCGCGCGCGCGCGGGAGCCCGGCGCGTGACGTCACCGCGCGGGATGAATGGCTGCGGGCGCTCCGTCAATCAGCGTTCGGCGCGCTTCGACCGGGCCCGCCGCCGCCGCCGCCGCCGCTGCGTACGGACGGGCGTACGCGGGCGTACGGCGGGGCGTACGCGCGCGCACTCTACCGCCGCCACCGCCGCCGCCGCCGCGCAGCAGTCAGCAGATGACGGAGCTCGCCCGCCTGCTCGTCGCGAAATGAGAGGGCGCCGACGGACGCCGTCGCGACGAGACCGAGGCTCGACGGCCAGATAAGCCCGCGGGAACGCTTTCAAGCACATCTGGAATTCAATCCACGTCCTGAATTCAGAGGAAGAATACATTTATCTGTCCGCTTAGGGGAAGATGGGGATATGGAGGAAATGGGAAATGTTTCGGGAAAACAGATATAATTAAATAGATGGCGATTTATCAACCTGTTATCTTTCTGAGGGGAGAAAAGTATAGCAATACGCCATGGACTATTCTGCAATGTTAATGTCGAAACTAAACGAATATTTACAAGTATAGTTAATTGTTCTGATTTTTACCTTAAAATTATAGACTACCTTCGCAGTCGACGAAACTATTCAATAGGAAAACGAGCGTAAATAAAACAAATGCTTAAAATTATTGTTTTTTTTTCTCAAACTAATTATTCTCTTTCGTACAATTTATTATACTGTAATTGATGTATGCATTTTTCAACAATGCGTTTTCATAAAAATTTTCTCAAATAAAGTGGATAAAAAAATAATTTTAGTTGAAACGTAGAAATAGATGCGTAGCTCATTATTTTATCACGAGGTCATCAAATAATAATATTTATTTTGAACCGTTAAGGGGTATAAAGGATAATTACGTGAATTTTGAATGATACTTATTATTTCAAATAATTAAAAAATTACAGAATTCTTGTTTACATTTTTATTGTCCCGTTTTGAATTTCATGCTACCAAGAAACGTATTTTCAAGTCAATGAGTGCAAATTTAGTATGAGAAATATATTCCCATGAATTTTAAAATTATCTCTACCATGGAATTTCAAAAGAAAGAAAACCAACATGCTATGCGGACTCCTTTAAGAGTTCCGTTGATAAAAATGTGGTATGTTACAGAAAGCATCATAAACGCAAAATTACTTTGCACATAAGATTAAGTCATAAAAAAGTGCACACAAGAATGACTCGTCTTGATATCCCCCCAAAATTAAACAAGCGTAATATACTGCATGGGGCCTCAAACATGCATCCCCTGAGGTCGCCAACCTCTCCTGCTTAAGGCACGCTCCCGCCCACCCCACCCACCTCCGTCGGCTGCTCGTCGCCAGTCGTGACGTGACGTCTTTCACAGACGGCGTCCCAGACGGCGTGATCGCCTCAACCGCAGACACCGCTTGTCGCCTCCGTCTCAACACGGCCGCTGCCGCCGCCACCGATGCCACAGCCATCACGTTAGAATAGACGCCACCACCATCGCCACTCCTACCTCATACAGGGGACGATCCACCCGTCCTTTTTGGGGGGAGGGGTGGACCGTAGATTTTTGTTAAATAATAAACATATTCTTTATTATATTGTGTATTATTTATGTACTATAGATATGATACTACTCAATATTACTGTTTAAATAATTATATAACTCGAACATTTAAATTAATTTTGCCAAAATAAGGATGGTAAACGAAAGCTCTATGTCTTTTTGTCCCTGAATGTCCCTGGCCAACCCTGCAGCCACTGCCATGCAACCACTACCACTACTGCTGCCACCGTCATCGCCACCGGCACAGTCATTGCCATTGCCAATGCCACATACATTGTCATTGCCACTGCCACGGTCACAGTTACCGCCGCAGCTACCGTCACAGCTACCGCCTCTGCCTCAACCAACGCTTCCGCCAACGCCAACGCCACAGCCAGTCACAGACGCAGTCACAACCACACAATCACAGTCATAGTCAGTCACAGCCATCGCCCCCCATCTTCGTCACAGCCACAGCTGCCACCGCCACCACCGTTGTGGCCTCTGCCACGCTACCACTACCGCCGCCGCCGTCGCCGCCGCTGCCACCGCCACCGTTGTCGCCTTCGCCACGCTACCACCACCGCCGCCGCCGCGTCGCGTCGCGCCGCGTCTTTCATGGAGAGGAAGAGGCGGGCCCGCGCTCTTTGAGACGGTGCGCTGCGCGCGCAGCTTCCGCCCAGCGCCCATTATAAATTCCACACCCGTGCATTTGTTAAACAAATCGGCGCGGCCCCGCTAAAGACGTTCGAAAAAACTCGGGAGACCCCGATGCAAAGGAATAAATTTAAATTGATTCCAGGTACAAATGTCCTTATGGAAATGTGCCGGAACGGGACGGGATGCGACGGGCCCTCCCAGGCGCGCGCTGTGGCCGGGTGGCGCGGCGGCTGAGACGGAGGTGGATGCGGCGTTGGTGGCAGTGGTGGCGGGGTGGTGGAGGTGGTGAAGGAGACGCTGCTAACGGCGGTGGAGGTGGGGGCAGTGGCGGATGCGACGCTGGTTGCTGCGGAAGAGGCGGAGGTGGATGTGGAAGTGGAGACGGAGACGGAGGCGAAGATGCTGGAGGAAGTGGAGGCAGAGGCGCAGGCGGAGGCGAAGGCGGTGGAGGAAGTGGAGGTGAAGGCGGAGGCGGAGGAGGAGGAGAGGAAGAGGTGGAGAGGAAAATGGCGGTTGAGGCGGTGGTGTTGTAGGGAACGGATGACTGTGTGGAGGAGCCGCAGGAAGCGCCAATGGTGTTGGCAGTGGAGATGGTGAAGGCGTTGCGTCGGTTGGGGTGCCGGTTACGACGGCGGTGGCGGAAGTGACAGTGTCGGTGGTGGCTGCGGAGGTGAGGTGGCGGAGTGGGAGGCAGTGGAAACTGCAGTGGAGACCCCGGTGCATGTAGCGTTCAAGGTGACGATCGAGCCGGAGGTAGGGGTGGGGGCAGTAAAGCCCGAGATCGTGATTTACTGCCGCAGTGCACGTGTCCGCAGCCGAAGCTCTGTTGGCGATATGGCCATTCAGCTGCTTTAAATGTACCTGCGCAGTGACGCTAAGTCTTGTAGAAGCGCTCTTGAATTTTGTATTGAAATATCAATACATCTCTGAATTTCATTTTTATAGCTTTAATTTTATATTAATTTTCTATCCCGTAAAAATTAAATAAATAATTGGGCCATTAACAAGGGAAACGTGAATAATAGTTTCAGACAAGAAACAATGGCAATTCATATTTCTTCATTATACACATTCAAAACATATTGAAAAAAATGTTTGGCATCATAAAAATCTTGAGATTCACAAGCCATTTCTATGGGCGCACCTTAGATGCACTAGACAAAGAGAGTAGGTTCTCTGCTCGAGACGTACTTCCGCCGGTGGTAATAGTGAAGCGCGCCGCCCACATCCACCGCCCAACTGCTCAGCGTGAGTAGCGCTTCTCACGTCCGTCTTCATGACGTTCTGTTGGTTCTAGCCCTGGGTGGCCGCCCCCGCCGCCACCGCGACTTCCATCAATGCGGTTGTACGCGCACGAACAGTGTTCGTTGTACGTCTCCGCAGTCAATGCCCTCTTCAGCATGAGCGTGGCTCTTTCTGCGGAGCCGCTCCTCGCAAACGAGTACACCGTACGAGCAACAACAAACGTGGAATGCGGAGTAGTATTAAAGTGTACGGGCGGGGAAAAGATACTGCTCGGTAATAAACATGGACTATCAAAATTGGTGGGGCTTTTTAGTATAAGTCGCATAAGCTGAATCTACATGGTTTGTTTTTGAAATCACGTTACCCTTGTTGACTAAGGTCGGGTCGATGAAACTGAAAGAATGCTCTCCGCACAACTGAAGTGAGCGTGGAGGTACTTACGTTGTGAATAGTCACTTTGAACCATCATTGCCCCTGACTTAACAACTTCTGAAATGCATTGTTACAGTAAACGGTATGATAATGATCCCAGTGTCTTAAACATTATTATCAAAATGGGCGTAAAATGAAAATTATTTGAGCAAATTCATATCCATGTTAGCCAATTGCACTAATGGTATTAAAATTTAGTTATAGAACATTCCTAGTGTGTACATATTTTCAACTGTCATGTTTGTAATAAGTTTATTTAAACAATATTGTTCAAAATCATCTTTCGGGTTGTTTAAGAATTTAGAAGACGCAATAGGTACAACAATTTTTGCGTTGAAGAAATATTAGAAATTCCATATTTTACGATCGTCCTTTTTTCATCCTTCGAAAAGAAAAAAAAACCAAATCCAGCGAGAGTCTCATTCGTGGGTTTTTCACCGTTTAGTTTCTCCGTCGCCGTCTCCGCAATCTGGGCATTAGCGGAAGCCCTTTTATCCTCGTCGTTGCCTCCAGCGCGGCGCCGTGCCACGTCGCCCCCGACGCGAGGCAAACGGCTGCGGTGACCTGTATTTGATTTTTCTTCATTTCGTATTTATAAGATACGTGGAGTCGACGGGCAAGTGTTTTGGCTCGCGGAGCGCGCTCCGCCTCGCTTGTTTGGGGCCGCTCCTCCGGAGACAGCGCATGTCGCTCCGATGCCGAAACAATCGCAGCGCGGTCCTCGAGCCCGCGACGACCGGCCTCACGGAGAATTCGTAAACAAATTCCCTTTTCTTGCACTGCAAGGCGTGCTTCCCAAACTATTCTTGATCGATTTATTGATAGATTATTTAATGTTTCTGGGAGAGTCAACGCTATGGTCGTTAATCCCGTAAGTGTAGTCCTTTCAGAGAATTCGTAAACAAATTCCCTTTTCTTGCACTGCACGATGTGCTTCCCAAACTATTCTTGATCGATTTATTGATAAATTATCTAATGTTTCTGGGAGTTTCAATTCTATGGTCGTTAATCCCATAAGGGTAGTCCTTTCAGAGAATTCGTAAACAAATTCCGTTTTCTTGCACTGCAAGACGTGCTTCCCAAACTATTCTAGATCGATTTATTGAAAGATTATTATGTTTCTGGGAGCGTCAACTACTACGGTCATTAAACCCGTAAGTGTAGTCCTGTTAGTGAATTTGTAAATCATATTGCGTTTTCTTGGACTGCGAAATGATCTTCAAAATTGTTCCTGATGGATTAATATTTCTGTGCGAATCAGCTAATATAGTCGTTTATCCCGTAAGTGTATTCCTGTCAGTGAATTCGTAAAGAAATTATGTTCTCTTGGCCTGTACTTCCCAATCTGTTCTTGAACGATTGATTGATAGAGATTCTGGGCACGTCAACTACTATGGTCTTTCGATAATCCTTCAAGTGTAGTGTATATTACGTGTAGGGAAGTGGCAGTGTTCTTCCCATGGTGGTACGTGAGATCCAACGCCGACCTACTCACCAGCATATGGAGGTTCCACCTTCACGTATTCCCATCAGGGCACCGCCGCTTCCAGAACAAGCTCCTGACTGCTCTCTCGACATGTGTGCAAGTGTAATGAGTGTACGTGTGTGTGTGTGTGTGTGTACACGGGACGAGGTGAGAACAAAGATGAGGGAGGAATCGTGTGCGGTGCGTGTGTACCGGATTAGGTGGCTCAGGACATTAACTGATGACACTGCAGTGTCTATGACCGGGAGGTCCTAGGATTCGGGTAACGACGAAGACAGGATATTTGACACTAGCTTTCGCTCGGTCGAAGTCAGGCTCTACCTGATGAAGAATTCTAGCGGCCGGCTGCTCTGTTCGTAGTTTTCCGTGGTTTCTTTTATCAATACCAAGGAGTGCCGGAGCAGTACCCTAACAAACGGGCCGCAGACCCCGTGCGATCATTCCTTCCTCTTCCTTGTCCTATCCTCAGCACTAACGTACACAAACTTACACTTTCAAGCACTATTAGCGTTCATGCACTTTTAGCATATCGGACTGCTACACCCAAGTTGGCGGGTTCAACGCCGATCGAAACCGTGGATTTTTAAGGGTGAAAAAATTCCTTCGGAGGGGAAGTAAAGCCGGCTGTCCCATGTTTGTAGATTTACTTGCATATAAAAGATCCTCAAGCCTAAATGACGCCTCTGAGCAAAATTCAAATCGCCTGTTACTCCTCCAAGAACTACCTCCTTTCTCTGCTAGTTGGTGAAAGGAGCGTAGCGAAATTTACGTGGTCAGACGGAAGAGCAGACCTGATGGCATGAGTCCCGCCACGTAAAATAAGGCATTAATTCAATTCAATTCACTATACTACCTCACATGTTGGGAGCTTAGAGATTTCTCCGATTTGGACTGCCCTGATGGTGGGGTGATACCAAGTTTGGTAAAACCCAACTAGTCGATGTGTAGAACGGCGCCGGATCTCGCCATCCAGCGGGGGAAGATCACCGTCACCTTCTGAAGAAAAAAACGCGCACTACACTCTCGGGGCTAACGACCTTATCAGTTGACGAGCCCACAAAACCAAAACAATCAATTAATCAACGGTATCCTATTTATTAAAGCACTGCGGCTCCCGTATTTGCCTGGGAAAGATCGGAAATTCAGAGAAACCGCTGAAAACTACCGATGGCCGCTACAGAGTTTCCTACAATCAGTGGCTGAATTCGATCTGGTTATGTAGTTCGGGTGAAAATGTACCAGCGAGCCTCGAAAGTTAGAATCTTCTGGTCCTGTCACGCAGCTGAGCCATCTCAAACCATCTACGACTTGTACTTCCCAAATTGTTCTTGAAGAGGTGTGTGTATTATCAATAACAAGTTCGCATTAAATTCTTCTCTGATATACTTCGCAGTTCGTTTTTGTATTATGAAAGTAAATAATTTTTTCAACAAATCTGTGTTCAAAAAACAAATATTTGTGCGATACTTTTTGTTTTACCTATTGTATAGACTTTAATAAACAAAAAGTAAAATATTGTATCATCTAAAATGGTCTCATGGTATAATTGCTTTTGAAAACAGTTATTTTTGGCCGAAATGTAATAATGATAACAAAATTTGCATGTAAATAAGTAAATCTTCGTGAATAGCGTAGTGAAAATAAAATATGATAAGTGAAAAAAAGATAATAGGAGTTTTCATCGTATCAAAAGTAATTTTGTAGCAATCACGATTTAACAGAGGAATTTGTAGTAGGGTCCGTATCGTGTTCATTTGAGGGAGTGTAGAGGAAGTTATCAAGTATATATAACAGTTGAATGCCATAAATAATATTCCAGTGTATGTGTGTGGACATGTTTAACACAAATATACTATAAATACGGTTTTGTAATATCAACATGGAGAGCAAACACCCATATAAGGCGATTAACAACTGACATGGTCCCAATAAATGACATGAAATAGTTCATAAAATAGCTCGCTCTGACAGTGGTGTGCGTCCGAGAATCGATTTGTAATCGCTCAGAGGTAATATGTTCGCATGCGGGGCGTCCACGCAAACAGCTTCTGCGCATGCCCCCCTCCCGGGACCACGCCCCCCCATCGGCGGGGCCGGGGCGGCGAGGGGCGGTGGGGATGGAAGCGGAAGTGATGGTAGTGATGGTCGTGGTGTGGGTCGGTGGTGTGAGAGGGAGTGATACCGAGGGCGGCGAAAGCCACACGTTTGGCGGGGCGCTGTCGGGGCGCTGTCTGGGCTAGCGGGGGCTGGCATGGACTGTGACTGCAATGGTGGGTACGTAATGGTGGAGCGTAATGGAGAAGTGTCGGCGGTGCAGGCAGATGCGGCAACGAAAGAGGGTAACGACGGTGGACGAGACGGGTCCAGTGACGGAGCAGAGGTGGCGGCAGTGACAATAGCGGTGGTTGTCTTGACGATAGCGAAGAGGGAGGGGGTTGGAAGGGAAAAGCAATGGGGAGCAATGGTGCTGGCGCGGACGGTAGTGGGAATGAGAGTGGGTGCGACGGTGGGGTGATGAAGGACAGGGCGATGGAGGACGCGAATGGCGGAGGCGCGGGGGCGGTGAATTGGGAGCGATAGTGGAGGCAGCGCACCAGTGGAATGGGGTGAAGGGGACGAAACTGGGGACGGTGGCGGTTGCGAGGCGGGTCGAAGCAGTGGTGAGGGCGGAGGTGGAGGTAGAGGGAGCGAAGACGATGGCGAGGGCAGGGAGCGCGGGGTGGTAGGTTTAGCGAGAGCGACTTCAAGGGTAAGGGTACAGCGGGGATAATGTAAGTGTGGTGGCGGGGCATGGGCGGTGGTGGTAGGTGTAACAGAGACGGCGTAAAGGGTGATGGTATTGGGGGCCAAATGAAGTGCAGTGGCGCGGGCTGCGGGCGAGGGTGGGAGCGGGGCCGGCGGAGGGGCGGCGCCGGGGGGCGTGCCGCGGACAGCTCCTTGCGCCGGCGAAAGACTAATTACAGTCGTCAGCGGCGCGGGCGGGGGCGGCGGGCGCGTTGCGCGAAGCGCGTGGTGATGGCGCTGGGGGGCGGACGCGGCGGCACGCCACGCGGCCGGAAGCGGCGAATCGCCTCCGCCCCTCTGCACGCTCCACCCCACACCCACTGTTGCCCACATGCCCACCTCCCCGCCCACTGCCCCCCTCACACAATGCAATAGTCGTACCTTCCGAGAAAGCTCTGTAGTAAGAAAGGGCGAAAGTAATTGTACATGTCATTACGGCCTGTTTTTCTTTTCTACTATTACTAGAGCGAATTCTTTTTGCTGAAAAGAATAAGAATGAAAAGAAAACTTTGGAATAAATTAGAAATAGAAATAATATTTTTTCATTACACTTGTCAAACATTTCACCTTAATAAATATGATTGTAAAATAGTAAACATGTATAAATTTGAAAGAAAATATATGCGGTACACAGTAAATGTCGTTTACAGGGAGGTATCGCAATTTTCTAAAAATACAATAGGCATCTCCCTCGTTAGTTTACAGAATTGATTTCACTTGACATTAGGTTTTACATTTACAATCAAGCATTCAAATTGGATACCTGATTCAAATTGAAATTCGCCTTCATTAGCATATTGTTGTAGGGATGTTTAAAGAACTTTTATACCAAAAAATGAGAATCGGAGAAAAGTTTTTAAACATTTCAAATAAATTATCATTTCAAACTTGCGAAAAAACTGCCGTTCCCCTTTCTCGTCAACGGTTCTGGAGAAGTTCGATGCCCTAAGGTCCGCTAGGGTCCCTTCCGATGCAACCGTGTTTTCCCTAACAGCACATCCTATCTACCCACATCACACGGCCGTCCTGCCTGGGCGCGTCACCCTACTCGACATTATTCTACCTTGCCATCGCATTTGCGGGCCTCTTTGTAGCAATACCACTCTCATTTCTCCGCATCCACCATCCCCGCCATTAGTCACCGCCGCCTGAACCTCTGTCTCCGCTACCTCCTCTGCCACCATCGCTTCTGAAGGACTCGCCCCCCGCCACTGCTGCCTTTCTTCCATTTCCGCCACCGCGCCGCCGCCGCCGCCACCGACCGCACCGCCACCGCCACCGCCACCGCACCCACCGCACTCCACCGCCACTTCCACCTCACCGCCACCGCCCGCGCCGCCCGCCGCCCGCCGCTGCCCCGCCGCGCCTCCGCCACCACCACCGCCACCGCCACGCCCACCGCCCACGCCACCGCCACCGCCGCTGCCGCCGCCGCGTGCAGCAGTGAGGCGTTACGGTGCGGCGGCGCGGAAGGAAGCGTCCGCCGACATGCCGTAGGTGCGGCGTGACAATGCTCCGGCGAAGGCCGCCGGACGCCGCCGCAGCTGGCGCGGCGTGCGCCGCTTCAGCGTGGCGTCGGTGGCGTCGCGTGCGGAGGCGCCGGGGGGGCGGGGCTCCCTGCGGCACGCGCGCAGCGCCATCGCCCACCACTACCACCACCACCACGTCACACGTGGGCGCAGATTGAGCACGAAAAGCACCCACCCAGCAACACAACACACACCACACACAATAATATATATATATATATATATATATATATATATATATATATATATTATATATATATATATAAATCCTGGTGTAGACATTTGCGGCCGTGAAATTTTCAGAATTTAAAAACAAAGTCAGAAACACCAGCTTTCACTCGCAGTTCGATATATTGACAATAATGTAAAATGTTATCGAATTTCAATCCAGTGATAAAATGCTAATCAATGTAGTACTTAATTCCAGATTTTTAGGAATAGAGGTATAAAAAAATACTTAGGGGGAAAAATTGTGGACACAACTTATGTAAAAAAGAAAAAAAAATCATATTTATGAATTGCAAATTTCTATCCACCCGCAGCATCGCACGAAATTGATAATGAAAGTAATATAATACAGTGTGAGGACATCTTAATTTGCATCTTTAAATCATTTCTTTAGACTAATATCTGAATTTTGTACCCGCATCCACATTTTTTGACATCTCGACGTTTTCGACCCGCATCGCTTTATTTTAAAAGAACTATATGGGACAACGAATGCGCTCATTGCAATCGACTCTAGCCCACTGCGCGCTTCTCCGCGCTTCACGGGAAATTTTCACTTTTCTCGCGGCATGACTGGGCACGCGAAGCGTCAATGAATGCAGAGGGCGCCTCGGAGAAAAGAGGCCTCACTGAGCAGTTTTCTCACAAAGAAGCAGTGACTTTCAAATGCTAAAAAATAATAGCGTTACCTAATATAAATAAATTTATGTTTTAACAGGACATCAATTTTGTTGTATCTTTAGAAACCTCGCTTTATGAGATACAACTTATGAATTTAGATTTAGATTTATTTAGTCAAATAAAGCAGTAAAAACTGTATGTGTCGTATGAAAATGCCTAATATTGATCTTTATGTCATTTCAAGATATCTGAATGTACCTGCAGTTGGTTTCGCTATTGAAAAATCTTCGCTTTTAGTCGTAATATTATTATGTTTTATGGCCTCGAACATGGATGTGGTCTACCACGATGTTTCGATGATTGTGTTTCCATAATGGTTGTGTTTCCCGTACCGCAACCTAATGTGTTCCCACTTGTGGTTTCCTGACCAAAATGAGGTCTACCCGGATGTTTCTTCTTAATTTGGTGATAAGTCGTGCCAGTTTTCGTGATACACAGCACTGCTGAAAAAGACTGATAAATTTATTTCGAACAACACTATTTTCATTTTTTCTATTTAATATATTCCAATACAGTTATACAAGATTTTTCTCTAAGATCACAATTCCTTTTTAATATTCTCAGGTTGCTGCAGATTTTTTCTTACATTAAATTAATAACAAGTGTGAGGATAAAACGATAGCAGAAATTTAATGTAAATAATAATAAATACATTTCGAAATATTTTGTATTCTATAGTTTCATCAAAGTTCTATCGTTTCTAGTCTAACTTATCAAGTGAGATATTTTTGTAGCTTAGTGATTACTGGGTAATATAATGAAACTATTGACACTTCTCATGTGGCCATAGGCTTTTCAGTTATTTTTCAATTTTTGCGCGCATTCGGAATTAGAAGTAAAGATAAGTGTGCTTAATCAAAGAGATTTTAAGAAAATAAATATTGGCTCTGGTATTCTTTATTAATTAATTTTGGCTTATGTTATTAATTCTTCCCAACAGATCACGTAAGACGTGGAAACTGAAATTAGATTATTACAAAACATCGTGTACCGAATAAAACATATTTCTCGTTTTTTGAACTCAATTGTCAAACCAGAAAGACAGCTGCTTCTGCAACACATTTTTTTGCGAAGAGACCCGTTGACGCAGAAGCGATTTTGTAATACCAAAAAAATATACGAGGCAAGTCCATTTCTTGGAAAAAAAAATCCTTTGTCAATTTTCCGCGAAAATCACACGCTAACGCATCGACAACCTTCCCAAAAGACACAATGAAACGATCCATTCCCACTCCCTGCTGCTACCCTTTGGGTGCATCAACCCCGGCCAGGCGGCCTGCCAGCCTGCCTGCCGGGGAGTGTTATGCTGCGGGGAGGCGTACGTCTGGCTGGGTGGTGTGGGCAGCCGCCCCGTGGGACGCCCCTGCATCCGTTCGCAGCAAACAATACGCGCGTCATCTGCTGCCGCAGAAACAGACGCCGCGGGGCGAGGAGCGGTGAGGTGAGGCGGGGCGGGGCGTGGGGTGGATGAACTGCTGTGTTGAGAGGCGCCGCGACGCGGGGGCGCCCGACAAAAGGGCCGGCAGAGCGCGTGATGCGTGTCGCACCGGGCGGAAGTCGAATTCATAAGCAAGGTTGTAGCTTTTTTTCTTTCTTCTTTCTTTATAGAAACCGATTCACCTCGCGTCAATTTGCGCGAGATTATTTTCGATGGCTTTTGTTACGCGCGACTTGTTGAGGTGAATGTTTGATTGATTGATTATTGATTCCGGGCGCGTCAACTGCTAAGGTAATTGATCCCGTAAGTGTAGTGCATGCTTGTTTCCTCGTCAGTTGGCTGTGATCTTCCTGCCACCGGATGATGAGATCCGGTGCCGACCTTCCGTCAGCTACCGTGGTTTTCCCCAACCAGATATCTCCCAACAGCGAGGCACTGCCGCAGCTCGGATAAACTCTAAGCTCCAGACCGGTCTTCCAGTCTGTGTAGTAGTGTAGCGCGTGTTAGTGTGTGAAAGTAGGGGGGTGAGAATAGGGCAAGGAAGAGGAAGGAAAGATCTCGCATGGTTCATGCCCTGTTTATTAGGATACTGCTCCAGCTCCATTCTCGGATAAATGACGTAAAACTACGAAATTGAACTCCCGACCGTTAGAATTCTCGTCCAGACAGCGACAGAACTCGACCTAGCTTTTCAGTTAAGTGTCAAAACTTCTGCCACCGTCGGGACTCGAACTAGGATATCCCGGTCAGAAGCACAATGAGGTAGATGAAGTGAAATTGTTATATAGTATAATGACATTTATTTTATATTGGGTGTACAGTTTTGTGGGTGGGGGGGAGCGCTAACCTAGGTATTAACGCTAATCATATACTGATCTTACAATCTACCATTTATATTTGACGCTACTTATTTACATTATGTACACGCAGTCTCGCTTATAAACTGAATTTATATTCTAGCACTTACTTATTTACAGATTTAACATCAGACTCACTTACTTACCCGTACTCTCTTTGTCACGCTTGTTTGTCTTCGCCAGCTCATTCGGTTATTGCCCAGAGGTGCACCCGCACAGTTCTTCCATCACAGGCACTTCCATCACGGGTGGCGTCTCTTTGGGCACCGGTGAACACCAGTGCTATCGCTTCACTCCTCTCTTTCGAATGCGCAGAAAATTTCCTCAACGACTTCAAGGCAGTGAGCTTTTACTATGCTTGCGATTCATCCAGATTCCAAGATAATGTTCGGTTTTTGTCAGCGTATTTTTTATTAATCGGATTCAAGTTCATAACGTTCTTTTAGCTAGCTGAAATGTGTCAGTTGCTAGACGTGATGGTTGTTTTTGTCTCACAGCTAGTGAGTCTGCTAGAACTTGAGCACCAGCAATCATTTATTTATTTCGTCTTTCTAACAAATTGCAAAATAGTGTTGCTAACTGAACATTCTGAGTTTTTTGTTTTGTTTTTATGCTCCTAAAATGTTATATTTTGTATGATGTTTTGCTATTTCCTAATAATATGGCAATAAATATTTGAAAGCAAACGTTTTATAATGATATCAGAAATGTTAATACTATATTTTTACGAGAATAATTGGATTTTTTGTAATTTTCGTCGAATGACGAAATTGTGAATGGCCTGTTTTGTTGTCAAGCCGAAGAAAAGTTTATTGAAATAGTTAACTTACTTAAACGATCAAATTAATGAAATATTTACTTCTATAATTGACCCTAAATTTCTAGGTCAGCACGAGGAAAACTGTTTGATAGGTCACACAGGTGCAAGTCTTGCCAACGAAAAAAAAACGTAAGAGACGATGTTGCCCGGGTCGTGATCTCTTATTACAGAAGCTGCTCCACGAGTTGTTTGAAAAGAGCGGAAAGGAAACAAAAACAAAATATTCCGACGTAGCCGGCGCGAACCCTCACTGCCGGCACCTGACGAGCGTGAAGGTATTGTCTTAACATCTCTAGTATTCTTCGTTTAAGTAGAATATACACTCAAAGAACATAATTACCACACCAATATACTGCCACTCAAGAGAGGCGTTGACAGCTCGCAGATGGTATCTACATTCCTGGCGAATCCCCGAGCAGCGGTGTAGCGCAGCATAAGCTCCACAAAGAAAAAAAGACAACCCAGCACTGGCGGCTACAGAGCAGCAACTAAGGCGAAAGCACTGGAGGCGATTTTTCCTGATTGCCGGCTCATCACGGAGTTGAATTCCAAGATTCTCATTGCGTTGATTCTTCCGGCAGCACCGACGCTTCTAATAAGTTAATCTAGTTGAAGTAAATTAAGTGGTGACCGTGTCTTGGCCTTCATTATTGTCTACGACGGAGCGTCGGCGGGACCGTTGGAGCATCTTCCCGTAGTCCACAATTCACCTGCGCCCGCGCAGACGTCCCTGCGGTACTCCTTGCCCGCCCGTTCTCCATTATCCGGCGGGGATTGTGCCTCGGCCCAGGTCAAAGTCGCGGTTTTCCTCATTACCAACCCCGCAGGCACGAAAACGTGGTACACGAACGGCCGTGCTCCCAACACACTCGCGGCAGGTGCGGGGGACGGGGGAGGGGCGATGGAGATGCGGCTGCGAGAGTCAGTGGCTGACCCGCAACCTCGTAAAACACCGCGAGGAATTCGCGGTGTGACGCGGCGCGAGAGCGCGAGTGAGGCGTCGCCGCTGCGAGGACGCGAGGGCCGGGCCGGGCCGTCAGCGACGACGCGTCCTCGGCCGAGGAATGCGAAACGGAAGAGGTCACGACGAGAAGAGGACGCGGAAAGAGGCAGGCGAGAGAGCAACAAGTACCGAACAGCTATAATGACTTGAGTCAAGAAGTCAAGTAATGAGCAGAGATTAAAAGAGCAGATGAAGCGATCGGCGAGGCAGCTAAGATATGAAAAAAAGATAGGGAAAGAGGTGTCGGAGTTTTAGAGAAGCGACAAAAATGTAATTAAGAACCGCTATAAAAAATAAATAACAGTTAAAATAGATAGAGCTTTGAAACAAACAGAACTAAGTATATTAACAATGGTTTCAACATGAATAGTTAATACTCGTGTATCAAAGATTAGAAACGATTCTGACCGAGAAAATGAAGGCGGTAATAGCCTACGATAGCTAATAAGGATTGAGATTACAGAGATAACGGATCATTTAAGATGTTATAATAATATTAGAAAGAAGCCATAAAAGATATGTAGATAAACACTGTATAACGAAAGAAAGTAAATACCTGAGTAAAAATAATGGATGATTCCGATTCTTAATTTTCGAAAAGTTCCGCATCTCTAAATAATGCCACGCCTCATTCTGCTATTTCTTCCTCGTCGCTCATGAAGTCGCATTTCCCACAGATTTCCTCGACTGTAGCTTCAAGGGAACCTGCAGCATTTTTGCATTTAAGCGAGGAATATTCCGCCGCCGCCACCACCGCCGCCGCCTCAGTCGCCGCCACTGCCGCCGCCGCCGCCACCGCCGCCACCGCGTGATCTTCGCCAAACGGGACTAATCTCAGTGCTGCACCCGAAGCCTCGGGGTCCCCCTGCTCGCTACTGCGATTCTTCCACTCCAGCTTCCACCACGTTGGCAGAGCTTCACAACACGAAACGCCCTCTTCGAAGCTGCTGACAGACAAATCTGACTTCAAAGTGAGCTGGGGCATCTTGGGTATATTTCCTACAAGAGTACGTCAATACGAATCTGCATGTCCGTTCTAAATCTCTGTAGGTTGACTCTACAGCTCTGCGTACTTGACAATATGACTGATGATACCGTCCAGTTGGCTTGTGGTATTCAGCGTTGTCACCTCAAGTTCGCTTGCGTTTTAATATCGCTAAGGTGGCTGCGACACTCTCAGTTTAAAAATTTCTTTTCGGCTTTTATAGTTAGTGCGTTTTCGTACAGCATCCATGATTTTGTGCGTATAGAATCAATAGAAATATTACACTCAACGTTTCCTCGTCAGATTTTATAACCTATAAATTTATTTTAGTGAGATAAAAATCTGGAATAAATTACTCCGTTGCACCAGACAAAGGTAAAATACGAAGTATTTGTATCGAGCTTGTAACTTTCCGCGCTATACCTCTAATACATCAACTTCCAAAATTACTTTTTACGACTTCACAGTGAATACATACACAAAAGGCTACGAATAAGAATTCTATGTTCATTGAATTCGACTAGAATATATTTTAAACACACGTAAAATTATCTTTCTTGACAAGAAGCACTATACCCATGTCTGTTGACCTCGCATGTCGCAGAATTTATGGTCAGCGGTCAGCTCGTCACAGGCATATCGGGGACCGAGGCTTGTCACACAATTCGACAGGGCGCGGCAGTCGAAGCGAACAGTGTTTCCGCCAGAACGACGCTGAATGGGGGTCCAGGGTTTGTGAATAGGGGCGCAGGCGGAGACGGCCGCTGGGGCGGCGTGGGGCGGGGCGAGGGCGGGTACCGCGAAGACCACCCGCGGTGGCGGACGCCGCATCTTGGGTTATTTCCTACAAGAAGTACGTCATACGAATTCTGCATGGTCCAGTTCAAATCTCTGTAGGTTGGACTCTACAGCTCTGCGTACTGCAATATGACTGATGATACCGTTCCAGTTGGCTTGTGGTATTCAGCGTTGTTCACCTTCAAGTTCGCTTGCGGTTTTAATATCGCTAAGGGGGCTGCGGACACTCTCAGTTTAAAATTTCTTTGTCGGCTTTATAGGTAGTGCGTTTGTCGTACAGCATCCATTGATTTGTGCGATATAGAATCAATAGAAATATTACACTCAACGTTTCCTCGTCAGATTTTTATTAACCTATAAATTTATTTTTAGGAGATAAAAATCTGGGAATAACATTACCTTCCGTTGCACCAGACAAAGGTCAAAATACGAAGTATTTTATTCGAGCTTGTAACTTCTCGCGCTATACCTCATACATCAACTTCCAAAATTACTTTTACGACTTCACTAGTGAATACATTACACAAAGGCTACGAATAAGAATTCTATGTTCATTGAATTCGACTTAGAATATATTTTAAACACACGTAAAATTGATCTTTCTTGACAAGAAGCACTATACCCATGTCTGTTGACCTCGCATGTCGCAGAATTTATGTGTCAGCGTCCAGCTCCCGTCACAGGCATTATCGGGGACCGAGGCTTGTCACACAATTCGACAGGGCGCGCAGTCGAACGCGAACAGTGTTTCCGCCAGAACGACGCTGAAATGGGGGGTCAGGGTTATGTGAATAGGGGCGGCAGGCTGGAGACGGCCGCTGGGGCGGCGTGGGCGGGGCGAGGGGCGGCGTAACCGCGAAGACCACCGCGGTGCGCGGACGCCGCGGCAGCTTCTCGGCGCGGTGTGGGGTGGCAGGTGGGCGAGGCAAGCACGGGAAGCCGGGCAGGCGTGGCGGGCGGGCGGGCGGGCGGGGCGGGCGGCGC
>BOPP01000002.1:14748390-14766429 GCA_017312745.1 Gryllus bimaculatus | reverse complement strand
CGCGGACGCCGCGGCAGCTTTCTCGGCGCGGTGTGGGGTGGCAGGTGGGCGGGCAAGCAGAACGGGCAAGGCGGGCGGGCGGGCGTGGCGGCGGGCGGGCGGCGGGGGCGGGCGGGCATCCTTCCTGGGGGCGTCTTCCCAGACGGTTCGTAATGGTTCATGAGGTGCGTTTTTTTACGGGCAATGGTAATTGTCTACATGACTTCCAAGCACAATTTCTGCTGGAGTGCTTAAACTCCACCCCTTCCACCCCTTTAGACGTGTATTCTACCTAACAAATTTGAGTTTTCAACAAGCCGCGAGTTTGAGTCTCAAGACTTATGTGTGTTTGAAAATTAGTGTTTTGGCTACATTTCGGCGCCTTTCTGAAAATAATGTAAAGAGAAGTTCAACCCATTTTTAATTATTTTGCGACTTTTTGAAATGATTTAACAAAATTAAATATTTTGAAAAAAAGACAATTTAGTCATTTCATCTTATGTTTGAGCTATCATTACTACGAGTAAAATGGTAACTATAAAAATACGCATGCACCTACTCTTCATACACAGTACTTTCCGTTGACTTCGGCGAATCATCCCATTTTGAAAACAACGTGGTTTAATCCATTGATCCCCAATTGGGATCCAAGTCCAGTAAAGCGTTACTTTCAGTCAATGAATGTTAGAGACAGTATATGCTTCCGCCATCATTACCAGTTCCTTCCTACTTCCGCCATCATTACCACTTCCTTCCTACAGCTTCCTTCCTACTGCTTCTATCTTCTCCATTGCCATGCGTTCCCCGAATTCACTCCTGTGATCTATCTAATCATGTCTGTGACGAACAACTCTTCGACTAATTCATTCGTCTTCACAGGGCGACTCTACATTTGCAGTTTTTCCAACGAATTGGGTAACAAGAATTCAAATCGAGTGTCGCGAGTTTTATGTCATTTGACATACTAAAAAATCGAAAAATATTTGGGGAGGTAATATTCCGATAATGCTTCTTATAATACATTTAAGACACTTTTATATTATAACACTGTGCGTGTGTGTGTGTCCATTAAGAGAGTTCGAGTATTGTATTGTATTATCAATCTATGTTTTTGAGGGCGCCAGAGCTCAGGAACGTCTGGATGGAGACAGCGGCTCTCCTTCTCCCCAGTTCCACAGGTCGGGTGGCGTGACGGCGCGGGGAGTGGGGAGGGCGGGGCAACGAGGCCCGCGAAAGGAGGCGACGCGGTGCGGCGATGACAGGCGCGATCCCACCGGCGGCGGCGGCTGCTCCTCGGCGCGAGAACGAGGCGGCGAGAGAGCGGCGCGCGTCGGGGGCGCGCGGTGATTTATGTGATGCATGCAGGGGCGGCGCTCCCGCCTTCGTCGCCCACGCCCACGCCCACGCCCCGCCCACGCCCACGCCCCACCGCGGAAGCTCCGGCTGCTGGAAAGTGTGGAGCCGCGGGGCACTCTCGAATGTGTGTTGCGGATCTTCGTTCCCGCAACAGCGTACCCACATGATGTGGCCGCGAGCGTTTGTAACGCTAATAACTAAACCAGTTGCAGCTGTAGTACCACTCACCAAACATCGCTCTTTCGTCAGGTAGTTTTCATAATAATACTTCAAGTTGTATACACAAAACAAGTATGATGATCATGAATTCATATGTCAGGGATCAATTGGAAGTTTTTCCTTCTCTTTTTCCACTTGGGTATCTCGTTCCCCAAGGTTTCGCTACTATTAGATTTTTATCTAATCTGCCTCGAATAGCTAACATTTGGATTTTATCTACGTGATGCACAGGGATTCATTCAAAATACGTACACAAGGCGTCTATTCTCAAGAGAACTCAACCCAGTTCACTTTTCAAAAAACTCCGCGTCCATGGGAACCGATGATCCATACGATTCTTTCTTCAACTGTTCTTTTTCACGAGATACATAAAACTTCTACAAAATGTATACACTCATAACGACACAGATTGTTAGTGGACATTGCGTACGTGTTGCCTCTGCAGCTTCATTGACTGAGAAAATCCTAGGGTTTGAATTCAGACTATGACGGATTTTCGACACTAGCTAGCAATCTGGCTGGGAGGATTTCAACCAGTGTCTGGTGGAGCATTCTAGAGGGTGGCTGCTCTGATTGGTTGATCTGGGGTTTCGACGATCAGTTCCAGGGGAATGACGGAGCAGAACCCTAACAGCGGACGATGTGCGATCTTTCCTCCCTCAGTCTTGTTCACCTCTCCCTTCAACGTGTAAACGCTTATAAACACTATTGCACATGTCAGGAACTCAGTACATGTTCCCGTTGGAGTGATAGGATAGCAGGAGGGGGAAACCGCATAGCTGTCGTGCAGTTCGGCGCCAGATCTCCCGTTGCAATGAAGGAGGTACAGTGTCATCTCGCTCGCCGGTTATTACTTGCACTAAGTTTACGGGACTGTTCGCCTTGGAAGTTGACATGCTCGGAAACAATAGTCCCTGTCACGTATGTACTACTTTGCGCTCACGTTTTCTTAACGTCTGAGTTCCTAAGTCCTTAATCAGCACTACCCGACGCGGATTTGACAAAAACTATAGTCTCACTCGCAGTGATACGGCAGAAGTGTCAAGACTCCCTACGCTGTTTCTGAATGAATTCAACTTCTGCCGTTCCCTACTGTGCCGTGTGTTTTATTACCTCATAAGCATTCGTAATTAGTAATTCCAATTTTAATGTATTTAGTTTATTATTTAGTAACCAACCAAGAATTAAGGAAAGTTTTACTGTAACACCATATTTCATTAAAAAGGCGATTTTATTCATTGGTTGTTTTCAATCGTTGTTACTCTTTGGTATTCTTTTACTATTCGTCCTATTTTATTTTCTGTTATTCGTGCAGACAAAATGAATTAATTCCTGGTGCTACTATGTATTCGCGAACGACGCGCGAATAGTCGTACTATAATGGTGTGAATGATGCCTGAATAATAATTTTATCATTGGCAATACCTATCTGACGTGACACGGCAGAACTCTGTTCTGTCCGCAATCCGCGCTACATGTCAAAAAACTCGTACCTGTGCCGAGTGGGGCGTCTCTTAGAATATAGACCGATGCACTAGATTTGTATCTATGTTCCTACTGTGAACCAACGTTATAGTCTCTCAAATAGAGACACATTTGTTTGGTGGAAGATTCTTCCGAAGTTCTCTTCTTTATTCTATCTCTTATTTTATTAACTATGGCTTTTCGTATTTATTACTCATCACATTTTCATATCATCTTCTCACAACACACGTGCCATACTGTAAAGATTAGGAGACCAACAGAATGAGGAGGTCTGATTTTGAAATAAGGCCAGTTTTTCTTTAAACAATATCATATGGAAAATAAAATAATGCTATTATTGGTTTTGTGCAATACTTAATGAGACCTCGAAGCTACCTAAATGTCCTCGGAGCATAGTTGCGCACGTTATCAAATTAAACTTTACAAAGGTGATGATGAGGGAATAGTAAAATTTCTTTTAAGTCAATGCACGGATCTAATAGAATACATATTGTTCACTTTGTTCGCGCCTTTGGACACTAAATACTAGTAATTTTCCAAAATACGAAGATGATAGGAGATTTTGGTCACTCGCAGATTTTAGATGATACTCTATGGAAAATTATTGTTATCAGTTGCACGCCCGAAAAAAACCAACGGCTATTTTTTGCGATTAACACATTTGCCTTCATAAGCAATCAAGAGAATGTGTGATTTTGCGGCATTCATTTTCATTAATGCGGTTGCGATTCTCTTTACCAATGATTAAATGTTTTAAACGGTTTCTAAAAAATATCAGATTTTTTACTATATGCAAATAATTCCCAGCTTCCTGTTTAAAAACGAGGATATACGAGTTTATAAGTAATTTTCTGGTGTTGGACATTACTGCCCTTTAACCACTGTAGAACAAACATTTGTTTCTCCGTGGATGTTTCATTGCTTACATTTCCTTTACATACATGAGCTTGGCTCATTACCCCTTGTTTCCACTAAGACATATTTCAGTCTTGTCACCACTATTCCTGCGTTTTCTACCCCTCATGCAACCGACGCAAGAACTATGCATATTTATTTAGAAATTTATCATAATTGATGTTCTCACAAAGACTGTAAATATGACGCAATTACGTGTGCATACACGGTTGTCACTTTCCCTGCATGAAGATATAATAAAGTAAACATATTATAACCAAGACTTATGAACGTAACATACTTGCATCATTATTCCATTCCCTGCGTTAATGGGACAGCTTTCACATTTGTAGGGTCATTTTCTCATTTTATTATCAGCTATGTTTAAGCTTGCTGATGCCTTGATGGTGTCTAAACTTGATAGTCTTTATGACAAAAGGAGATATTTTCGTAGCTATTCTCCTATTGGAGGTTCTAGAAGACACGCCAGGTTTTGAAATCATTATCCCAAATGCGAAATTTGAAATCACAGATTTCGAGTATGTAATGTAATGAAGAAGCACGTGACTCAAAATATGGTTTCGTAATAGTGCTCATGTATTTTCCATAACTAATGACAGATCACCATGGCTGTAGATTCGCTGTGTAAAAATCACACATGACTTGATTGTGCTCCAACTTGCAATCTCGAATACATCAAGTCACTTTTCTCGTTGATCCACCCTGACACTGCCTTAATGAAGATGTACAAGTTCATTCATTGCGAAATGTACGTTCATCACTTGAAGTGACCTATTAATTGTGAATCCAAGTGCCGTGATTTCCAGGATAGAAGTACATCTTACTACTTCGAGTCACGGAAGCTTGTATCCTTGGTTGCTTCTCGTGAATGCGGGAGTAATAGCATCGAAACAGGTCACGATCCTCGCACAACCTGCCTCGCTTCCTTCCCGTTAGGGCGCTCAGGCAGACTGATCGTTTAATTCAAAAGCGCTTCCTGCGATTCTGGGAAATATGTCCGTTTGCAGTACGTGCGCTGAGAGAATCTCGACATCGGCACGCTGATAGGCAACCTGCACATTATGTGTAGATGAGGAAAAAAGAAAGAAGTGGCCTGCTGGAAGAGACGAAGCTTTTTTCACCATTACGAACGTAAAATGAGAGAGTAAGGGGCAGACTTAGCACTGCAAATACGAGGTCATTGAACAAGGGCTTTCACCTCGAATGCACATCTCTATTTCCTGTGCCAGTTTATAGCTCTACTAGCTCACATTCATTGCTGACAGGAGACGGCACTCACAATGACGTTCATCACAACTCATGTCGTTAATATCGGGTACCTATATACCGGTGATTCACCTTATCATGATTCATACTCGCTCTACTGACTAATCCGACATGAACGAGGTCGTGAAAATCAATGAACCTTTTCATCCGATTCGAGTCAGGTATCAGCTTCTGTATACTAAAATACGAGACCAACCCAACCAGCACCATAAATTCCCATTGCAAATCCGGCAATGCGCCACCCCGACAAGCCGAATCTCTCGGATCAAAAACACTCTGCCGACAAAATAACAGAATCATTTTTTGAACAGAAGTTTATCAGATTGGTTTTAGCGTCCTTTGGTATCTTGGCGACGTAACGCAAACCAGATGAAGTTTTTTCAAACGTATTTGAATTTGTATCGATTACATTCATTCAGAAATAAACACTGCTCTTTGATGGTTTATCAAAATAATGCCTGTGTCGACTATTCAATTATATTTCTTACATCTTACAAATAACATGTAAAATTATACAAATTTGGAAACTTTGAAGTAACCACATATGGAAAAAATATGCACAATTGATTGATACAATTATTATTTGACATTTCCTTTTGTTTCACTTGAATATAATGTATTTTACTTTCGTCGCTTCGAAGTCTTTTGTTACAAAAATAGGAATCCTTTTAAGCGTGTACGTGAATCATAAATGTCGACATCAAATTCTCATAAAGAAAGTGTTATTGACCTTCCAATAGACTACGTCCCACTTCACTGAATTTTCAAAATTTAAATTTCTTTCAAGAATCCATAACCTCGTGTCTCTGGGGAAAATTTCAGTTGTCTATATCGTTTACACTCTGTACAAAATATAAATGTTATATTACTATCCAATATGATCAACACCAGAATTTCCTGTTGATGAATGTGCCCTTTTCATGTTCACGCAAATAAATATTGCGAAAAAGATGAACGAAAATGCTTTTGCAGTACTTTTGTGGTAAGAATGTCGACGACTGTATACCGATAATTACAATATTTGAAACTTTAATTTTTGAGGCGATGGTAGTCGTGACAAGACACATTGACTGTTACGGAGATACTGATGAGAGAGAGTGAGGAAAAGAAATGAGGTGGTTAGTTAAAAACTGCTTAAAGACAATAGGAAACGCAATTGGAACGATAAGACCGTAGGATACTGATGGCAGGAATTTAAACTTAAATATTTGAGGAGATGGTGGTCGTGTAGCAATAGTGTCGTTGACAAGGACCCTTAGTATGAAACCAGGAGGAAAAGGCAGCCTCGGAGGCAAGACAAAGAGGGCTTGCTCCCGGAACGCTCAACGCCGACAGTGACGGGCACCGCCCAGAAGGGTACCGCCCGCCAGGAAATGATACGAGAGAGGGGAGCCGCCCGACGAATGGATATAAATAGTTTACCAGCCCAATAATAGCTCCGATATTTATTGTAGCGTTAATTTGAAAACGGTTCGCTTAAAAGTGGAGAATAATTCATGTGTTACCCCGAGGCAATTACCATCGAACTCGGCATTACCGCCCCGCCGTCGGCGGCGGCCGCCGCGCCATATAATCCATTATACATTACGCCTCGCGAGCACCCTCGGCGGCCGACACCATTGCCACTGGCTTGCACTCGCTCGCTCCCTCGCTCACTTGCTCTCCGCCACGCCCGACAGTCAGCCGCCCGCCCTCCAGGCCGTCGCCGCATCGAAGTCAGCCTGCTCATTGCCACCCTTTCACCTCGTAGTCCGGTAATGACCGTCCTCGCCGCAATCATGAATTCACTCCGACGCCAAAAGCTTACGGAAGCTTCTACCACCATCTCTGTTCTCCTCGTTACCTCTGAAACAACCAATGAACCTTGACACGCCCACTATCACTTCAAACATTCAAGCTTCAATACTGGCAATAGTCAGTACCGCACGGTCTCCATAACCACCAATGCAGTCGTACTTCCTATCATCTTTAAGCAGTTTCCAAGTAACCACCTCCTCTCTTTTCCTCACTGCCTCTCCGCAGCATCTCGCCAACAATCATTGTTTCTGAGACGACCATCATCGCCTCTAACATTAAAGTTTCTATTATTATAATCACCGGGATCCTACAGTCGTCGGCGATGTTAGCACAACAAGAACTGCCGTAGCATTTTCGTTCATACTTACGCTAGTTTCATTTGCATATACGAATGGTCTGACCATTCATCGCGATTACACGGTAATAACACCGCCGTTACAATCAATGTTCCTCGTCCAAACAATCGTAAACAATACAACCGCTACAACCACTGTCAGCATTCTCCTCACTACGTCATTACCTTCCAACTACTAGTATGCGGCGATTAGGGTTCATTGTTAATTGATACAGCATATTTTCGGTGTCACGGTTTTGCTTTCACCCCTGTAGTCGCTTTCACGTAAACGTGAAAATTTAATTTGCAAGAAAGATATTCAACAACGTCAAACCTACAAATCTCAATCGTTTAATTCAAAAATTTAATTCAATATATAATACAGTAAACTATACATAACCGGAACCTGTACAAGCCGCAAACCTGCCTCAACTAGAAAATCTCTCCGGTCGTAAAGTCAAGTGGCATTTACACCGTATGAAACGGAACCTCTCCAGCACGGAAACGGAACCGTTTTTCATATCCTGCACAAAAGAATCTCTATAAAACGGAATTACTATGAATTTAATGCAATCGGCAGGGAAACTCGAGATGTTCTTAATGAAATGAATGCATCTGCTATGATGTTTTAAATTCTGTCCCTGTGACATGCAATTTAGTCGTGCTGACGAACATTGAAGAAGAGGGGCTTCAGCTCTCATCGAAGAATTAGACGTTGGTGTCGCTTGACTGTTAAGACTTGGGTCGGAGGGGAATTCCTTCTCTACTAATTCTCTGAGTGTGGGAAGGTGTACGGGCACGGCTTCTACTCACGTGCCTCCCTGCCCCGTGTTGACAATCATAACCCCTCGACGAGATACGCATTGCTCAAGGTCATGCGAGGAAATCAGAATGTCGTAGTACTGGGTGAAGAGACATTGTGCCTTGAAAGATCCAGCTAGCTGTCCGAATACAGCCAGTAAGGTGTGGATTTTTCAACTCAGAAGCTGTCAATGAAGTGTGTTTAATATTCATTTATTGGTGATTTCTTCAATAAAAATGTTATATCTCAATGTATTTAGATAATTATAATAAAATCATGGAGTTTACAACTTGCAAGGCATAAACGTTAATATCACAAGCGTCATAAAATGGACAATTTTGCACAAAACTGAAACATCATTAAACCGAATATTTTTGCGTAACTATCGATTCCAACTTCGATTTTACAGTCCTGGAAAAGGCATATCACGTATCATCTTCATCATAACAGCTATTAAAACCAAACATTCTACTTGGCATTTTTTTCGCATTTACGTAACGTCAGACGACCCCACCATCACCACCACCCCTCGTCTAGCGCCGCTACCGTTGCCCTCTCCGACCACCACTTGTTCGCTCGCGAACCGCACTAGCCGCGCCGCCGTCGCCGCGTTCCGGGAAGCCTATAAAAAGCAGGCGGGGGACGCGGGTTGAATCACCGGAGCAGTCACGGCAGCGGCGGCGGCGGCGGTGGCGGCGGCGGCGGCGGAGTGTGCACGCATACGAAGCTGAGGTCGCGCCTTCGCTTCCCGCCACAACAACACGCGTGCTCGTCCTCGCGTCGCGCGCACCCACACTCAGCATGAATGGATGCGGAGTGTAACGTTTCGTGAATTCTTACTGAGTTCATTTACGTCATAAACAATTAACGGATGGTGTTCCTCTTCTTGTCTGTTATGAGGATAGCAACGTGGTTGTTGAAAAAATAATATAGAGAGAATTGCTTGTAATTCAACGTACTTACATGACGATTGTAACATGCAAACGTGCTGAAGTTTATTGTAATAAATATTTTTAAAAAATAAAGAATTTGAGCTGAATCGTTGCTACATTGGAGAATTGGTAGTGGCGGCGTATGTCACAGAAGGAACTTTTTTTACATTTGTTTCTTTCCTCTTGTTCGAATGATTGATTAAATGATTTCTAGTGATCCCGGGCGCGTCAACTGCTAAGGTCATTAGACTCGAAAGGTAGCGCCTGTTTTGTGGTCGAGAGGTGGCGGAGATCTTTCCCCGCTGAGTGGCGAGATCCGGCGCCGACCTACCGTCGGCTAACGGCGCTTTCCCTAGCCACGTATCTCCCACCAGCGGAGCACCGCCCCAGCCGGGACAAACCCTAAGCTCCTGTCCGGGGTCCCGGCATGTGTGGAAGTGTAGTGCGTGTTAGAGTAATTGCGTGTGTAATGGGTGAGGGTGAAGAGGGGGGGCGATAGGTCAAGGAAGAGAAAGGGAAGATCGCCCGTGGTTCTTTGGTGGGGTTACACATCTGAAATTCTAATGGCGAAAGATGTTTAAAATATAAACCATAGTTTATTGTCATTGTGAATTTAAAGTGTTGATAAAAATAATTTTATTTGTGGCAAGTACACTCATATATATTTTTCCCGTGTTATAATGACTCCAACATTTTATAATATACTTTATTGTTTTTTCGAATTTGTTATACATAACTGAGATGTAAACATCGTTAAAAATGTATTGACATTGCATGTTTTTGTGTTCAGGGAACATTATCTTTTAGTTAACATCAACTTTTAAAGGTGATGTATTTCAAACAACACAAAAACAATTAAACAGATAAATTGTGTACCCTTAATACTAATGAAATTTAAGTTTAACTCATAAGTTAAAGCGCATTCTTAATATATGTACTGAAATATGATTCCCAGATTATACCTTTATTACATTTAATTTATTATTAAAATTCTCATTCGAATAAATCGGAAATATATTCCAGGAATAGTTTGATTTTCTGAGTGTGTATTCTCCAGTTTTAACAGATTTTGTATTTTTACATCATGATAATATTTAGTATTTTCATTTATTTAAAAAAGTCAGAAAACAGAGTTAAGTTCGTTATTCCCAGAAAAAATCCTATTTCCAGGAAAAATCAGAGAACAGAATTCATTCCTAAATATTAATAAAAGCTCTACATTATGCACTCTCATGCCAAAAATACTCAAAAACTCGTTTGCAGCATCAAAGCATTTTCATTGTTATTACCAAAGCGTTGAGAACACGCTTCATAAATTCGTTTCGAATTGCGAGCTATCAGAAAGCCATCCCACCGGAAACCTTTATTTATCGCAGATTACACTAAGCTAACACCACCTTACGTATCTACTAATTTCTGAATTGAAATATTTCCTCTTCTACGTAAAAGATAATTTTATGAGTTTTATCTATCTTTCCTCACCTCTGGTACTTCATTATTCTTCTTCTCGGCGGAAACGTTAAAACATTTACTCCCCGGCTTGCTCACGAGTGAGAAAAAAGTATTCTCTTGATACAACGAACACACGTAAAGTGCTCGCGATTTTCATCTCGAGTTGCGATTTCACGCCGGGGCGTGGCCTCCGCTGTCTGATCCACACGACTGCGTTGTTTGCCGGCAGCGCAGATTGTACGTGGCGTGTAATGGCGCCGGCCGAGAGTTCAGCAATATATCTTCAGGTTTTTCCCCGCCCGCGGCGGCTGGCCGTTGAGTGTGTCATTCTCTGTAATACAGCAGGTTTCCACGGCTTACGATAACTTCATGAGTTCTTCTAGAGCACATCCAGTCAACATAACAGACAGCATTACAAAAGGCTTGCCATGTAAATAATGTCAATATCTGGATCTCAGACCTTAGTTTCATTTCTAGCAAAGAATTAATATTGATAAACAAATAACGTGATTTAATAAATTTTAGAATCTGTTTATAATTATTGATTCATTTCAATGTTTTTACAACTCCTCTTCAAGTCAACCAATCCAGAAGGAAATTCTCAATTCTCTGTTGGAAGAAATCTAAATATTATATTTTGGCATATCTTTGAATTCAAGTGGGTTTGCTTTATTTGGTAGGTTCAGAAAGAATTATTTGACCTATATTTAACACACACAATAATTTGTTTCAATAAGGACATACATTAAAGTACTATCGTTTTCCAGAGAGAAGTATTTTTTTTTCTTAGAACTGTCAAGGCTCAAAATTCATCATAAAACTCACGTCCACTTTATCTGTAAATTTCTAGTGAGCCTCTATGAACATAAGTGGCATTAAAACAGGTATTATTCCAATGTCAACTTCATAACGTCTTTCATGAAAAATAATGTATTACATTTTTCTAAATTTATTTTTAGCTTTCAAAACATGAATCACATTCAGAATAGCGGTATAAAGTTCCTGAGCTTCTAAAGATGAACAGCGATTGAAATCACATTTCCCCTAAAATCAACGACCAAAAATACACAATTCTTTCGCTAACAGTGGCGCCAGCGCGGGATCTTCTTGCACACACAGCCGGAGCACGCGACTTTCTCGTGCGCCGGATCGCGGGGTCAGCCAGGCCTTCTGCCCGCCTCCCGCCTCCCTTCGCCCGCCGCCCGCCCCGCCGCCGCCCGCCCCGCCCGCCGCCCGCCACCCGGCCCCCGCCCGCCGCGCGCACCCGCCCCGCCGTCGCCCGCCTCCCGGCCTCCCTTCCCCCGTCCGCCGCCGCCTGCCCCGCCCGCCGCCCGCCCCGCCCGCCTCCCGCCCCTCCCGCCGCCCGCCCCCGCCCGCCGCCTGCCCGCCCGGCCTGCGCCCGCCCGCCCACCACCCGCCCCGCCCGCCGCCCGCCACCCGCCCCGCCCGTCGCCCGCCTCCCCACCTCCCGCCTCCCTTCGCCCGCCGCCCGCCGGCCGCGCCGCCCGCCTCCCTTCGCCCGCCGCCCGCCCCACATGCCCCCTGCTCCGCTCTTTGCCGTCCGCACCCGCCACCCACACCAGCCCCGTCGGTTCATTTCTCGGGCAGCTCCGTGGGCGTTGACCGGCTCGGCGCTGCCACGCGCCGGCCGCCACGCGGCGGTACACGGGCGCGAGCGCGACATCCCCCGGTCGCGGCAACCGCTTGGCCAAACTGAGTTCGCAAAGACGCCGGCGGCGCCCCCGCCGCGCCCGCAGGCCACGCGGCTGGCTCCTTCGCCAGCCACGCCGCCCACGCTGGGTACTTCAGCCCGCCGCCCCTTCTGCCAGCCTCTTGCGTTGCGCCCACGCTCCCCTTCTCACCCACGGCTGCCCACGAGCGGGACCTGCAAAAAGTCCACGGTTCGTGCTCCAGCCCACGCCGCCCACTCTGCGACTTCAAGCCCGCCGCCCATTTTGCCACCGCCTGCAGCCCGCGCAGCCCACGTCACCTTTGCTACGCATCCCTCCGACCACGGCCCACACTAGCTACACTGCCCACGCGATCCTGCAGCCCCCAAAAAGCCACGCCGCCCACCGTTGCTGACTTTTGTCAACCTTGCACGCCTTTCTAGCCGCCCTGAATACCTTCTCCAGCCATGTTCTCCATGTATATCTGCCCTCCGCTGTCCCCCACCACCCCGCGCTTCTCAGTCCCTCCCCTTCTTTCCAATAATGCAGGCCTTGCAGCTCACGACCTGCGCGTCTCGCCCACACTGCCAGGACGCCGGCCGCTCGGCGTGCCTGCAGACGCCGAAGGCCACGCGCCCACACCGATCCCGTTTCGATTCGCACACCCAATACCCTTTGCGGGCTTCCGCAGCTGTTGTCCGACCCTTGCAAGCCTACAGCCAAAACCACACTGCATCACCCCATTCACGCCGCGCCACACGGCCTCCGACCTTTAAGTGCCGCCGCCACCACCCTCGCAGCGTCGCAGCCCCTGCCGCATGCGTCATTTCCCTTCTGCCGTGCAGGGTTTAGTCGCAACGTGCCTGCCGCTACGAGCCTTCGAGGCTGACGTTTGGAAGCTCTGTTTCAGAATGTCAATCTTTGGTAGCGAGTAGTATGACGGCTGGACCACAAGAGTCATTTAAAAAATCAAGTAGACGGCGTCGATGGAATTGCTGCGAATTTCTTGGGTTCTTCAAGGGTAAATAGAATGGTGATGTAAAATAGAAGGAATGATATAATAATAATGAATATAGATAATAATAGATATTTATTTTTTTCTGCTAATGAGCTTTCGTCTCGGTGGCAGAGTTTTACAGCATAGATATGACAAGAGATATTACATGTCGTAACATATGTAGAATGCATATAATATGAAATGACAGTTTCCGCCGGAGTTTCTTGCACGTAAACACACTCTCTACCCCTCTGTGTTTCAATCTTCCTTTCTCGCATTTCCACAATATCCCTGTTAACAATTTTTTTATACTAGTATGGTGGTTCACTTGTCTTCCCTAATCTTTTTCATCATCGAATCATTTCTTTGTTGACTAGTATGCTTTATAATTACGAAGAATTTAATCCACTGGGAGCACTTAGTCTCCACTAGCACTAAGCCAGGTGCCTAGTATTTCAATTTAAATCGCAACTGACATGTAAATTTGAAGATCATTAATATAATTGTAAAACGCAAAAAAAAAGTATATCGATATGATAGATTTCTATTTCTTTTTCGTTTATTCACTGCTTCATTTTTCTTTCTATTGATCTTAGCCTCTTTCCGTGAGCATTCTTTCCTTCCCATCTCTAGCTCATAAAAACGGGTATCTCCTGCCATTATATTCGAGGTAATTAAGCTTTGTTATCACTTATCTAAATACGTAGCTTATTATACTTATTGATATAAGCGATTTTATAAATTTACTTTTGCTTATTTGCAAATTCTATAGTCCCTCTAACTTTTCCTTGGACTTCCCATTTTTTTTATTTCATCTCGTATTTTCTTCTCAGCCTTCCGTATAACTTGTCGCTAATGGCACGCCCTCCCCTTCATCGGAGCGTCCATACAATAACCAACGCGGCCGAAGAATCGAGGGGGAGGGGGCGGAGTCAGGCATTGGAGATCAAGGAACCGGCGATAGTAAGACGGAGCGGCCTGCCCGGCGGCGTGCACATAGGGAGCGGGCGCGCGCGCGTCACAAAACAAAATAGGGAGTAGGCGAGGCGCGGCGGGCAGTGGCGGCGGCGGCCTGGGCGGGTGGCGGAGCGGCTGCTCGGGCGTGGCGGGGCGGGCGTGGGGCGGCTAAAGCAAAGGGGGCGGCGGGCGGCAGGGGACGGGCGCGGGGCGGGGGGGCGGCGGGAGAGGGCGGGGGCGGCGGGGCGGCGGGGCGGCGGGCGCGGGGCGGCGGGGCGGGAGGGCAGTCGGGGCGGACGGGGGGGGGCGGCGGGGACCGGCGGGGGCACAGTGGGCGGCGGTATGGCTACGGGCGGCGGGTGGTGGGCGGCGAAGCAACACACAAAGCGTCGTGCGCATGCGCGATGGAGCAAGTTCACTTTTCACGTGACGAAGAACAAGCACCGCATGTACGAGTACTACTTATCTGTTTAGGACCTGCCATTTAAGATTTCATTATCGTTATTAGCGTAATTGTTCACGTGACATTTCTCAGAAGAAGGCTAATTTTCGTCTCAGAATGCAGTTAAGAATTATTCCGATTGTAAATATTCTCAGAAGTTTCCATTGTAAAATGGCACGAGTCGGTTAAAAAAACTGTTGCATGCTGAATTTCAGAAGTATATCATTAACGGATAAGTTCTGCTATTACAAGGTTATCTGAGAAAAGAACAGTAATTTGCAAAGAAAACAATCCATTTTAGTACCAACATAAGGGGAAAGAATTCCTTGAGATTTTACGTATGGAAAAAAAACTACATATCTTGAATATCGTATGTTAGTTCCGTATCAAATAATGTATTTTAATATTATTTTGTATTATTATTCACCGACGAAAGTCCTGAAATTATTCTTCTGAGGAAATTTCTGAGAGAATGGAAGTAACAATATTATAATATTTCAATAATTACGGTTTTCAGATTTACATTAACCACTACACTCACGTGTTCACTGACTTCCAATCTGCCCATTACTCAGAAAACAGATCGTTTGATTCTGTTTATAACTCTATCACGATATGTGTATCAAGAATTTCACACAGGTAAAGTAAACCTATATTTAAAAATACAATTTGGCAAGAGGCAACTATATTAGCTCAAATTTTCTGTGATGGCAAATTCCTAATTCTTTTTGTTAATTAGTTTCACAAATGTGGAACTACTTACTTTTCACAAGTCTATCTAGAAAGATTTATTTGCATGTGCATAGAACAACAAATTTCAAAATCTTTCCTATTTTCTTTCATAATTTTATTGCCATTGAATCGTCTTCGAGTCAGTATTCATCCTATTCTTCGCCACTAATCATCCCACATTGCGCTACTATGAATTACATTGCGACGTTGTCGTTTCGATTTTCCTTCATGTTATGCCTTTTAGCTGAATTCTAAGATGTGAATTCTCTTTTACTTATGTTGAAATACACAATTTTAATAAAAGAGACCTTCCATTCACAATTACGGTAAACTCTCCTTAACTCGCCTCACTCTCATTTGATTATTTAGGGCTCTACAGAACAACATTTTCCGCTTCAGCTCCCTTGTGATTCAGGTAGGAAATAATGTAAATAAACAACCGTCTTACGCAAGTTATGACGCCGGTGCTCTAGCGAAGAGACGGAGGGAAGTTCTGTAAGAGACCCGAGCTCATGCATAAACTGCCTTTCCCAGAGGCCGACATTTTAAGTTTGCACCTTTTGTTATGCAGCGCCGCCGCCGTCACTTCCCCCACTACCCCTACCTCTCCCACTGCCTCGGCCCAGCAAACGCCTGCACTCCGTTTTCGCTCGTATCACAGCTACCATCGTTGCAGGACTCCGAAACAGCTGCTGAAGTCTGCTCTACCGTAAACTGTACTTTGTTATCGCAACCACCATCACACACCCCACACACACTACCGGCACATCGTCGTCATAGTCGCACTTGCTACCATCATCGTCCTCTACGTTCACCGTAATGTTATCCAATCAACCCACTTCATCACAAAAGAGGCTATCACCAGTGCCAACAACTTATTTACTTTTCAATGTCGTTCTTTCCTTGCTCACTCCTTTACGGTTGTTGATAACCACTTCTACTTTCGCGTCAAAACCACAACTACCTCTATCGCCAACGCAATCACCTATACCGCCCTTCTACTGTTATTATGTGACGTATCTGCCGTTGCCAGCGCTTGCAGCGGCGCGGCGCGGTGTTCCTGCCTTTCCCAGTGCCCTTCGGCCCCTCCCAGCTAATTGCCCCGCGCACAATGGCAGGATGCGGGACTTTCATTTGCGCAGGGACGGGGGAAGGGCAGCCGGGCGAGGACGAGAGGGCGGGCCTCTGAACAGGCGTTGGGAGAGTGAGTGGGTGGGTGGGAAAGAGGAGGCTGCGTTGTGGAAAGGAAGCGCAACTATGAGCAGACAGCCGCGAGATGGCCAGGGGAGTGGTGGCCGGGGCGAGGGGTGCGGTTCTGTTGGGTTCTTGATAGTGAGGGGCGTGGATTGAGAGGTCGGCAAATGGGCAGGAGACTTGTGGGTGGTGGAGGGAGGAGGGTGAAGGAGTGGGGTATGGAAGCGGAGGATATAGCGGAAAGCAATCGGTCGAGCAATGGCCAGCAGTGGCCTGGAAGTGGGGGTGGACTGCAGGAAGCGGAAGAGGGAGAGGCGGGTTGCGAGTCGGCGGGCTCGAGGTACTTGTGCCTAGCAAGTATAGGAAGCGGTGCCACCTCTCCACGGAGGTCGACGAGGCGCGTTCCGCTTAGATCCCTGGCAACAACATCGTGCCCAATATCCTGTACTCGTTTTAGCAGTCTTAATAAAGAATCCCTTTTATAAGGATCTGTCGGCTGCGGTACACGTAGATCAAAAATGATAGCGACGCCTGCGGCCAATGGACGAAACGTCGACAGAGGGCTCTGTGTAGCGGCCGTGCATAGGAAAGCAAGATGAGCACAATAATCGGGAAGACTAACTTCTTAACAGTGTAGCCGGCGAAGTAATACAGCAAAATAGGCTCTAATTCGGTTTTCTTGTATCTATTATTCGTGTGTACTAGATCAAATGGTACATCTTTAGAAGAATTAATAGGATATATAGTGTGATCATCGCCCCAAGCTGAACTTACGAATAAATACCTGTTGTCCACCCCGAAAGTATTTTCGAAAGCCAGTCGACCAATGAATGTCGCAAGAGTGTGAAAGCTTATCATACCGAGCGATGGTAGAAAAAAAGTAAAACAGATCAAAAAAAGAGGTTCCATAGCAATCAATAATTACATTATCATCTTTTCCCTCTGTTTTATTGTATTTCGGCTAGGAATTAATTATTTTATTGTAATAAACAATCACGAAATGCGTGAAACTCAGCTGATAAGAAATAGCATATATGACAACAGTTCTCATCTACACTTAGATGCATATGATTAATCATCAATAGTGGCGAATGTGAACTAGATCACGAACTAGTAGCGCAGCATCCATATACGTATTACCGCGCAGTATCACTTATAATACGACCTATGATGAGATGAAGTCTTTACTCTCAGTATTTCATAGACCTGTGGAGTTCTCATGAAAATTCTTCAGATATTTCTTCTACAACACAACTAACCATACAATTGTATACTTCAGCAGTATAATTGATGTTTATTCTCTTTTGTCTTTATATATTAATTCGCTACGATCTATTGCAGCTCATCATAGGAGTTAATATTCATGTGAATAATATGAAAGAATTATTATATTTTCATATTACTCTCTCCTCCTAAAGATGCAACAATATAACGAACATAGTGTCACATTTGCTGTATAGAATTGAACAAATTCTCCTCTCTCTCTCCTCCTCAAGACCATTGATTCCTG
>BOPP01000002.1:14723784-14742483 GCA_017312745.1 Gryllus bimaculatus | reverse complement strand
TGCCCCCTCCCCCCGCCTCGCGCCTAAAGAAGAAGAGGCGGAAGCGGCCGAGGGGTCGGAAGGGGCGGCGCGGGCAAAGACACGCGCGGCGCGACACAAGTGCCATTACCGAGCGAGCTCTTGCAGAAGATTGTTGGCACCGCGGTGGTGTTGCCTACGTTCAGTGGATAATTATAATAATTCTGATCTTTTGTATGCATTATTCCGGATGGTAGTTGACTTAATTGTTGAATAGAGCATCAAGGGGTCGAAATAAAATTGAAAGGAAGTATAAGAGGATGATTTAATGCGGTACTCGAAAGTTTTCGAATAGTTGAAATGAAAGGGATGGCGAAATCATTGTTGTGTGTGCGAAGTATACTCTAATAAACGAGCAATTTAATTACATACGTGGTATCTAGAGAAACGAATAGTGGTATTTTTTAGATATCGAACATATAACTAATGCCAAAACTGTTAATAAAATAAAATCTATTGTCTTAAATTACAAGGGAAGAAAACTGATAAAATAAGGTAGAATGAATATAATTTGCAAAATTCTCAGATGCATATTTTTGTAACAAAGATGAATATTTTTGTAAACCGTAGGCCCCAGACGATAGTGGAGATGAACGACATTCATTTTGCTGTTGTAAATAGAAAATTCTAAATACCTGATCAAAGAACATTAGATCACGGGAAGTCGAAATGATGTTGCACTGTGATCAAAGATATATCTACAACCCTAATCAGATACTCGACGTGCCACTTTATTACCTCCAGCTTGCGGTTGTTGATATATCTTCATTATAAGTAAGACGACGGAGAGAGAAGCAAAATCCCAAGGCTACCCCTCGGGGCGTCGGAAGCCGCGAAGGGCGCGGCGCGCAGTCTACCAAGTCCCGGGAAGGGCTCCTATTTGTGGCCCTCTCCCTTCCCGCTGCGTCACGCGCTCTGACTCACGGGGTTATTCCGCGCGTGCGTGAGGGCGGCCTGCCGACGTGCGGGCGTGCGCGCGGGCGGACGAGCGGGCGGGCGGGCTGGCGGCCCCCAAGGGGTCAATCCCGACCTTGACATTTCCGAGGCCGGTAAACAGCGGGTGGCGAGGCGACGGAGACAGCGGGCGCTCCCGGCGGCAACACGGGGAAATTCGGGTGCCGATCGGGGTGAGTAACCAACCCTCCGCGCCCCGTGCTCCGGCCGCCCCGTGCGAAGGCGAGGGTGAATCAGAGCGCCCCCGCCAAGGGCTATCCCGGGCGTGTCGGCGCCCCCCGATCCCCGCCGTGAGTCAGGGGTGCGCGGCCGATATAACGCCCCCGCGTTTCACGGATCAACCGACCACCGGCGACCTACTTACAGTTCGCCGCCGTCACAGCGACCGTCCCGTAAATAGAGCGGCGCTGAAAGAAGCTAATTCGTTACGTTCTCAGGGCAATCTGATAAGATACTGGTACAGGGGAAAAATGCAGAAAGATCGATGTACGTGGGATTTATTCGCTTCGTCACGTTTGTAAATGGGAGGGAACGGGTATGCTTTATGACCGAATGTAATCGCTCACGCAACTGGTTTGTCCACTACCCAGGTCTGATATTAGAATTGTCAGAGAAAAGATTTGGATCAGGTTTTTTTTTCTTTTCGTTCTTTGTATAATGCTTTTTTCGAGGAATGAGAAGTGAAATATACACACATCGTGAAGGATGAAGGCTGGATCTAGAAATTGCTTGAAGGTGAAGTAAACGACGTGATATATAGCTTTTTCAGCCGATATGGAGCACCTACTTCGTTGATCATAGACTTTCTCTGCTGCATGGCCCAAGGGCATACAACTACAACTTGAATGAATTATTCCGATTTAAAATGAGATAGAATTCAATTATTTGTATAACCATTAGATCGATTATAAATGAAATAAACAATATTTTATTTTTGTGTCGAAATTATGAAATAGTACTATCGTCAAATAACGATTTTTTTCTCTAGTATATAATATTCTTGTGGTATGTAAGACTTTTTGCGAGAGTGCAAATACAATGAATCATACTCCAACTTATTATCCCTGAAAGATTCAACTAAAAATACTGCAGCTGCACAGACCCCAACGCACAAATCACTCCACTAAGTCGACGAAACCCTACTATTTCTCCTCTCCTTCGCCCCCTTTCTCTAGAACTGTAAAGTATCTCCTTGGAGATTAAAAACACATTAACTTCCTTGCTCTTAAGATCTAACCAATCTTCGCTGTTATTCCCGTTATATATTCCTCTCTCTCCATGACACAATGAAATTCCTTCCTGTCCTACCCTTCTCCTTGCAACAATTTTACATTTGGCTCTGTTCATCGTCATTCGTTGGCGAAATTATATCCTCACGGAAAATGTTCTACGCTTTGAATAGTTATTTAAAACTTTATTTCTTTGCGTTATTTTTCTAATTCCTACTGAGTGTTGTATAGATTTATTGGTCATCGATTGGTCACGATTTCTAATACATTGTTCATTACATTATTATACATAATGCTGGAATCGTAATTAGAAATTTATATTGTAGAAATAATGTGACATTGTTTGTAGTAATTATTTGTTGTTGAATTTACAGTATCTAAATCTAATTATATTATACTAATATACACAGATATCTTATAAATACAAGTTTATGATTCAAACATTTTAATATAAAGTTACACTGTCATGTCACAACGAATCAATAATAAGATTTTGCCAGTATTCTACTGCACCCAATTAGAGATGTTAGGTAATTCTTTCTATACTAATTTTTTTTCATTTTCATATGATTTTATCATCTTTACAATACACTTCTACGCTGTCTACAGACTATTTTTGATCTTCTTGCACAGACGTTTCAATCCAAACTTCTATACTATACTTTATTTTCCACTCATCGTATCAGTAAATCATACATTTCACCAGTAAAATCATTTTATTTTTACTAAGACGTTATTGATTATTATTACCTTTGATGCGGAGCACGATGTACGTTGCATAACTTACCTGAAACGAGTGGAACGTGGTTACGAGGGAAATATGAAAACATTTTAATGAAGCTACGTGTTCTCTTAATGAAAGAATTATGACAAGGATTTACGAAATGGAGTTATGAGATGTTAATATGTTAAGGCAAACCCAGTCAAGTTAATATCTTTTTAATTAATAAATAAGTTTATCTGAACCATTAAAATTAAGGAAAACATATAATCGTCATTACTTTGTTCTAATGATCTCGGGAGACTAAAAGTTCGATCATTAGGACCCTTATAACCTCTTCGTGCGTAAACAACTATTTTATTAGAACCACCCAAGTGAGGTGAACGACAATTATTCGCGCGTCTTAAGATCAAGCGCATTAACTTCCTCCCCGTCTGTCACGCAAGTGCACAGTATGTGGAGCGACGCCAGGCGTCGGGGCGCGTAGAGCTTGGATAAGTGAGGGCGCGCGGTTTACGAGGCAGCGCCGCCGACGCTGCCGACGCCGACGCCGACGCCGACGCGTCGCCACGCACGCACCGAGAGCGCCCGGGCGGCGCCGGCGAAGGCTCCTGATCTAATATTAAGGCACCTGTGCTGCGGCCGCCCGCTCTTGTTGTCGCCCCGTCGATAAATATTAATGCGGCAAAATAATTGGTTGTAATGGAATTCTAGATGCTTGTCGAGGGCGCTGCAGATTCGAAACAACGTAACCCATCAACATAAGCCTATTAGCGGACGGCTTTCGGCGGGCCGTTAAATTAGGTAGTAACTGCGGTTGAGGGCTGTTACGCCGAACATGACACCTTCATACGTGAAGGTAAACGAACGACGAAAATAAGAAATGAGAATTTCTTCCGATCGAGTTGGCGAACTAACGATTCACGACTTTATCTATTCAAGTAGTCGCTCGGTCGTTCCTAGCGGATGCCGGAAGAATTTTTGTTCGATGAGCAAATAGTTCGTAGGAATTGGATGTGGGGGATCAATAAATCTCTCTTATAATGAACCTGCCGAACGGCATTCCGAAAAAACAACTACGTTGATTGAATATTCAATAGAATGACAAGACAAAATGGAGTGCAATGGCGTTCATTGCGCGTTCTGTCGAATGCACAGTGCACCGTATTCTAATTTAGCGAAAACGTTTTATTTGAATCGATTGAATTTGTGTTCCATAATGTTAATGGTAAAAAGGGAGCAATAATTTAAAAACTATAACGTTATTAATGCAGCAGATCTGCATAGTTTATTGCAGTACGTTTCGAACGTTTCGTTCTGCATCACAAAAAGTGGAGCAATGTCCTTCATCGAGAAATTGTCTTTATGTCGAGCGATATTTAACGAGATCTTAATTTAAAAGGATTCCTTAGTTCAAGTCGTCCCATTTATCATGGAACAACTGCTTGAGTGGAAGGATGCACATTTTTGCCCTCCTTTTCCGACCTACCTCAAAGAACCTCTTTTGTTAGTCGACCCAACAAAACCCAAAAGCCCGTTTCCCAACTTCGTCTCGCATAATTCTCCTTCCCCTCCTTTAAATACTTCAGTAAGGAAGAGTCTCAAGATGCGCCATTAATAATATGGTGTCTCAAGAGTTTTGAGGACGCATGTTTAAGGCATAATTAATTTTCAAAACATTGCAATATTAGCGATAAAAAATGTCTTTGCAATTCTCTTTGAGATAGGTAAAACTTACTTCTTCGTGAATTTAAATATAATCAAACAGGAAGAAATTAGAAGCGCAATAATACTGATATTGAGTTGAAAATAATTTTAAAACTAGGCGCTCTTAGCAAATACATAGGTTTGCCCTGAAATATTTATCCTGTATTTGAAATTTTGATTAATGTATCTAGAAGGAAACTACCTAACACGATCAATACTTCCTCTTTTCAGTTTCAGATGTCAAATTGGCGTGGTCCAGGAGAGGATGTTTCTATTTTTGTTCAACATTCTTAGTCTTAGCTATTGTGATATATGAACTTCACATATCTCATTTACAAGGGACTCGCAAAACTTATTAAAAATGTTTAACGTATTTATAGGAGGGTATACACAATTTATATTGGGCATTATATACACAATTTATATTGTGTATTTACCGATGAAGATGTACAGGCATGTGAAAATATACTTTTCTTGTAAATATTCAACACATATGAGTGTACAGCAAAACAGTAGACCGGCAGAGAACGTTGATCAACAATCTCCCGTGTCAAAATACTTTCTGAAAGTGATAGATGACCATACGACTCAAAATCAGCAAGGAACAAGATCCCTTTGTACTTTTAATCAGTTTTCGGGAATATTCATTTACTCTTTCTTGATCTATTATACGATATAACTCGTTTTACTGAATACTCAATATTTTATCGTATGTCACGGCGGTCAAGGAACACGGAAGTAGATTTTGCTCATCCATTTTTTTCATTTTTTAAATTTGCCCTACAAACCACAAGCGTAATTGAATCTCCAGCTGCATAACAATAAGTTAACCAAACAACGTCAACGATGCATCTTACGTCCGCGAACTGAGAACTGAGAACCGTGCACTCGGGGCGTTGTGAATCCTCCATTCTCCGGCGACAAGCCCCCTTGTCAATGCGACCCAGACGGCGGCTCGTCGAGCGGTTTCATGCGCGCACACGTTTCGCTGAGTAAGAATCCCCTAATGAATGAACGTCTGGCGAGTGCAGCATTCCTGCGCAGCTTCGGTGGCTGCCGGAAGAGCCGCGACGGCAATCGAACGGCGCCCCCCCCCACGCAAGAAGGGGGTGGGGGGTGGGGTAGGGGAGGGGCGTGTGCTGCGGCTGCACCCGGAACCCGCTGCACCCGCCGGTTGAATTGATTGATAGATTGGTCTGTCAGGCGCGTTCAAACAGCGGGTGTCGTTAGTCCCGTAAACGTAGTGCATGCTCTAGCCGGGAGGTGGCTGTATGAAACGTGATATACTGCGCCGCCTTACACGTCGACTTGCGGGTTTTTTCACCTTCAGATATCTTCTCAAGCGCGGCACCGCTTCGGCCAAGCTCTAAGTGGGACAAGCCCCCGACGAGACATACTCTGAATTTCGAACTGTCTTCCCGACATGTGGTAGTGTAGTGCATGTAATTGATAACGGGTGTGTAAACGTATAGCACGGGACACGGATAGGGAACGAAAGATCCCAGATAGTCTGTAGTCCATTTATTCGTCTGATATTAATCGGAGGATCCATGTAAAACTACTCGTTTAAACCCAACAGAGCAGCCTTGCACTACAATTCTCCTTCAAACGGGACTGATTTCGACCTGGCTATCTAACTTGTGTCGAAAATCCACCACCTGTGACGTAGTGAAATAAGAAATAAATTTCAATAACAAAAGAAAAATAATATATTCAAAGATTATGTACAAGTTACAATGAAATTGCTATTTTAAAGACACTACCGGCAAAACCTTTTTCTCCCCTTTTTAGACACTCGCATTACCGCAGAAAATACAAAGCCAACGGCGTGATGCGAGCTGTCGGACTCTGTCCCGTGAACAATTACCGTCACATGGCCTGACGCAAAATTAACCACGGTCGTGGCGACCGTGTGCCTACAGCGACGCGAGATCGTCTGGCCCTTAGCTCTCCGGGCATCTCGCGCCAACAATCAGCTACACTTCTCGTAACCACACGTACATAAGCTCCGCGATGCTAACTGGAATGAAGAACGCGGGTGCAGATGGGCCGCGTAAATAGTTGAGGCTGACCCCCCCACATGTTTTTCATAGATAGGCTCGCCGGTGGCGCGACGATCGCAGGCCAGCAGTTGAGGTTTACGCCACACACTCCAGGCATTCTTCAGGGTTTGGCCTCGCCTGCTTGCCCGTAAGCGAGGCTCGCGGCAAGCATCCTTGAGTTTACAGCCTACGGTATTTTTGGCTCTGCGGCAACTACCTGAGTACAACCGCCCCGAAGCGCAAACTCCCGGATGTTCAGGCTCAACCCCTTCCTCCCGCGCAGCGTACTTTCACCGACCTAACGGTTCTGGCCCTCGTGTTAACGACGCCACACACCGTTGGGCTCGATCTCTAGAACCTTTCCGTCAAAAACGCTGTAGTGTTTTATTTTTAACTATTATTGTCCTAAACCATCTCAGGGGGTGGGAAGGGACAAGAATGGTTACCATTAAAATATATAGAATTAATAGATTTATGATTTTTGAAAAGTTTACATAATAATAATCAAAAGTGTGCTCATTTGTTTTTATATCAATAAACACTATTGAGTATTTGCAAAATGCAATATTTTTAACGATGACATGGTTTTTCTCTCTCCAGAAACATTAAATAAGTTATCATAAAAAGCTTGAATATTTTGGAACGTGAAATGTTTCAGAGTTGATGATAAAGCAATAAATGAGATAGGAGAGGGTAAAGCAGCATAGTGTAAAAAGAGTCGAGAAAATAGACTTGATAGTAATGGTAGAGATGGTGGTTGTAGTGAGAGTAGTAGTGTTGGTGGTGCTGGTGATTGCAGTAGGTCATGATAGTGATGAATGACGATGGTAGTGGTTGTGTTGGTTGTCGTAGTAATTATAGTGGAATTTGTGTTGGTAGTGGTGATAGTAGTGGTAGTGGTGGTAGGAGTGGTGGTGATACTGATGTTGGTGGCGGTAATGGCAATAGTGGCGGTAGTGGTGGTAATGGCGATAGTGGCGATGGAAGCGGTGTTTGTGGCAATAGTAGCCATAGTGGCGATAATGGTGGTGGTAGCAGTAGTGGCAGTGGTGGCAGTATTGGTGGAAGTGGCTGTAGTCGCAGTAGTGCTGGTATTGTGGTAGCGGCGGCAGCGGTAGCGACGTAGTAGGAGCAACGCCCGTTAGCGGTGCTTTACTGAAGTTGTTCTCGGCGATAGAGCACGAGCGAAGGAGGAAAAGGCTACGGCAGCGGGTACGACGAAGGTCGAACGGCGTTGCATCCGCGGCGACGAGAAGGAGGAGAGGGAGGAAGAGGAGGAGAAGGGGAGGAGGAGAAGAGGAGGAAGAGGAGGAGGAGGAAGAGGAGGAGAAGGAGGAGAAGAAGGAGGAAGATGAGTAGGAGGAGAAGGAGGAGGAGGCGGAGAATGAGGAGGAGGAAGAGGAGGAGGATGTGGAGGAGGAGGAAGATGAAGAGGAGGTGGAGACGACGTCCCCGCGCACAGCGTCTCAGCGCGCAAACAGGTGGCGTTTGCGCGTCCGCGCAAGCCGCGTTCTTAACGGTTCAATCAAGAGCGCTTCTGCGACTCGCGGCTTCCTGGCACGAGGCGGGGCGCGGGCCGGGCGCCGCGCGCGGCGAGTGCTAATTGCGCGGGGCATTGTCGGACGGGGCCGCGCGGCCGCGCCGCTGTTCCGCGCCTCAATGGCCACGCGTGACGGCATCGCCGTAATGACGCTACACGCAGGGCCGTCGCCGCCCAGACGGACGATGCATCATCCGGTGAATGCACCGCGCGCTGCGTTTGTTGTGGCGCGCGCACCGCGAAGAACTAGACCCGTCGCTCTTGAATGAATTTTCGTTTTGAAAATATGCCAATATCTGTACATGTAAAATATGTTACGTGTATTATATTATTGCCTAACGTTATTGAAGAATGTTTTAAATATTAGATTTAAATAAAATAGTTTTTTAATTATATGAATTTAATTATTGACCGTTTGATTCTCTCTCTCAATATCTTACATTGTTAAAATACAACGAAGTACGAAAAATAAATTCTGTAGCTTGGTGCACAAAGGACCTTTGTCAGTCTTTAGTGTTTTTTGATTTGTGTGGCCAATGTGAGCTTTAAAGCCTCTTCTTGCAGTGTAAGAAAGGTCAAAGTCGACCCTTTCTCCTGATTTGACATCGACCTACGATTGTTTTGTCATTTCGATGGTGTAAGAAAACCACGTATTCTAAAACTTTGGATATTAACATCGGCCCTTTTTTGTACCAAGCTACGGAATTGTATTTATCAATAAGACGAATATTGAGCAACTATATCTATTTTAATTTCTGTCAATATTCAGTATTTTGCATTGCCTTTTATACTGAAAGAAGAAAATTTGTTGAGATATTTTCCCATAATCTGTATAACATCGCTCGTTTTCCCTGCCTTCAGAATTGTGGGTTCCCTACAGTCAGGGGACTTTCAAATTGAAGAAAATACCTTTCTACTTAGAAGAAAAGAAAAACTAGAGCTTTTCTTTACCAACAAAGTGTTTGAGAACGGGATACCCAACTTCTAGACATCGTCCGCCCCTAATGCTTTCGATCAGTTGAAGCAAGAATAAAAAGTGGGTGTTTTGCCTCAAGTCTAATTAAAGATTTTAATACGCTAGCAATTGAAAAAAACCTTAACTTTATAAAAGAACATAAATGAAAACAATTCAGATTTTATTTCTTATTTCAAAGTTGAAAACATTTTTAGTATTCCCTCGAGTCATGAAAGATAATTCTAGTAATTTTAAAAAGATAATAAAATTCTCTAAAGTGAATAACCAGCACAACAGTAGAAATACTTTTATTGAGACTACGAAAAATACCTTCGTGATGTTATTTTGTGAAGTAATATCTCGTGAAAATTGTTCAATTCTATTTTACTGCACTCGAGTGTTTATTTTAATTCTAAAAAAATATCAAGAGAGAAAAGAAATACATTCATTCCAAAACATAACTTTTCCTTACATAAATAACAAAATCATTCAGAACTCGATTTTTCAATGATAACAATCTTGTAAATTGAAAAATATTAAAACATATCGAAAGAAACGTCAGTTGTAGAATGTGTTTTAAAATTTGTAAATACTCGTCTCTCCAAAAATAACTGTATTTCTACAACTGTGCGCCGCTGTAGTTGCCCGTTTAGTCGCTGCCAATCACGGCGAAGAAAACGATGGCCGCTGTACAACCTGTTTACAATTAAGCGTCCTACCCGGATGGACGCTAGAGAGCTAAATAGCCGCCTAGCAGCACAACATCCGGAGTAATTCCCTTGAACGAATAAGGCGTTTGTTTGTCCTTCTATACCGCTAGTCCATTTGGTCTAGTCTCCACAGCCTGAAGAGTTCGTAAGCGATCTTCTCAGGTGTCATTCCTATTCGTAAGTCTTGTAAATCTGCTGAAAAGTACTTAATAAGTAATATATCGGGTAAAGCAAAAATTAACTATCGAAGTTCTATATTCATTTATCCTAAAAATAATTATTCAATTATGCATGTGGGGACCGTGTTGTTAATGTGTAAATAATGGCCCAATGATAATTTAATACATGCTTTTTTGTCAAGTGATTTTAATTTGCATGATTAAAAGAATGGACAAAACGAATACAAGAAGCCCAGTAAAGTAATAAAACATAAATTCGAATAGTTTTATTAAGAAATGAAGATAACGGACAATCTCAGAGAACGGTTCGGAATGATTACAAGAAAGAAGTATGCGGAAGTAGTAGTTGCAATGAAGATGAACGATTGGGACAGAAGGTGGTATGACCCTGAATAGAGTACGAAAGAAACATTATTACTCTAACATGTGAATTAATAGTCTCTTGTACCTCTAAATGGTGTCTAGTAAAAACTATCGCCAATGTAAAAATACGAATAATAAACAAAATAGAATGAAGATAGTCGTATTTTTAGTATAAAAAATAATCAGCGAAAATTTGAATTTAAGTGAACTCTTGCCATTAAAGTACACTAATACATTAGCACATATATTCAATATATTGTAAATATGAAACATGAAAATATCACATGAAAATATAAGAAATTGCAATTAAGTATTTTTCTGATCACGTAAATTCAATTCGCTTCTACGTTACATCTCATTTATTTATTTTTTTCTGCTAAAATAGATTAAGGTAAAAATCATTATTCTCGAATAAGAAGAAGTTGTATTATGTCGTAAAAAAACTTTTTTGTAATTTATCTCAAATTGACGCGAAAATGACAGCATCTAAGTGTATATTACAAAACTCCTCGTCATGAAGCTCAATGAGGTCAAAATAAATAATAGGCATCGGAGAGCCCAGTCATTTACCCAGGAACCAGAAGGGTTCATGATACCTGATCCCTTGCTTCTGGAATGTTCCCTCCCTCCCTCCATCCCATTCCATCCGGAAGCGGCGGAGTGGGCCGGGCTCTTTATGGATCGTGGAGCGGTACGGAGCTCGAGGCAGACAGCGGCGGCGGTGGCAATAGAGGTAGTGATGGTGGCCAAAGCAGTGATGATAGTGGTAATGGTAGTGGCGACGACGGCGGGGGAGGAGGAGGTATGAATGATAATAGTGGAGGTGATGGTAGTAGTAGTCTTGGTGGTGATGATGGTGCGGTCGCAGCAGTCGTGGTGGTGATGGTGTTGATGGTGGTAGGGTTGGTAGTGGAGATTGTGGTGTTGGTGACGGCTGCGACAGCGGCAGAGGAGGGGACAATGAGGACGGTGGTAAAGGGGTTGGTGGTGGAAGTGGAGGTTGTAGTGGTGATGGCTGCGTCAGTGGCAGGGACGGCGACAGAGAGGGTGAGGGTCAAGAGGTCGTTGATGATAGTGGGGGTGATAGGGTTGCTAGAGGAGATTGTGGTGTCGGCGATGGCTGCGACAGAAGCAGGGGAGGCGACTATGCGGACGGTGGAGCAGTGGTCGGTGGTGGTGGAACTGGAGGATATAATGGTGATGGCTGCAACAGGGGCGGCGACAGTGAGGGTGGTGGTCAAGGGATCGGTGGTGGTGAGGCGATACAAGTGGTGGCGGCGGCGAAACAAGCGGTGGTAGGGTTGCTAGAGGAGATTATGGTGTCGGCGACAGCTGCAACAGCGGCAGGAGAGGCGACTATGAGGACGGTGGTGAAGTGATCGGTAGTGGTGGAACCGGAGGATGTAATGGTGATGGGTGCGACAGGGGGGCGTCAGGGGGTGGTGGGGTGAGGGTGGTGGTCAAGGGATCGGTGGTGGTGTGGCGATACAAGTGGTGGCGGCGGCAGTGGCTGCGGCCCCCGCCTCGGGAAGGCTACGGCGGCGGCGGTGGCGGCGGCGCGGGGCAGCTGCGTGTCCAATCAACATTCCTCGTGCCGTACAGGCCACCGGGACGGCACGCGGACTCCGGCGGACAAGCGAGCGCCGGCCGGCCGGCCGGCCGGTGCAGCCCCGGCAAGCGGTGCCCAGCGCGCCGGGCCCCGTTAACGCGGCGACCCCCGCCGCGCACCAGTGGACGCGGCGCGCTCGGCCGACGCAGGGGAGGATGCCTTCCCTAAAAAAAACATACGGTTATAGTTATTGATTGATTGTTAAGATATCTAGGACGCGTCAACTTCTAACGTCATTAGTCCCATGAGTGCATGTTCTATTGCGGGAGGTGCCGGTGATCTCCCGCTAGACGACGAGAACCGGCGCCGACCTACACTTCTGCTTGTGGAGGTTTCCCTAATCAGGTATCTCTCTCAGTAGGACAGACAGTGGGGGATAGTCCTATTTTAAAAACGTAAATCTGAACTATTTGAATGTTAAATTAAGGAATCAAGGCAAAACATTCGATTCACAGATCGTTTCTAAAACTTGGGAAGAAACGTTAAGACATTTATTTAACGTCGATAATTCACCTATGTCATTTTCCTATAGTTTGGCTTGAATAATGAGATTATAAACATAATTCTTGTTTTTATCTCAGTGAAACATCTCGATCAAATAAGAAAAAAATGCCATCTATTATCCAAATTTGACATCATTAATGACTCGTTAACTCGTTCCAAATGAATCAATGGTTCCGGTCCAGTACAACCAACAGCATTCTCACAAAATACCACCAATTCTTCCTCTCCTATGGATACTGAAAAATCTAAATACCTTGTTACAAAAGGAAATAATAAATTCGTAATCATGTTTCGTATGAGAATGGGTCTTCAGAGATGGAGAAAGACACCTGGAATAATTTACTGAAAAGAATACACTTCGTGTCAAGACAGAAAGGTAATACATTTTCTACTAATTGATTTGGCTTCTAATTTCTTTGATTATCAAACTTGGAATAAATAGCAATTTGTCAAAACCTTCGACAAAACCGGTCCTCCTTTTCAATGTATTGTTCAAAAATATCCATTGTTATCAGAAACAAAAGTAAAAAGAAAATATTTCGTTGACCCATATATTCGCCAACTAATTAAAGATAATATAAGTGGCGTAGAACTTTAATCTCGGAACACATTTAGGGGTTTTATCATCAGCTTTCTGGGCAGCGTTAAAGATGATGATACGAACCTATTTTTAAAGCGATGCTCGGAGAATTCAAGAGACTTCATCGAGATATGAACTTGTAGTTACATTTTCTCCGGTCTCACCTTGAATACTTTTCGGAAAACTTAGAACAACTACGTGAAGAACACGGACTATAGGCTCATCAGGATATAAATTAAAGTGGTCACCAGCTGTTAAGCTCAATTTTTCGTTATTTGGTTGCTTTATGATGATATAACAGTACCATATTATGGAAATGATAATTAACGATGGTAAGATGAGGTTCGGTGTTACTGATTCTTCTACATGCCTGACTATCAGGCGATGAAATGATTTCTAGGCACAGGAAATGGAAAGAGGAATCTTGAAAATGTAGGGTGTTTTTCCTTTTTGTCCATACGTGTTACTATACCTGGTTTGGGGTAATATGGTTACTATTAGTACTTTCCAGTACGTATAGTTTATATAAATTATGGCTCTATAAAAGATTATGGCTCTGACAAAATGATTGATCATGCACTAAAAGGTCAATACTAATACCAAACACCTAATACCAAATAAGTCGAAGAACATTTGACGCAGAAGAAACGCGCGTGGTTTGTTGCATAATTTATGAAACTACTCTGCCATCGGTTTAAAATTTATTGGAAGGAGCATTGAAATGCTCTTGCTAATGCTTCAAATATTAGCTTAAATAATTATAATTAGAAAACCTCTTTCAGACTCAGCTTGCACCTTGGATGTTACCGTCGCTTTGGAACACAACCAGATGTTGTCTACCACAGGTGCTACTGGATGCACTTAGCCGATAAACTGATTGTGGGATTGGAGATAATGATATGCTAATAAATGAAGAACCAACCCAAATAGCAAAAATGCCTTCTTGAAGTCGAGAATTCTCTTTTATCGAGGCAAACACATTCGAAAATGACGTCGGATTTAATATAAAGCATATGCAAATAACTTCAGTATTTGTGAGAAAATATAACGTCAATCCACCGGCCAAGTGTATAAAAGTGAATACACGTTTTTCACGTAGTGAAATCTTCTTAGAAAGAACTGAAGAATCTTTTCAAACATTTTATTATAAGTTTTGTTACTATTATTCACGCGTTGCTATTAGCACAGCGTATAAGCTAATGTAATTTATTAACTGAACTACATAAACTAATGCAACTACTGAAAAACATCGACAGTTGTGGCATTTGTACTCCTGCAAAGAGCGAGGGGCAGCTACCGTTACCTGCAATGAACGATGCCATACTCAATGCCCACCGGACTGTTTGCCATTCTCCTCACGGGTCAAAAGATGCAGGTTTCTGGAAGGCGGTCTTTAATCATTTCAGAGTTTTCAGTTAACCTCTCATCAACTTCCCGTTAGAATCCCGATGTCCAATTTGCTACAAATTTTTCATTAAGCTCAAAGTTATGATTACGGCCGGTGGTCGAAATATACGATGCGCAGAAAGAATGACGTGCCTCTCTGATGATGGTCGGACAGGCGAATTACTATATAAATACTACTAATCACTATTAATCTTTTTTTACTCCCAATCTACGTGCAAAGAATACATAAAAATCGCGCACTTTTGCATCTGAAGAAGCATTAGTATTCATAACAAGTGCTGTAGTACGAGGGTGCTATCTTAACTTCCCTGGATAACCTCGTTACTTCGCAGACGAATCTCATTTTGTGCTCCGTGTTCCTTAGTAATTTCCGAAGTCTGCTTCGCAAATGCAGCTCGTCGGGAGTCAACGCTCAAGGTGCAGTGTTGCCGCTGCACAGTCGTAGCGAACCCTCATTGCCTACTTCCCCCGCCTGCTTGGCGCCGCCCTCGCAACACCCTCTGCCCCCTCTTGCACGAGATGGCGTGTCGAGGGCCATGCAAATGAGCGCTGCAGCACATTTTTAATACACAGTTATGTAAGGGAGTTAAAATATTTACTCATCGACTGTGTGGCGCAATATTTTGGCTCGAGTTCTTGGTTTGAACTTGTTTGTGAGAAGGTATGTCGGCCACTCTGTTGAGTCTTCTCATCACATAAATTTAGTTTTATAATGCAGTATTGAAATACATTATTTATAATCAATAATCATCATAAAAATGTAAATATAAACGTAAATAGTAGAAAGAGAAACTTCATTTAACGATTGGGTCACATATTTTAAATTCACTATCGAGTATACGAAGGCAAATATTCATGTCTGAAATTATTATTATTAACATTAATGTTTGAATGTATTATTGCTACCTGCTGGAGAGGTCATGATAGCATTGAAATGTTAATGAATGTTCACATACCCTCTAGTAAACTTCGATCTGATGTCTCTCAGTCAGAATTCCAAAACTTATTTACATTTTATGGTAAAGTGCCAATGCATGGTATCTATGTTGTTTGGGAAAAAGAAATAAATAGTACAAATAAAATTACAAGAAGTCTCGGAAAAAAATTGAGGCAAGGGAAAATAAATTCAAATATTCTCATTTGGAATCCTTGTTGAAAAACCAAGAGAACTAGACCCTGTGCTTTATTCAAAACTTGCGAAGGCGAAGCAGCCTCGAAAAAAACATTAAAAATCATCGTACACTAGGCGTCAGGAACACAATGGCAAAATTATTGGGTGGAGACAGAAAAAAGATACTGAAAAAATTTCTATCGTTAACCGGACATTAAAAAATTGGATTGAGTTACCTTAATTACTATTAGAGACTTTGCTTCCCTTACTGGGTAAATGCAAAAATAAATTTTAAACATATTATAATTAGGAATTGTTCTTGAAAGTATAGCCTAATAGTATTGTATTAATTTATTATTTAGTAGTTCTATTATATTTTATTTGCAAAATAGTACTGTGTCCCTAATTCCGTCCCCAGGACATAATTAGTAACGCTGTAGTCTGTTTAATATTTTTTTGTAATTGTGCTAGTTTTACAGAATGAAAGTATAGTTTGTTTAAAAAATACTGTACAGCATCAAACGAGTTGATGTTGTACCTATTTGGAGCTTTCCACTCCCACAAATCTTTAGAGCTAAATTTTAAACATGGAACAAAAACACGAGCACATTTTAAAAATGCTGCAAAATGCCAGATTTGATATTTTATTTTTTTCTTCATTTTAAAATCATACCGGTAAATGTGCCTAGGTACTTTAGCCAGTTTCTCAAGTCTGCTAGTATTTGTTTTCTAATTTTTGCGTTGCTTCATTTTTGCCTAAAGATATAATTAGCTTAGGTGCACGATGTGTGTGCATCATATCCTCTTGTTTACTTTATTCGTCAGCGTCTGCTGATGTTGATGCTGATGTTGATGATGCTAATGGCTAATGATGATGGCTGATGATGATGATGATGATGCTGATGGCTTCTCATCATTGTAATGATAATAGCAATGCCAATAAAGGTGAAACAAACTTGTATTGATGATTAAACAACACTACAATTTCTCTTAATTTTTTGAGTACATTCCAATTCACAGAAATGAGGCGTTCAGCCAGTCTTCCATTAATCAGTAACCACATTTTCTGACGCATGAAAGACATAAATAAACCACAATACCACGTTTCTTAAAATTACACCTGATCTCCAGTAATTTCTTTCCCTACACAAACACTTTTGGGAGAAAACTGAAAGACTCCTTAGGTCTAATTTCTTTGAAGGCCTGAGAAAATCGTGAGTTAGTTGACCAGGTCGAACCGTAGTTCCGGTTGGAAATCGCGTTACGTCAAGGTGGCACGGAAGCGCCTTCCCGGTCGCCATATGCTCCGAGAGGCAAAGGGCAAAACACGACAGAAGAGCGGAAGTCAATTACGTTCAGGAACAACGGATCCTCACCACGTGAATTGAAAAACGACATCATTAATACAGTATCAGACTTACCCTTCGCAACGAAAATACTCTTGTAGTTCACTTCATAACAATAGGCAACTAGAAACTACCTATTTTGGGAAAAAGAGAAAATTACTTGTTAATTTATTGTTACAAATACTTGTGTCAATTCATTCACACTAAAGAAAAACTTGCAGCTATTAATATGTAATAAATTCAAAATAAACTTAAGTGAATGTTTTTTGATAAACCACTCAATTAATTAACTGCATAAAACATAAATATGTTAATATTATCCATTTAGATCACGTAAATTCGATAAAAATATCAATTCTTGGAAATAATAAATTTTATTGTGTTGTTTATGTTTGATGCTGTAATACTTTGTTAATGCTCTAATATGCACGTACAGAATGCAGTAGACTATTAAATTAATTTCAGTTTGTGGTTCCCATTTGTGGTGTGTAATAATAATACCTTAATAACAAAAGGATGTTGGGTCGCAATCCGAATATTTCATTTTGTTATATAACTTACATTTTTATAAGAGACCATTAATGTCAAATGTCCTAAACCGAGCATTTTCTCAATAAATAATTTTCGATGTGTACATTTTTATAAGACCATTTATAATATTACATCCTGCCGTAAAAGTAATAAGACTATTTACTCAACATGCAGAACCACTGCCCATACACGCACACAGAAAACTATATGGTGATGAGTGTCATAAATCCTCTCTAATTGTTGGGAGAGAGAAAAGCAAAAACGTGTGATTTTTTAGTAGATTGTGTACGATGATAGAGATATTCGAAATACATAATACTGATAGGAACACGAATTCCTCATACATATACAAAAATCACTCATAAAATACACAAACAAAAATCACTATGCTCATCAAAATTCGTTTACTTATTAGTTCAGTGTTCAATAACTTATCAAGATCAAATGCTGCATTGATTTAGTTTAGTAATATATTTGGAATTATTTATTAATAATGAATAAACTTCATGATAAGATAAGAGCAGCTTGAGAAAGTATTAAAGTAGGAGGAGAGCATTGATAATATTTAAAAAAAAATATATTTAGTTACGATAAGTGTTTAATTTTTTACCTTTAATTTTAATAGGTATAATGTATGTATACACTTGAAAATAAACATCTACACGGCAGTTTTAGTTAACACTTTCTCCTAGTACTGTGATTTGCACTAGAAGAAACTTTGATTCTGGGCTTACCTTTAAAATATTGAATCCAAAATACGCTAATTTTTAATGAGATTCAACAATTCAGTAATATGTATTATATAACTTTTACGCATATTTATAATTCTCTAATTTTTTAAGATTCTAAACATTCTTTAGAGAAGAGCCACCAATAAGATAAATCCTGCGCAGAAGTATATATTTGAACATCCGGCACACCTTAATTTATTTGACTGCTGTCAAAATCACTTCCCAGAGAACGTGGGGGTTCCCAGGGATCTGGCTGCAGGCGCGCCTCTGGCGTGCGCGGGTGAAGCGCGCAGCCGTTGCGTCCAGTGGAGTCTTGCGTGCGCCCGCGCGTTGCAAAACCCGCCCGGTGCTCCCGACGCTGGCGAAATTAAAATGGGCATATTTTACGCGCACGCCGCCTCGCCCCCGCCCACTCCGCCTCCTCCGCCAACTCCGCCCCACTTCCTCCGCCCCCACCTCCTC
>BOPP01000002.1:14679130-14693776 GCA_017312745.1 Gryllus bimaculatus | reverse complement strand
CAATCCCATCCCCTTCCTTCTTGTTCTGTATTATCCTGCGTAGTGTCTCCGCGACTCGCCCTCCATCTTACTTCTCCCCGCCTCATTCGTCCAATTCCGCTCTCCGTCCAGCCTCTCGTCGCTCAGCATCACTCTTCCCATCTTCACATCTCCTATCATCACTTCGCCCCGCTTCACTCCACCCTACCTCACTTCTCATCGCCTCACTCCCATCTCCACCTCACATTGTCCTCATTCACTCCGTCTCGCCTCACATCGCTCACTACGCCCCGCCTCTCTGTGCCATGTCTTCCCGTCTTGATTTACTCTCTCTGACCCACTTCGCTCCACTTCACTCCGCCCTTCTCACTCCGCTCTCCATCCCGCCTCACTCTCCCCGCCTCATTCTCCCCTCCTCTCTCCATCATTCCTACCCTCACTTCGCCCTGCCTCACTTCCCTCCTTGCTCTCCATGCTTCACACATCCCCGCCTCACACTGTCTTGATTCGCTCTACCCGCTTCACTCCGCTCCGCCTCGCATCACACCGCCCCGCCTCACTCCACCCAACTCTTGCCTGCCCCATGCCCCGTCTCAATCTGCTCCCGTCCCTCTCCGCGCATTTCCACCCCGCATCATCCCGCGCGTTCCCCGCCCCGCCCCAACGCTCCGCTGCGCCGCCCCGCCTCGCGCCGCGCCGCGCCACGCGACCCAGCCAAGCATGAGGCCATAAACACACGTCTTGCGATCGAGTGCTAATTTTAGAGCGGCGAGCGCCCGACTGACACTTGCGCGAGGAATATACGATGCCCGACGGCGCCGTTCTTTCTCTCTTTCAATCTGCCCGCGCGCCGGCGTATTTTACCTGTTGTTTACGGGAGGGAAATCGAATCGACCGCTCCCCTCTCCCCTCCCCCTCTCTCCCGCCGTCATGCCCCTTCAGAACGCGACGCCTCCCTCGCTTGTTCTGCGGCCGCCGCCGCCGCCGCTGCCCGCTGATTGCGAATCGCGCGCCGCTGGGCCGGGCAGTGCAAGCTGTAAAGGGGAGGGTGCGAGAAGGAGAGCTGGGGGCCGTGGGTGAGGTGAAAGAAAAGCCTCGGCGAGGGTGATAAGCAGGGCTCGGATTCCGTTGACGTGTCATCTTTTCATTTGTGTACTAGTAAATGAATCTTTATCACGACATGTAGGTGATTAAAATGTGAAATTATTGGGTCTTTTTTTTTGTCATCTTGAATTTTTAGGTTATTTTTCTGTATCTTTCGCGACATTTTTACCATTTTTACGCATTTGGTTTCGTTTTCGTGTTTTTTTGTTAGTGAATGTTTCATGAAAAAGAAAAGCAAAGATTTATTGAATCATCAGTTCATGAAGAAATACACAACAGCAATTGACTTTTTTTTTTCGAACTCTCAAAATTACACGGATATTTGGTAACCTCTTCAACCTTTCAAAACTGGTTGAAAGATCGGAGCTAAGAGTTATATTTCCACCTAAAATAAAGACTGTGTTAAATACCGTTTTATTAAAACCAATGTTATCTAAAAATGTGAAGTATTTGAACAAATGAACTTTTTTTTTAATTAGGTCAGTTCCCTTATTTTTAAGTCATATGACAGGCCATTTTCCTCTTATTTTTAAGTCATTTATAGGTCATTTTCAAAGAATTTTTTGGTCATGAGAATCCAAGCCCTAGTTATAAGCCTAAATATATTTAGCACGTCTTTTGCCGCCGCCCGCTGATTGCAAATCGCGCGTCGCCGGGCCGGGCAGCGCGGGGTGCAAGAGGAGGGGAGAGTGCCAGAAGGAGGAGAAGGCGAGCGCCGGGCGCGCGGGCCGCGGGCGAGGTGAAAAAAAAGGCTCGGGGACGGCGATAAGGGGGAGTTATGACAGCGCGTCCGGGAGAGTCCGCCACCCTCGCGCGGGTGGAGGCGGCGACCGCGGCGATCGCGAGCAGCGCAGCGGGGGACCGCGCCGCGGGCACGGGGAGATGGAAGGGCAGAATCCGGTCGTAAATTAGCCGCTGTACCATCTCGAGTTGTGTATCTAGTTATCAAGTCGTCTTCGTGTGCTAACGAGCTTCCTTCGTGCATACAAAACATTTCGTCACCTTCGCTCGGGTCGGGTGTGTTCCGCAAAGTGGGTTGCAGACGAGTGACGAACCACAAGGGGCGTGGGGTTTACAAATACCGGTTATAAATATATTTCTAATATGTGTCTTATTGGTACGGTAATACTTCAGAAAACATGACCCTTTTTATATTATTAATTTCTAATGCGCGCAGGAATTGAAATCCACACATTCGGCATTCGCGATCAGCGAGCTCCTATTCGCCCAATCCCGAGCAGGTGATGTGTTCGGCGAATGTTCGCTCCTTTTGATGTGTCCTAAAAACAGACACATGTTGGGTGAGTTCGGCGCTTGGCGAATCACAAGCAGCCCGCCCACACTACTCTGTTATACTAGGATATGCTATTGCAGTATTCGTAAAGACTCGCATTTTCGCTGTTGCAGGCTTCTAGTTTTCCCCCACGATAGTATTGTCATCTCGTTTTGGAATATTTACAAATAACTAAAATAAAAGCCAGTCAGTTAAATCATCCGCTAGTCTTTAGAGAATAAATACACACTTTCTTACAATTTCTTTAAGTGTTAAAGCTAGTTCTGTTTTAAAAAAATCACATGTGTTACAAAATTTTAGGGCTCCAAATTTTGAAAGTCAATAAAGTTCAAGAATATGAACGGGATGTTCAAAATACCTTGTAATTAGGTTTTTCTAATGCACTGAAGTGTACAGATTCAATGAGAATGCAATGCTTTCAACAATGAGGAGATAATGAGTTAGATTTCCCGAGAAAAGCAAATGTTGAGATAGATCAATAAACGATTGAACCACGAAGGTTAGGAAAAATAGTGTATTTTCGTCTATGATCCTTTATCTTCCGAAAAACCCGAAACAGAAAAAGCAAGGAAAGAAGTTAGGAATTCCCTCTTCAGACTTTGCAGATTGAAATACGGAATACCAAAGAATGTATGCTATTAGGTTTAATCTAGAGTTACAATACTTTTATTTAATATATTTAAACCAAAACCCTCCCTCTAGCTACTCAACCTGCAAGGCAGTAGTATAAGAATGTAAAACACCCAAACTTTAAAAAATATACCCCCCTCACCACAGAGCTATTGCGGAGGGAAAATAGAGAAGGAAAAAACTTAGCAGTCGAGCAGCGAGGAGTCTACGCTGAATGCAGTCACTCGACATCCCGCGTTCTGAAGCGCGCGCCCTCGCGAGCACTGGTTTGATGCCGCGCGAATGCAAGCGTCCACATTGTAACTCCGCACCCGCTCCTTTGCAACGCGTTCTGTTTCCAACGGTGTGGGGGTGGCGGCGGAGGCAATGCACAGTGGGCTGGAACGGGCTGAAAAGCGCCCGTTGGAGGGAAACAGTCACACCACTTATCGCCAACGTGCTGTTCTTTACACCATCTTTTGATCGCGTATTTCATAAGACGAAAGCACGCCAAACACTTCATTAGAATAAAATTCGCGTTATTTCAATGGAATGTTATTTCAAGATGTTTCTTAAAATTGATTCCAGTTTAGTGTGCCAATGTGCGATTTTTTTCGAAAAAAAATCGTTCTTATAAGTTTTATGCTTAAAGGCAACTATGATCGTGAAAACTACGTATTTTGAAAAATATTTAGTATTCCAAAAAACTGAGTTTCCACTCAATTGTAGTTCAATAAATTTTACCTATTTTAATTACTTCTCAAAAATGTTCAATGTAAACACATTTGAATTCTTTGTCAAAAGAAATGGATCGTACATAATTTCGTATTCATACATAATAAAAAAAGGTCACTCTAACAAAGACATGTAATAATTAAAAATAAATAATAGATTTAAATCTAGGTGTGGTTAAATACGGGGGCGTCATCGATAATTTTGCATTTTTTATTTGTTACTTTATTTTATTCGTTAGTTTATATCGTAGATTAAATACTTGTATCTGTGACCCGCATCCACGTTTTGTAGACATAATTTTAACAATACTAAGTAAGAAAAAAGAGGGTATTTCAGCCCAATCTAGCGCATTGTTTATCTTTAGTGGCAGCGGTGGGGGAAGCGGCGGCGGTGATGGTTGCGGCGGGGGCGATAGCAGCAGCGGTCAAGTTCTAAAGTAACGATTTTTTTTTATTCGTAACTTTAGATCTTGATTAAATATCTGTGACCCGCATGGACAGTTCGTAGACATAATTTGAACACTATCACGAGTGAAACCAAAGAGCGTATTTCAGCCTAATGTAACCCACTGTGAATATGTCGAGGCAGCGTTGGCGGCGGTTGCGGCGGTGGCGGCGGTGGCAGCGGTGGCGGTCGCTCGTAAAACGAATAGTAACACCCGCGGACACAAGAAGAGCGACGGAGGTGGGAGCAGAGGGGCGTGGATTCTCAATGCGAGATTGCTGAAGGGCTGCAAAGCTTGTTAAAGCGCAGCTAGACCACGAGCTGGGAGCAGGGAACAAGCAGTGCTGAAGGGGCGGCAAAGAGGTACGATTCGCGACCATCGCAGGCGGATATAAAGGGGAGATTGATACTTGCACGAATGCGTGGCTAGGGGAAGGGAAACTAGTTACTAAGAAGCAATTAACTGACTATAGTCGCCCAATTGCTTTAGCTGGGAACTGAGTACTTGCTTAGGGCAAACACCTTACGTTGGCTATTCCACTCGTGAAATTAAAACCAATAGTGTTTAACTAAACATACAAAATGTCCCAATCAGGGTCGTGTAACTCAAAAAGTTGATCGCTTTTCTGTCCGATTTTTCTCACCGCTTCTCCCTACTGACCAATCATAAACTGTGACTCATCTATCTTTAGAGGTGATGTATATCGATCGCAATCACGATGTCCAATAAACGCCGTATACTATAACATCAAATCTCCTCCGCGAGTCGGGGCTTTATTGACAATTTCCATAGCACTCGTGGTATTACCTGTGATAATATTTAACACAAAAATAACAATTTGTTCCTCCTTTGAACTTTACGATAATAAAATGTGCGATGTTTAGTACAATCATGCACATATGCGAATAAGGGAGTAAGACTATTAATCTATATTAATGCTTTCTTTACTACCAACTGATTTCGCACATTTTCGTTGTTCTGGAAAGGAGCGCAAGAAACACAATTCGAAGAATTTGCAAGGCCTTTCTTCTCAAACACGTTCAACCAGATTATTTTGAAGTGACAGAAGAGTATTCATAGAATAGATATTGAGATTCAAATTCTTGCATATCGATCAAGTAAAATTCAAAAAATTATCAAAATCTGCATTTCAACATACTATTGACAAATCATACATTGTGACTCGTTTATCTTAGGAGGCGGCATTTAACAAATTGTCATTTCAGAGCCATAAATGTTTCATGCATGGTGTCAATTTTGAATCATAAATTGATGTTATTGAATCAATTAACTTACTGAGGCATCGCACAGTAGCTAACTATGAATACATTAATCACACTACTTCACTACCAATATTTAGCGTAATAATGGTCATTTCCTTTTCTTCCGCCAACTAGATATTGCCCACAATATATTAATTAATTTTTACTAAGCTATCTGAAATAAAATTTTGTTATCTCCAACCTTTATAAATCAATTCAGTATATCATTTAAATGATAAAAATTTGATAGTTAAAATTATTCTAATAATATTTTAATCTTCATTATAACCTATCTTATTTTTGCTCAGCACCATTTGTGTCACTATAGTGGCTGACTACGATTACAAAACTCATTCCTACGTACATGTGTCGCCAAAAAATGGTGACATGGTATATTTTATACTTACTTTATTAATATTTATGAAAAACAGAATTCTTAAAGACTAACAAGTGATTTAAGCAGTCATTTCAATATTTTCCAATAAACATATTCGAAAGTTGGCGCGGCCACGGCACGAGGCCGAAAAAAACTTCTTAACTTCCCCAAGGCAACCAGGAACGCCCAACTCACAAGGGAAGTGAAAATGCAGGTGAACTATTAGGGGCAATTAAAGACTATCCTTCGTTAAATATGCATATTGCATTTTAATTCAATTCCAGGTTCTGGGAAAGGCGGTGAGCGTTGCATGCGCGCCGTATGCTGATGTGGCGTGAGTGCGGGCGATGGCGAGGGCAGGGGGCGGTGGCCGCACGGGCAGAGGCCGTGAGGGAGGGGGGGAGGGGTGGAGGGCGGTGCAGCCTCCCCCGCCTTCGTGCGCCCACGCACCGCGTGTCGTGACGTCGCTGGATGCGTTTCGCTGCGCACGCACGCGCAGCGGTTGGCCTGCGCCGCGCCGGCGGGCCAGCGTCGCCGCCGACGCTTCCACACCACTGCGCAGCCGGCGTTGGTGTGGTAGGCGCCCAGCACCCTGTGCCCTTGCCATTTCTGGCGAATGACTTCGACGGGCTTTCCATTCGTGCCCACTCCTTCCCTACGTTAACTTGAACTCGTTTAACATAGCTTACTTTATTAACTTCGATGAATGTGTCGAGAGTCGTTTACGACAATAAGCAGCTCAACTTCCACTACCTTTACTACTGTGTTCTTTTATTGATTGATTCATTGATTGATCGATTGATTGATGTTTCTGGTGAACTAGCAAGTTCATAAGTGTAATGCATGGATGTTTTACGAAGGTGGTGGTTATCTTCCTGATTGGATGGAGAGATCCGGCGCCGACCTATACGACGGCTAGCAGGAATTTTCCCAACCAGGTATCTCCCTCTAGCGGGTCACCACTCCAGCTCCGTTTCCTCCATTATTGCTCCCGTCTTCGCGTCCGAAGACCGGCGCGGTTGCAGCCATCCCCAGAATGGAATCACTCTCCACTATTGCCGCCATCGCCACCGACACCCAATCATCTCCCTCGCAGCCTAACCACCCGGTCACCACCCGCAAGCCAGCAAACGTCGCCGACCGACTGTTTCATGCACTTTTATTGCATACCCCCTTCTCTACACATGTCCCCTTCCGGCTCTAACACAACAATCACACACGGGACCGCCCCCTTGCGCCACGCACACTGCCGACTCGCACGCCTGCATGCACATCCAAACACACACACACGCACGCCACACATGCACGCATCTATGCTCACACACACGCCAACACCCCGACTCCTCCCCTTTCGTTCTCCCGCCGGAATATACGGGTGCAGTATGGTGGTGCATCCTCATCGCAGCTTTTCGCCCCTTCACGAACGGACGATAAAAAAACCTTGCAATTTTTCGTGAAAAAAAAATCCCGAAGGGGTTCTCTTTTAAGATAGTTCCGGCAGATAATAGAGCGTCGATTCAGTCGCCCCTGCGGGCCCAGCCGGCTAATCCCAGGACACGGTACACCGCCTCTAGGTCTCTGCCCTCCGCCCCGCGCCCCACTCCCACCCCGCGCGATCTGCGCCTGGGGCGAGCGCGGCCGCGCCGCCGCATAAAAGGATTAGAAGGGGGCCGTGGCCCCGGCGCCGCTACCACTACCGCCGCGCAGCCCGCGGGAACCCGCGCAATAGTACGCGACACGTGTTGGGGCGACCGCATCCATTATGCAGTTGCCGGCGCGCAACCACCGCCGACTCGCCGGCGCGCGCGGGGCTCGAACTCGCTACCTGTGCGATCAAGATTTACGCACCTTTTCACAGAGGCGCTTTTGAAAGCGTTGTCCGGTGCAAAATGGGTGCTGTGCTGGTGTTGCAGTCCAGTGTATTGTCTGCAGTAAATTCAATGCTATCTTGATGGGGATTTCACTGCAAATGGACTGTTTGAAATAGAGATAGTGTTGAGGAGATAGGGTGAGCAATTATTGATTCTGTTGGGCACGAAACTGGAATAATAATAATAAAACCCTGGTAGCAGCTTGTATTTGTTGTATGAGAACAAGATTACGTACGCTTACAAATTATCCACCTCGTTGGAAAGATGTCAAAACAGACTACCCTTTTATTGCAACGTCGAGAAACCTCTTGTAGGAATATGGCTTTATTATTGCGAAATCACGTTATGCAATGTACACATATTTTACATGAAGTAAAAATTACATATCGTCTATGGTCTAAGCATACAAAATCATAATTATTCGTGCGAGATTTCAAACGTTTCAACCTAATAGTGTTGAAGCTTTAATGATTAATAACGACCACAGCGGGGAAAAACCTCAACTATAAGAACTACTTTCTCTCGACACATTCATCGAAGTTAATAAAGTAAGCTATGTTAAACGAGTTCAAGTTAATATGGTAACGAAATAAGTTTAGCACCTCTACATAATGTTTTTTGGTTAAAATAGCACTGAGATATGTACCAATTTACTTTGATTTTATTGTTCAAACACTGCAAGCAATTGGAATGATGTGTTCATTTCGTTTAGCAGAAACGCTTTTTGAATATCCGAAAACTCTGACTACCACAGGCATTGCAAAACTTCATAATTTGCATTTCAATTAATGTCATTTGTAGCGTCACGGCTTGGCAGCAGCCGAGTGCAAGGTAGAGGGCTGGGGGATCTAAAGATAGAACAAAGAAGGGACTTTCCGACAGGAAATGGTCCGCGGGCCAGGCAGCGCCAGGGAAAGGCTTTCCACCGCGCGGGGGTGGGGAGTAGTGACGTAGGAGTTCAGGTAACCTGGACCTATAAAGACGCCGTGGCGAGACGGCGCGAGTGGGTATCGTTTTTGGTTTCCTCGTGGCAAGACCACAAAAACTTTGTCTGCCCAGGCTGGTGCGGAGTGCCGAGGGCACGTGGTTGTTCGACGAGTTCGGACAGGGTGATGTGTTCTTCAAATACATTCGGGCAGATCGTCAATCTGCCGGGGCACACCAGGTGCCAATCTACGACGCGGCCTTGCCGGCTGGACGTAGGCGTCGCCGCAAGGCGCATGTAGGGAGAGGAGGGCTGCAGTGGTAGCTCTGGCAAACCGCCTTAGAGTGAGAGTTGTAAAAATGTACAGTGTGTAAATAAAACTTGTATACTCACTCGTGTCTGTTTCCTTGTGGTGTAGATCACTACACACGACGTTACACATCACTCGACAGCTTACTCCGAGCCCACTTGTAAGAGATCACCTTTGATTTAGATGGGTCGTGAAAAAACATACAGTATGCTATGTAATGAAAAACTTACTATAAAATAAGATGAAAATAATAAGAAATACGCTATAAAACATTAGAAAATATAGTTTTTGTAATCTATCATTTGCATTTGAAATGAAGAAAAGGTTGAACTGTTGATTACGGTCCTCAAATCGCTTAGCTTCACAGAATATAATATTATTGGATTACCTAACTTTACAGAATAGAATTGTTGGATATGACCGAAACGGCAATGTGAACAGACAAAATGATAGAGAAATCAGAGTAAAAGAGAGAGACAATGTCCCCAACCCGTTTTATTTTCAACAAGCTCCCCTGTGACAGATGTTTTGTCAAAAAATCGGGAAGTTCTGATACTTCCACTGCATGAAGCATCGATATATTTGTGATACAAATGAACCAATGGTATTCTCTTTAACGACACCATCTGATATTGGTATTGAAATTTACCGGAGAATAATAAATCGATGTATAATACCGGCGAATTTTGAGTGCGCTACCACTCAAATTTGCACAATATAAGTTATTTTTTACTGTTATGGAAATTAAAATTCTATTATCACATCCATAAAAATTGTTCAATATATCCCAGAATCTGATTAAATGTTAAATAAAATTGTCGAACTGACACAATAATAGTTTCATATTTTGTAAATATCGTTATTTGAGGTTCAATATGTTGACAAAAAGTTATGTATATGAAAAATTTAATATTTTTCAATTCTTGAAAATAATTTTTTCAAATACAATAAGAAACTCTGGATAAGTATATGAGCGCAAATATAAGATATAATAAATATTCAACAAAGAATCAAAGATTTTTATTATGGTGAAATGGATATTTAATTGAAGCGCGTTGCAATCTTCGCGATTCAATAGGAGTTATAAATAAGATTGTATTTTTTATGTATACATAAGTTGAATGACATTTAGGGCCGGTTAGATGATGTTAAATGTTGATCTAAGAATAGAATGACCGCGAAAATCTCAACATGTATATAATAAAAGAAAAGACACTTTAATACAGAAACATATAGTTTTCCTCCTCCATCCTGACCGGGGTTTTCGTGGTTTCCCTCTGTCATAAGGCTGAGATGGTTCAAAAAGTCCACGATAACATTTTTTACCAATATCCTATCACCTCGTATAATAATAATAATAATATTAATAATAATACTAATACTACTACTACTAATAATAATAATAATAATAATAATAATAATAATAATAATAATAATAATTCACAGCGGGGACAAGTTGCTCGCGTCCGTGGTCTACCACACGGGTCCCCTGGGTAACGCTAAATGAGCAATAGTAATTCAGTAGCCATCTACGCGCTTGACCATTGTGGGCGTGAGGATCACTACAAGCTGAGGGGAAAACCTGGTCGGCGCGTCACCAAATGGCTAACATGCCAAGGGTGGGCATTGAATAAGAAAATTGTTATGTACAGATAATCATATAAATGCTCATTTACAAGAACACATGTGCACACCTCATTTCTTAAACATCAAAAAGCACCCCACATCTGAACAACTGACTGCATATGTTACAGTCGTAAGCCTAATATTAGCATTGATAGCCATAATTTATGACGTGCTGTATTTCTAAGGTGATTATTAAAACGTATTTCCTCACGACATTCCCTGGCTAAGAAATGGTTTAAAAAGCGTCATCATTTTTAATTCGAATACATTACACAAACGACATTCAAGAAATTAAATCGCCAGCAAGTGACTCCATCCAGTTTAAAGAAAGTAAAAGTGGAGCGCAGTTTGCGCGGTCGGGCCCTTAAAATTGGCCTGGGCGCAAACGCCTGCACGTGAGCGGCGTGTACGGCACCGTCTTCCCTCGCGACGCGCGTCTTGCGTCACGAGCCCCTGGGAAAGCCAGCGCGCCCGCCGCCCTTATCACAGTTCGAACTGAGTACAGGAACTCCTTAATCGCCCGGACCAAACACCTCACTCCATCGCTTCCTCCTATATGCGGGGCCCCGTGCCCTCCAACACCGTCGTCGGGCCATCTTGCCGGAGACCTAACAGGCTGTGTGCGGATCCCCCACGAATGGTTAAGAGCGAAAAACCAGCCTCCATCGACGCGTTGCTGAAGCATGTCCGCCACTACTTCCAATCTCGCCTAATACCATACATGCGTCGCCGAGAATCCGTAGCGCCACGAGCCTCTTCGGACGTTTGTTGCCACCACGGCTGGGCATCAAACGATTTTAGTCGTAACTTGTTGAAAAAAGTGAGCAAACGTGGACAAATCATGGATATGTGAAGTGTAGGTGGTCCGTTGTTGACTGTGGAACCAATCGCCGATTGTTAGGACACAGCCATTTTGATTCAGGAGCCAACATTGAGGGCCAATACAAAGGCGTCAAAACACTGAATCCTAGAAAGGACCAAGAAAAAGTCGCCCTAAAAGGGTCCGGGAAAAACGTTTGCCGCTGAAAAATGACAATGAACAGTGCCAAGATATGAACAGAAATTAAGATCCACGAAAGAAATGTATGTCGAGACAAACGCCAGTAGAATAGCGAGCAAGATAGGAATAGCAAGCATTAAAGTTCTGGAAAAACTATTTGCCACCTGAAACTAATGGCGGATGTAGGAAAATTTTAAATAAAACGCTGAAGGAGACGAAAAAGGGCCTGAGAAAGCTTTCGCAGCGAGATATCAGACCTCAAAGCCAGCCCCGTAACATAACCACCCTAAAGGTGGCTCTCTGATCTCTCATCTCCTCACCCCAAACCGACCGCCTGATAAACACCTACCCCGGTCCGCCGCACATCACCCCCCCCCCCCCACATCAATACCCTACCCGGAGAAACGGGACACACACATAACCAGGATTATTACCGGAGAGAGACATGGCAGGCAGAGACGTTATCTGCCACCAGTCAGTGGAATTTGAAAGACTGTTAAACGACGGGCCACAGTTCTCCCGCAGAGCCCCCCCACAACACCCAATTCGGACTCCACCCATGCACAACAATGGCCTTGGGAACCGAATGAAACAAAACCTCTATATCATAGCACCAATGTAATATGGCAGGAACTACATGGCGTTAATTTTTATTAAGTTAATATTCAAATATGTCAATATTAAATATAAATAACAGAAATTGTTCAGTATTTTGAGTTTGGATATATTTAAAGCTATATTGTTGTTCATGATAAATTAGTTATTTATTCACAGTGGCATTTAACCTTGCCATCCATTTCCTACAGTCGTGATATAAACATGTTTGAGTAATATTGCGCGGTTACATTCTAAGGAACTACGAATTCTATAATGATTTTATATAGGGAAGATGTACTTTTCTTTCCGAGGATAAAGGGCGTGTGTACTAATATTCGTGATGATTAATCATATTTCATGTATTAGATTTAATACGTATCTTGTATCTTTATACCAAATAAGCACCTTACTTGTAGTAAGAAGGTACACACGATGTTCAAAGACTTGTATATGTAGTATAGTTACGAGTTTTCAGTTTCACACTCAGTTCCAGATTTTACAATATGTGTTCCGATGTAAAGACATTCAAATCCACTTTCTTTCTAAGACCACGATATTTATATTGATATATCGTTTAATTGGATACGATATAGGATTTCCATTTTGCAAAAACCCTCTAACAAAAAAAACTACTTACGCCTTTGCAGTTTGAGATGGGAATTGAGATGAAGAGAAGGCAAGAGGGTGAACAATTTAATGTCAAAAGAAGAACTAAACGGATCATTGCAGGAATTGCAAATTGATGAATTAACAAATGCGACAAACGCACTCGAACAGGAATGAAGCCAGTAAGAGAAAAGTCAAGCCAAGATAAAGCATTAGAGAAGAGAGAAGAGAAGAAGACACGAAGAAGAGAAGAAAGAAAAACTACGAGGGAAAAAGTTCAATTGAAATTTATAATAGTGACCTGAAGACCATTGCCACAGCAAAGGCCAGAAAAAGCGAAAGCGAAAGGATCAGCCAAGGAAGAATGAGCGGAAGCAGCCAGAGGGAATGAGGCATGTGAGTCAGGAATAAGAAAAGGATTCATAGGGGACAGGATGAGAAAGAATAGACTCCCGAAGAATCAAGAGGAAAGCATAGGACAGAAGATTAACTACCTCAAACGAAAAACATTTTTGCCGATTTGAAGTCAGTAATGGGCGATGCTAGAGAGCGGCCAAAACAAAAACGACAAAGGAGCAGCAGCGGGAGAAGGCGGGCGCGCGGCGTACAGCAGCAGCCACGCCCCGGCGACGCGCTGGCGAACGGCGGGCGGAGCCCGGCTCGGCGTCCTCTTTCCACTCGAGACGCGAGCCCTAACGAAGAATGTCATTATCGCATGCAGTTTGTTCCGCGTCGGGGGGACGCAATAATGAGTGCGCTCCCAAGCTCGTAATAAACGGGCTGCGCTGTGCCCGGCGCAGCGGCCGCGCCGGCGCCGCGCCCGAAGCGACGCCTGCCTCGCAAGCCCCGCCCGTCTCCCCTTGCCTCGTCCGCCCGACCTCCCCCGTCTCCCTGCGCACCTCCCCTCCCGCCTCCCCGTCGCTTCTCGCTCGCCTCCCTGTTGACCTCACCGCCTCCCTCCCCGCTTCGCCCCCTCCCCGCTCTCGCCTCCCCGCTCGCCTCCCCGCTCGCTCCCGCTCGCCCCCTCCCCGCTTCGCCTCCCCCGTCGCCTCCCCACGCGCGCCTCCCCGCTCGCCTCCCGCTCGCCTCCCCGCTCGCCTCCCCCTCGCTTTCCCGCTCACCTCCCGCTCGCCTCCCCTCGCCTCCCCCGACTCGCCTCCCCGTTCGCCTCCTGCTCGCCTCCACGCTCGCCTCCCCGCTCGCCTCCCCGCTCGCCTCCACCCGCTCGCCTCCGGCCGTCGCCTCCCCGCTCGTCACGCTCGCCTCACGCCTTCCCTCCCCGCTCGCCTCCACGCTCGCCTCCCCTCGCATTTCACCGCTCACCTCCCCGCTCCGCCTCCCCGCTCGCCTCCCCGCTCGCCATCCGCCGTTCGCCTCCCGCTCGCTCACGCTCGCCTCCCCCTCGGCCCCCCGCTCCGCCTCCCCGCCCTCGCCCGCTCCTACGCTCGCCTCCCGGCTCGCCTCCGCTCGCCTCCCCGCTCGCCTCCCCGCTCGCCCCCCCGCTCGCCTCCCCGCTCCGCCTCCACGCTTCGCCTCCCCGCTCGCCTCCACGCTCGCCTCCCGTTCGCCTCCCGCTCGCCTCCATCCCGCCCTCCCGCTCGCCTCCCGCTTCGCCCTCCGCTCGCCTCCACGCTCGCCTCTTCCGCCCGCCTCGCCACCTGCCTCCCCCTCCTGTCTTCCCTCCCTAGCTCCACCGTCGCCTTACCCGCCCCCTAACCGCCTGCCTACCCGCCCCCCTAAATCCGCCCGCCTACCCGCCCTTCTCGCAGCCCCCCGCCCTACCCGCCCCCACCCCCGCAACCGCGCTGGCCCCGGCAACCCCGCCATCGCCCGCCGCCCCAGCCCTCACCCGCCTCCCTCCCAAGCCTGCACTCCAGATGCAAATTGTTCACTCGCCTTCTTTCTTC
>BOPP01000002.1:14664372-14679105 GCA_017312745.1 Gryllus bimaculatus | reverse complement strand
GCGCCCGCGCCCGCCGTTCCCAGCCTCACCAAACGAGTCGCCGCCAAGCTATCGCTATTCGCATAGAGAATTTTATAGCCCGTCTGCGAACGCCGTGTGCGGGTTTGCAAAATGCGCCAACCGGCGGCCGCTGGGGCAGCAATGCGTGTCGCAGCGTGTATGCGTGTGAGTGCGTTGCGTCTGAGTGTGCGTGCGCGTGCGTGTGAATCCTTCCCCTCCCCCTCTTTTCATCCTGGGTCCTCTTTTCCGCGTCACGTCGCGGTCCGTCTGGTCTCTCCCTCGGCCCTTCTTCAGTGTGCAGCGCCGGCCGCCGGTTCCCACAAACGACGCGCCCCAAGGGCCTCGGCCGACGCAGACGCTGTCGCAGACAGACCAAACGGACGGTCGGACGGAGGAGAGCGGCGACAACGAAAAAAAAAAAAACATCATACAAAAAGAGCGTCGGCGCGACGACCCACCTGCGTCGTCACCTCCCGCCGCGCCCGCCGGCCGCGCCGGCCGCAGAAGATGCGCCAACCGGTAGCGCGCCTCAGCTGTGCGTGGCGACTCTTCCTCCTGCGGTCGAGGGCGGCGTTCGGCTATTCAGCACGGTGGCTTTGTCGCGAGTGCGCAACCGAGGTTGGTGCGGGACGAGAGGTGGGACCACAGCGGGGAGGCCGGGCGGCGCGGGCGAGGCGCGAGGCGGGGCGGGCGTGGGCTAGGGCAGGGTTGTGGACGCACCGATGGGCCGTGGGTCAGGTGCTGGCCAGGGCCGGGCACGGGAGCGGAGACGGAGCGGCGCTCGGCGAATGCGTGCCGGCCTCTGCTGACGAGGCGGCGCGGTGCCGGAGCGGTTCGGGCGCGGAGCGGGGTAGGTCGGGAGAGAGCGAAGCCGGGCGGTGTGGGGGGGCGGGCGGGCGGGCGGGGAGCTGGTCAGGCGTGGGGTATAAGCAAGGCGGGAGCGGGAGAACAGAAGCGGGGGGGCGTGGACGGGGCGCGTGCGGGTGAGTGGGGTCGGAGCGGGGGGCGCGAGTAGGGAGGTAGGAGAAGTGCGCGGAGCGGGTTCGGCGGGGATATACGACCGCGACCGAGTCATGGATGCTGGGATTACTTCATTTCAGAAAGGAATTTAATGCGCGTAATGGAAACGCGCTGGATACGAATGTAAAGAGGCGAAATGAGTTGGAAGTGAGAAAATGTAGCAGGCACGCTGGCATGAAACATATGTGGTAAACTGTGAAAAGTGAGCAAACGTGGACAAATCATGGATATGGAGTGTAGGTGGTGGTTGTTGCTGGTGAAAATCGCCATGAGGACACAGATGTTGTCAGGAGAGAACATTAGGGCAATACAAAGGCGTCAAAAACTGAAGTCCTAGAAAGGACAAGAAAAAGTCGTAAAAGGGTCCGGAAAACGTTTGCCGTGAAAAATGACAATGGAACAGTGGCCAAGATATGACAGAAATTGATCACGGAAAGAAATGTATAGTCGACAAACGCAGTAGAATCGAAGCAAGAAGTAATAGAGCATTAAGTCTGGAAAACTATTTGCCATTGAAATAATGGGGATGTAGGAAAATAATAAACGCTGAAGGAGTACGAAAAAGGCCTGAGAAAGCTTTGAGCGAGATATTAGACCTCAAAGAGCCGTAAAAAGGCTGTCAAACGTGATAAACTCGTCGCAATATAAATAATAGGAAGGAAAAGAATAACGGAGAGTTACTGAAGTCGTGAATTTGAAAGATGTAACGAGGCAGTTCTGCAGAGCGCTACACCAATTGAATCCAATGCACAATTGGGATGGAAAGAATGAAAAAAATCTCATTATATCATAGCACCAAGTAATATTCTTCCTCCCCGGCTCCCGCGTTCGCATCCGGCGCGTCGCCCCAATTTGCGTTATATATTGCGTATAATAGCTGCGGCGGAAGGTAATTATAGGCTTTTAAATACGTTTCTTGCTCCGTTTTGTAATTCAGGCCAAAATTTGACGATAACAACTTCCCTTAATAGGCTGTAAGTGAAACAGATACACGAGATGTGGTAATTCGTTAAGGCGGCTGAAGACAATCCCCGAGGTTCCCCGACGCATCGCCGACCACGCCCCCTCGAAGAAGCGCTGCGAGGCGGAGGGGATTGGAGGTTGTTACGCGTGATAGGCTCTCCCAAGTTTCGTGAAGGCTTTTAGGTTCGTAATGAAAGAACAAGAAAGGAACTCGTCTTGTATTTCCTTTCTGTACAGGACGGAATTACATCGCATCATTCGTACGGAGCGCCTCAACAAAAGAACCGCAGCGAGGAATACAAGTGCACTCACGACTCTGTAGCACGCTAATTACTCGTGTAAAGAATGGTTCATGTGACGAGCAAACAATAAGGGACGACTTGCCCAAGATAAATGTATTTAACATACACACAGAAACTATGGAAAACGTCAATTCTCTCAGTAAAACAAGTATTCAATTCACCTCTAATAATATTCGTAGACAGGCGTTTTCGTGAGAACATCTACACTAATAAACGTTCTGTAACTTATTCACACTTGTGAAAGAAATATTGAAGCTTAAGGAGTTAAGAAAGTTACATGTGGGATTGAAAAGGTTTGAATTATTTTTATGAGCTGAACGAAACTGTGAACTTTTAACGGCTCTAAATACGTTAAAAACATTTTACATTTAATCACATCATTTTTCATATAAACCTTTGTAATCTGCAAAAATAGTGAGAGTGGATTTAGTGAATGTAAAAAGTATACTGTGAAATGCATGTACGAGCATGCTCGTAAAACATTTTTGTTTTGTCAAATGCGAATGAAAATTTAATTTCTATTGCCGAATAGACCTCATTAATTCTTAAACTGCTAATTGAACTAAATAAAACTGTTGTTCCGTTAATATAACAGTATGCTACAAACATGAAGATGTTGTGAATTACTTATTATTATTTCGCAAAATTGTTCTTTATATGTTGAACAATTTAACGAAATCCGTTGCAGGAAACGTTAAATTAAAAAGATTTCCAGTTATCATGAAAGAGTAATACATTAATTTTTTTGTCAATGAATTCATATGAAATAAGCAAATGCCAACGAACTTAAGTAAACCAGGTAGAGGAAAACTCGCCTTAATAAAAATGTTCTGTAGCTAACTCATTCCAAGGAATGATCTTTCAAGAGATTTCCTCTCACACAGCCGCCAGAACACGACGAAATTAAAATATTAATCAGACAAGATTTGAGGTGATTCATTTCACGCGGAAAGGGCAAGGCGGCTTTCAGTTCAAGTAGCCACCTGCGCGCTCACTGGCTGCATCCTGACCCCCATCACTTTGCGCGCCAGTGCCCGCACCCCCGCTCCATCACCCGAGACACGGCGGCCGGCACCTCCCGGGGCGCTGGGTTCGTCTCCCGGCGGCGGCGGCGCTTCGCCCACTTAGTCGGGGTAGCCAGCCGCGAGAAGCAACATGACCGAAGTGGTCGCGCGGGTTCTTCCCAGGCGCGTTGCATCGCCGCTCCTAGATAATGAAGCCCTTAGCCACTCTCTCCTCCGGCCGGGGTTGTTACTTAATAAGATCATTTATCCCGTTTCCGCTGCAACGCGGCGATAGAGAAGCCCGTCAAAACGTCAGCGCTGAAGGAGATAGACAACTTTGGGCCCGGGGCAACGCTGAATCGTAGTCCACCCCCATCCCCAGACAAATTGAAAATGTGAAAGTTGTATCTAGAACCTATATGAGTTATTTTGTATGTATGTATGTATGTATGTACGTGGCGCGACAGCCCGTGAACGGGCTCAGGTATACCGACGAATGAGTTATTTTATTTCAACAAATAACAAAAGTTACAACATTTTAGCTAGACAAAGTTTTGGGGAATATAATTTAAGTAGTTTTAAGGAAAAGTATCAATAAATGCAATTTCCACGGTGAAATTAAAACGCTAAAAATATTGTTATGTTTAGTTAACGGTTAATAAAATCACTTGTTAAATTCATAAAATAATAAATATGAATTTCACTATTACTTATTTCAATCTTAGCGTCATTGGATTCGTTTTTACCTACCTTACAAATAATAACTATAAACATTTAAGTTAACGAAAATTAATTGAAAATTATATGACATATCAGACTACCGTACCGCGCCTTATAAAATTACCATAACGATTTTCTCGCTTTTGCAATTATTTAGTAACTTTTTCCGGGCCCCTTGCCCCATCGGGCACCGCGGGCGATCCCCCGCCTAGCGCCGGCACTGAACGTCCGCGATCGCGAGTTGGAGCGGCGGTGGTTGAAGACGTGTGCGACGAGAAGTTGGGCGACCAGACGTCCGCACTTATTTCCATTACTGAACGGGGAAAGTGGCGGCGACCGGGTAGACGTGAAATGAAAGGAACGCGCCAACAGATGTAGCATGCATGCGTTAAGTGTGGTCACGCCAGATGCCGTTGTTCGAGGAATGCTGTATCTAAATGAAGAGGTGAATGCCGTAAGTGAACGAATGTGAAGTTCGAGAGTTAATGATGTGAAGAGGAACAAGGTAATACTCTACGAGAGTAGTCGTTTGTTTCCTAGAACTTGATAACTGACCTGGAATTCGCATTCAGGGTGCTCAAGATGTACAACGAATCTCTACGCTTTAGTAATTTTGGCAACAAATAGTGTCAATAAAATAAGACATTTTATAGCTCTTATTGCGCTCTTCGATGTATTATAGATTCTTCTTGAGAGTTGCAAAAACATTACGAATCACCGAATTACCGAATCACACGTATGAAAACAAGTTAATTACATAGTTAAATCATGGTCTTAATTGAGATTCTCGGAAACGGATGACAGACAAGGATATTCGAAATATATGAATCCAACAATTTCGGTGTACCGTGCATAGTGATGCAGCAATAGTACTCAGTGAGGAAAATAAAGGAACAGGACAATGAAATGAATGTTGGGTTGGTGAACTCCCACCTATAATATATCAAATATTATATCGTAGAGGCAAATATATTAAATTATAGAGTCTAACGTCTTCCGAGACTCTTACCTTCTATGGACTATCCTTCGACAAAAACTCTCGTAGGATTATCAACATTGACATTTATTTGTTCTACAGATGATTCCAGAAATCTCTCACGCTCACAATCCAGCCGATAGCGGAAATTTCTGAAACCTTTACGGACCCCTTACGGACCTCGAAGGGGCTTCCTCCAACAGCGACTAGAGCCACCGCGCGGCCGAGCCTCACGCTTTCTCTACGCTAAGCGGCTTAGCGTATCGGACTGTTATATCGATCAAAACCGATCGAAGCCGTGGATTTTTAAGGACGAAAAAATCTTCGTACGACTGCTTCGGAGGGAAAGTAAAGCTGATTATCCCATGTTGTCGATTTACTGAAGGTAAATGATCCTCAAGCCCCAGAAAAGCCTTTCAGATAAATTCTAATCACGTCTTTCGTCACCTGAATGATACCTTTCTTCCGCTGCTAGATGCCGAAAGGAGCGGAATACCTGATAATCTAAACCTTGCTACGAAAAAAAGGAATTATTAAAATTGAATTAATTGAGAGCACGTCTAATCTCGGAGGCGATGATGACAGTAGCCGATTTCGCTAGCGGCAGCATTGGAGGTGATTAGAGCTGCAATGGATTGACAATTTACTGTTACGGGTACGTCAATGTTTATAGTCATTAGTCCTGTAAATGTAGTGCACGTTAGGTCCCATGAAGTTCTTCTCTCCCTCTAATCTGAGATTTGGAGGATACATATATGTTGGTGTGTGGAGTTTTCCTCTCCAAGTGTCAGTGTGTTAGCGGGAGATACTTTAAGCTTCCGACTGGTCTCGTGACGTGGGTGAAAGCATAGTACTTTTAAGAGTGTGCTTGTGTGTGTGTGTGGGGGAGCAGAAAGAACACGTATGAGGATGGAAAGATCGCGTTTGGTAATCGGCCTGTTTATTAGGTTACTTTTTCGGCATTTATTTGGTAATAACCGTACAAACTGAAAAATTACCAATCAGTTGGCCATTGGCATTCTTCTCCAGGCAGTGATTGAATTTCACCTAGCTCTAAGTAGCTAGTACCGAAACTCCACCACCATTATAACTCCAAGACATTAGCGACACTACAGTGGCAACTGCAATGCTGCAACTAGGCGACTGGTGACGGCATTTGCGGTGGCGTGTTAGTGATGGCGACGGTGGTTCCCACAGTAGGGCCTGTAGCGCCGGCAGTGGTGGAGGAGGAGATGATAGTGGCAGTCGTTTTGGTTAATGTAGTATGTTCGTGCCAGACGCTAGTCAAATACTCAACCATTTATTATTATATATAGACTAACAACATTAACTTGTAAATGTGAATGTAGCATTTAAATAATTATTTGTAAGTAGTTAAAAGGGAATTATGGGATTGTTGCTCTGTATAATCAATGTTTAATATTAAATTTACTCTCTCGATTAATTTTTCAATTTTCATATATTGGCAATACCTAAAGTAGGTAAGATTGACTTTGGCGCCCGTACTTTTTCTTTCTTCCTGCGATGAATATCAGTCTACATTATCTACATTGAATGTGGATTATCGCCAATAGTTTGTGATTTTTTGCGATAAAAACATTGAGTTAGCGTGCTTTTCAATCGTACCGGAAGAAAAACAGAGATGGTAAGATGGCTTGAGTTACACCTAGGCTGCGTGTCAATACTTGCTGGTGCGATGTAAATTGAATGATTTTTTTTTTAAAATTACACCTCAAAATTCCCAGTGAGGTAAGTTACATTTAATATCTAATTCTTCAAAAAATTTACTATGAATTGAATAAAATAAAAAAGTACTCGACCGTATAATTTCTTCAAAAGAAAATAAAAAAATTAAAATCTTGTCCTTTCTTAAGAAGTTTTTCCTTAAGAACCTGCAATAATTTAAACTACTTTTATTCAAATATTTGGCCGGTAAGAGCAAATTCTTTCTAACATCTAGAAGAACAGAGATTTTCCCTTTCATTTAAAGTATGTTTTGGTAGTACATCACGTATGAATCGTGCGTGAAAGAAAAAAAATACCAAGGAAGAAGAAATAATATTTCTTAGTATTAAGGGGGAAAATTGTTCCGGTTAGGTAAGCCAAAGTACTTACGTATTAACTGTGCAATGAGATTAAGCTAAAATTAAGAGAACCGAGCGAAGTAGCTCAGTGTGCAGCGCACTGACTTCGGGAGGCCCGGCTTCAAAACTCATGCCGGCCATCCGACCGTAGTTTTCGTGGTTTCCCTCGGTCATCCAGATGAATTCTGAGATGGTTGAACTGAAAGGCCACGACCGCGAAACCGGCATCGCTAGCCGAATCCACTAACTACGTGAAGTCACGAAGGTTAAGCGAATACGAGTCAGCACGTGTGTCTGGTAACCGACTAGGAACCTCAGGATTGAACAGCGCCGAGGCCAATTCCCATTTGCGGGACATATAATGGCTAGATACAAATACAAAATTAAGTTAGTTTTAGTTAGTTATTAAGAGTAGTAGCTGCTTAAGCCATAAAGCAACTGTGTAATAAAGAGTGCCAGTAAAGTTTCTCCTCAGTGGCATATTGCTGGCGAGAGCACTTGCAACAGAAATTATGTTGGTAGCACAAGCTGCAACGTGAAAACGTAAATTGGGTACTTGCCACAATCATAATAGATGCTAGAAGTGTTTTCCCCTTCACTTGTTTTCCAGTTATGTGGTTGCTACCAACATAAATGCAATTTTTAATAGGAGGCCCTGACTCGACTCGGTGCGAAGACTTTCCTGGCGCACTGAGTAGCCCAAATCACGGAAATAAATTCCCTCTATTTCAGGGATACTGCGGAGGGGAAATTGATGAAAAAACTTATTTCACCATGCTCCACGCTAGGGAAGCGACATCAATGTCGATGTTTCTGAAACATTTTTTTGGAGAAATTTAAATGTTTTAAACATCGATATATTAACACCGATGTTTTTTCACATCGATGTTTTTTTCTTTTCCGATGTTTTGTTTCTGAATGAAAAATTCCCCTGATCACTTCCCCAATTCCCCTGATTTAGAAGTTAAAATCTGCAATAATAATAGACGGCAACACTGTAGTTCATGTATTGGAACCAAAGGATAACTTTTTGTACAACCTTCATCGACCAAACTCTCTCGCCCGAGATGACCTCCATGACCTTGTGTTTCCTCCTTCTTCATATTCATTTCGCACATTGAGATGTGGCTAACACATACGCTGTGGGGAAAGGATATCTCTTTTCCTCGTACCCTTATTCAGCGAATTGATAAACATCATCATTCAAATGAAATTTTAATGCACACGAATTTAATGCCAGAGATTACTAAAGCAGTCTAAAAATATCGATGTTGAAGAACATCGATTTTTTCAGTCAGTGTCTTTTTAACATCGATGTCTCAATTTTGAACATCGATATTTTTGTTATCGATGTCGCATCTCTAGTCCATACAACGAACGTACTACCTTGAAGCGCTTGTGTGGGCCTTGAAACGACAGCGGTGGCGGCGGCGGCGGCGGCTTTGAGGAGGCAACGAAGGTGGTGGCGGCAGAACAGGATGAGAGGGTGGCGTTTCAGCGACTTCGGTTCTTCCGTAGAGTAACTCCCTCGTCTCGACCCGTTCTGCGCTTCAAGTTTTGTTTACCTTTACTTACTTCTCCGTCGTCTGCTGCCAGAGATGCCGCTCTTGTATATTTTAAGTTGTCCACTATTATCAGCGTCAGTACTGCCTTCAAGGGGAAGTATAGTGTCTGGCCAATTTCATGTTTTCGTATAAAGAATTTTTCATTTATTCTGATTATCAAATCTATTTTTATTTGTTTAGTTCTGATTTATATTTATAACGTAGAAAAACTGTTGTATTGATTGACCTTCGTTAGTATTGAAAATTAGTAACATGTTTTTTACCTCAGTGATTCTGATGGGACTCATATGCGATCTTTAAGAGTTATAAAATTCCTAAATAATCACGTGAGTGGCTGTCGTATTTTATTGCAATACAAAAACACGAAACTGGAACAATCGTATTTTCAAATAAATTTTAGAAAAATGTGCTATAAATTTGAACTTGCGCTCGAGAAGAGAAAAGAAGGTTTTATGCGAAAGTAGGAGTGGAGACTCGATAAACACTCCGCCGTACAAATGATTGCATCGTTTTTCTGTTTTCGTGGTGCGTCTTCTTTACAGAAAACGATTTTGCTTCAGCAAATGCGTGCTTGTGATTATGATCAACTGTTGATGCTCCTGAAAACGTTATTAAAAATAAGTTCGTTCGTATTCTTTCACAATGAACGCATACTGGGATGCTGATGCTTTAATAATTGTTTATCAAGGGATCCACGATTCTTTTACAGGTTTGAATCATAGATGCTGGAACGGTAGAATGATTAGTGATATTTGAAGTACTAATAAAGTTTTTAAAATAATGAAATCTTCGGAAATTTATCGAGAAATACAATGTCACACATTCATAAACATATTTGATACACAATATAAAAATGTTCTTTGACTTCAAAGTACTAAATGTGCATCGGAAGGAGTTCAGTGATAATAAAGAAATAGATTAGCATACTACATGTTTTCATTTGAAAACTGATTTTACGGATTTTAGTTTGAAAACAGTTACACCCCTATGCATTATTATACACTCTGCCATAAATACAAACTATCATGTGTTCAAAATTATTACAAATCTGGATTAGATTTTAAAGTATCAAATTATTGTGAATATGCTTATCTTTAAGCTATGTAAAACTACCCTGTAATGCAGAGGATTCCAACTTTGAAAGGTTTTAGATATCATGATTCAGATCCTCTAATGATTAGTTTATCGAACATTAAATAGGAACAGCAAATCTCCAACAAGGAATTAAAAAATGACCAATCTCATTCTGTTCTAAATGTCCACGATCCATTCTTACTTGTGTCTTGTGTGTCAGTGTAGATCAGACAACTTTTAATTTTCAATGAAGTACGTATGTGTTTGAAAATCTCAGCAAACCCAACAGTCACGAAATTGAAACTACACACAGACAAATTTTGGAGTTTAATAATTGACAACCAAGCCAACTAGAATTTACAACGTAGCACGTAGCAACACTGGGAGACAAATTTCACTGCATGTCCACAATTACAGCAATACAGAAAAATGCGGCATACAGTTACATTTTAGTGGACTGAGTCATTCATTGTCAGGAACAATAGAACACCACGTAACAAAAACCTGGGTTACTTGAATCAGCGCGGTTGCTCTCGGCAGGGCGCCTCGTACAAAGGTAAGAGAGTGTTGTCATCCATTCAAAACTCGAGTACCTGGCCATTTCCTCCGCGGTCGGCGGAGCGTCGCGGGGCGCGCGGACAAAGCGGCGGGCGCGGGCGCGGGCGCGGGCGAAGGCGACAGGGTCGGGGGCGGAGTGATAGGTGGGCAGATAGGTATTTACGACACTACCTGGGTCGGCGGCTCGGCGTCGCGGGGGCGTCCGGACCATCGCCTACAGCGCACCGCTAACCACGAACAACGCGGGCCCATGGAGGGCGGGCAGTCGCACCTGGGTACAGAAATTCGTTCGGGGAGGAAAATACTGTTCATAGCAAAATAGCGTGTCCCAGGAAAAACTGTCCGCTCATTCCCATTTAGGGGTTTTTATTAAAATTCGAAATTATGTTAGTAGCATTTGTCGTGGAAACAACATATCACGACAGAAAAGAAAGAAGCAAAATTAAAATTTCATCAGATTGCATGGTTGATCAATCGCTGTATACATTTCTCTCTTCAAAACATCAATCCGACCACCATGGTGCTCCGGGCTCCAGCTATGGGGTTCTGCAAGTAAACCAAATATCGAGATTCTCCGCAGATTTGAAGCAAAATGTCTCCGTCGAATAGTCAATGCACTCTGGCGCGTATCTAACAAAAACATACTCGAGCAACGAGATCTGCAAATTCCGTCCATATACGAAGAAAAAATAATACGTAGCATCAAATACCAAGCGCGTCTGTTCCAACATCCAAACTCCCTAGCCATCAATCTTCTGAGCAATAGCGAAAACTTTGATCGACTCAAGAGACATCACATCCTAGACTGCCATTCCGATCCACATAACTATGTAAGAGATATTCTGTGTAATTTTAATGTCTTTAATAACATTAAGTACCAATTTACTGAATATTTAAATTAAATATATATATATATATATATATATATATATTAGCAGTGAATAAAACGTAAAATAATAAAATGTTCGTATCAACCAGATCACTGGGAACAAGAGCAGAGTACAGTACTTCCAACACCTGTTATGATTGAGGTGAGTTCACAATTTACGTATTAATTTGTTGCAAGCTGAAATTCGTGCTACCAACATAATTACTGTTGTCGGCACTCTCGCCATCCACTGGTGTCACTGCCGAATGACTTTCCTGTCGCCCTGCAGTTTATTGCTTTAGGAATGAGTAGTCACTCTCAAACAAATGTTTTCGGATTTTAGCTTGGTTACATTTTAATAACATCTCTGTATTTAATTCGAATATGAAATGTTTAAGCGTATAAAAACAATAGCATTTTACATCGCTATTTAAAATTCATAGTCTACTACCGCAAGTTAAATATTTAATGAATTTCCAAATGGCTGTTCAAACTCTATTTACTTCTATCGCTGACTGTTTCTAAAAGTAAAACTTTGAAATATTTGAAAGTATGTAATTCAGTGTTAAGAGTATATAATTGATTCCTTAAGCATGGAAGCAAAACCCTGAGAAAAACTGAGAATTCCAAAAGAAATATACATCCGGTTATGATCTTCTGAATCAATAAATAAAAGCAAATTGTTGACACAACTTCAATTCCATCAACAGGACCCAGCAATCGCTTCGAAACGCATACTTTATTCCGTCCAAGTACCTCAATGCGCTGCCTCCGTGCCTCAACTCTGATTCCACTACTCAAACCCGAGCAGCGAGCAGTTTACCCACAACAGCTCCCGACCCGAAATAAAAAAATGCCGACTCTCCGCTTGACGACGCAAAAACTTTTGGACGGCCGTCGGGGGTGACGTGTGACCTTTCCGCCGCGGCGCTCCGTGGTCTGCCGGCCGCAGCCGTCAATGGCGACGAGCTTTTAATAGCGGCGGCGACGTCGATTCGAAACAATCGCCGCCATCGGAGGGAGGACACGGCGGCGCGCAGGGCGTCGACGCGGGCGCGGAGTCTGTGCGTGGACGGGTGAGCGGGGACGTAGAAGGGCAGCGGGCGGCGGGGATAAAGGGAACAGAGGACGGGACCGGCGCGGGTGGGCGGCGACGGAGGTGATGACATCGAGGCAATGGGCGCCGAGGTGATGAGCGCGGCGGGGCGGAGGAAGGACATCGCGGGCGGTGGGCGAAAGGGCGGAGGCGAGGCCGACGTCGCGATCCCGCATTGTTTAGTGGACAGCGGGGAGCGGCGGAATGAAGAGAGCGGGACGGTGGCAGGTGAGCAACAAAGTGTGATGAAATCGGGCCGGGCGGCGTCAGACACTGAAAGACCGTAGAAAGACAGGGGATCGGCGCATAGGCGCGAAGCGGCGGGACAGGCCCATCGTGCAGAGCCGCGGCGTGGGAGGGACGACAACAGGAGACTAGGCGGGCGGGGGCAAGGAGACAGGGACGGACTCGCGGCGGCGTAGTGGAGGTGATGACAAAAGAGGCGGCGGCTGCGCGAGGCGCGCGGATGATGATGACGGCGGGGACGGAGGTGATCGTGGAAGCAGGGGTGGGGCACTGGCGGGGTGGGTGAGAACATAATGGTGGTGGGCGTGACGACGCGGAGATGTCGTCGCGGGCGGGCCGCGGAGCCCCGTATGGGAGAGGGCAGCGGGGGCGTAAGTGGCGGGGGTGCGCGGCTGGTGTAAATGTGGTAGGGGCGGACGACGGTGGGTGAGCGATGAGCAATGAGAGAAATTAGGGTAGCTGGTGCGAGGGTGGTTATGTATGTGGCACCGGGTGACGGAGCGACCTTGGCGACGGGGCGGCGGGCGGCGGGCGGCGGGCGGCGGGCGGCGGCGGCGCGCGATGCGGCGGGGCGGCGGGCGCGGGGCGCGGGCGGCGGGGCGGCGGGGCGGCAGGCGGCAGGGCGGCGGGGGCGGGGCGGGCGACGGAAAGCTGGCCGGGCGGCGGGGGCGCGGGGCGGCGGGGGCGGCGGGGCGGCGCGGGCGGCGGGCCGGGGCGGGGCGGCGGGCGGCGGGGCGGCGGGGCGGCGGGGGCGGGCGGCGGGCGGCGGGGCGGCGGGGCGCGGGGCGGCGGGCGGCGCGGGCGGCGGGGCGGCGGGGCGGCGCCGGGCGTCGTCGCCTATGGAAGTAACAGCACTTGGGTTGAACGCCTGTGGGTATGAGACAGAACATCGGGCGGGCGGGTGCCGGGAGTGCTGGCGGGGCGGTCGTGAGAGGGAGGGGGCGAGCGGGTAATCGGCCCTCGGAAGGCTCTGTGGGCACGTGGGGCTTCCCGCTTTTGTGGCCGCGCGCCCTTTTTATTCCGTCCCTCTCGCCGCCTCCTGCACCGCCGCCACAGCTTGGAGAATCGCAGCGCGCTGCTTAAGCGTTGGCTCTTAACCGCCTCAATGCGGCGTTGTGATGGCGCTAGTTGCAGACTCCATTATCTTTGCGGTGCAGGAAACGTCGCGTTTTCCAGCTAGGCAAATTTCATTCTGGTTTCTTCTTATTCTTATTCTTGACATTCAATTCATAATACTGTAGAAAATCATCAGTTCAGAATGATAAGAGGTTACGTCACCCATGTAAGGGTTCTTTAAACAAGAGCGTATCAGTCTGAGCTTCCCAATTTTTGCGGGATGTTGTGAATTTGCACAAAAGAGTGAATAAGAGTGTTTCCTAATTGTGTACAGACACTGAACAAAGATGAGAGATTTATCTGCCAACCAGGTCAAAAGGATGTCAGAATTCTTTTCAATGATACTGAGGGTTGTGAAGAGATAATATATCTACTCTTACTTAAAAGCCAATTACCTTTCGTAACGTTCCTGACACCTTAAATATGCTCTATCGAAACAAACTGTGTCTATTTTCAATTTCATAATTGACGGTAGTCATCATGAACTTGAAGTAAATTATATAAGTGACGTCATATAAATGTCACAAATCAATACACAATATATAATTTTTCGAAAATGTTTTCGTACACGATCTAGATCACAGTGGAACCCTATTTTATTTGAAACTGATGATATACCTATGCGCGGGTAAATAAAAATCTTTATGAGGGTTACTTCTCTTGGAGGCGTAGAAAGTGTCCTCTTCGAACTTGCCGTCCCATGCGAACTCTTGCTGCAAAGCGCCCGTCAATGAGTGGCCTAGTGTGATGGACGGATGTGAGTGTTCGACAAGGAAATCTCAACTGATGCCTTGCGTTGACGCTCTAAGCATGTGGTGAAATTGTGCTCCAAGATCATCACTGTCACCGATACCGAGATTCTGACTATCCAAGGAGGGAATTAGCTTGGCAGTAGCCGATGAATCTCGAGCGGGCACAGTTGTGCGATTAACAATATTATCTTATTCATGCTGGATTATTTCTTCCCGTGATTCATCTGCATACACATACATCCTCTGAAGGGGGGCGGTCCCAATGAAGCAGTCAGACTCCTGTCTCCCACTTCTGGAACCAGAGTTCAAAATCCGGGCGATCTAATGTCGAACTTTTGGCAAACAAAGCGGGTTCAAAACAGATTTTCCTCAGGGTTCGCCCGTTCCTG
>BOPP01000002.1:14601749-14653701 GCA_017312745.1 Gryllus bimaculatus | reverse complement strand
AACTTGGATTACTACAAGGTTGTTTACGGCTTGAGTGTGAATTATGAGACTGATAGGATGATGATTAAGGTGAAGTCACAATCACAAAATATAATCATGTCTAGCAGAACCTCGAACCTGCAGCCTCCTGGCACAGAAGACGGCTACCGCAACGTCTGCGCACGCGGGCGACATTATTATTATTATTATTATTATTATTATTATTATTATTTTATTATATTTTTTTTATTATTAATTATTATTATTATTATTAATGCATAACGAGCGTGTATATTATAATGAGGTAAAGGGATACCCAATGCAGTTGTGCTTTGAAACAGACTAAGGTAAGACTTACTCCTTTAAAGCGACGCCTAAAAGCAGTGACAAGCGGAGCGCGGGGCGGTTGTTGTTTGAAGGATGGCGGGGCATCGGGCGTAGGGGGAAGGGCTTTGGAGGCGGCTCCTGCGGCAGAAGGCGGCGGCGGCGGCGGCCGGTGGTGACTGTTGGTGTGGGAGTTTGTTTTTGTCAAGAGGCGGCTTTCTCAGGGGGGGCGGGAGGGGGGCGGGGGCCGTTGCGCGGGCGGACGCGCGTAGTGGCGAGCGTGCGGCGGCGCTGCATTAATGGGCGGGCAGGCGCGCGCCCGGCAACTCCTCACTGCTCACACTCCCTCCCCACCCAGGGGGGACTGCGGCTGGGGGCGGAGGCCACGTGGAATGCTACGCCCGCGCCTACTTTGGGTCGCCCTCTGGGCCGGTGGGATACGGGGATGGTGGCCGTTCTTTGAAGTAGTGTTTTCGGTTTCTACGTAATAACAATTGGTATATTATACTCGAGATCAATCAAATACTAAATTGACGACTCAGAACGGCAAATGGGGTGGGGGTGGGGGTGGGGAGATTATAAAAAAAATGAAAAGTATGTCTGAAAAATCCGAAAGGATAAAAGAAGTTTATGATTCCCAATATATTTTTTCAATATACGGGAGGTAGTAATAGGGTTTGGGTTTTTAAGAAAACTATTTGTTTTAATGTAGGTATGAATAATATTAATTTGGGGTAATTTTAATTTAGTTGAAGGGAATTGTGCGATAGTTAAAAGTATAGTTTATGTCGCTTGTATTTGAAGGTATTGCAATTCTCAAGACACACATAATTGTATCAATATCTTAAATGTGAGTTAAAATAGGCTAGAGGATCAGCGTTCCGAGGTTGACGAACAACTTCTTACATTCAACACATCCTCTTAGACTATGATTTTAGAATGAAATTTCCTCCCTTTTGCTTGGTCAACAGAAGGCACCAATTAAGAGACAGAACTATCTTGTCATCCATAAGCATTTCTTTTATGTTTTTTACGAGACTTCATACATACAAACTTTTCACGGTGCTTAAAAAATATATACATACAGTTTTTGTTGATCTTGTGTCAATAAAATATATCTCTCGGTGGTTGAAGTTTACTTCTTGTTTGAGAATTGCAGCGGTTTGGTGGTGGAAATTCGCGGATATGTGACCGGTAGGGAAGTCTTAATCAGAACATGGGAAGTGTTTCCCTTCTCAAATCGTTTGCGTCCCTTCAGATTTCCCGTCGTAAAATAATATTTTATATCAAAAATGTGAAGGGAGCTGGATACTCAAGTAAATCATGTCCCTCCTCTGATAACAGTTTTCTTAAAATGGCTACAGACGGTCACCTGATCGATCTTGAACCTCAATAAAAGCAGAGAACACCCAACAAGAAGTTTGAAGGAAAGAATGGGAAAGGGAAGTTAGAATTTTTTTTCAGCGCCTAACGTCAAATATTTTTTGTCAACATTTGAGCATTATCATTACTTTCATTTTATTCCACATATTTTGGAGTTTTCTGATGTTTTATACGAGGAATAAAGAGTTAACAAAACGAAAAAGCAATATTTTTAACCAAACATTCATTGGTTTCTTCAGATGTTCAAACTCCAATAGCAGGTTATAAGAAACGGATTTTTCATGTTCAATACTTTTTAAATTAATCATAAATAAAAATAGAAATCTATCAATTGTTAATATTTATTGAATGAATGACCAATAAAAAATTAGTACTTAGGTATAGGAATAGTTAAGGAGAATTAATTGGTGATGCCATCTTTATTTGGCGAAATGGTTTGCAAACGCCACGCGTGTCTTGCACAGCCCATTGGGTATAGCTTCCGCTGCGAGCCTAATTAACGGGCAAGTGCAATTTGCAAGGGGCAAGTGAGCGCGGCGGCCCCCAGCCAGGGGCCGCTGCGCGCAGGCGGTCGGCGGGGGCGCGGCGGTTCAAAGCAGGGCGAGCGGCCGGGTCCTTTTGTGGCCCCGCACGATGCGTCGCGCCTGTATCTCTGAGCAGGGGCGCAGCCCCGGCTGCGTGCGTCCCGGCGAACCGCTCCAACCGACCCAGACGGCGCGCGCCACGCGGCGCGCAACCGGGGGCTGCGCCGCCCCCTCGCGTCCTTTCAGAATTTCCAAAACCCTGCGTCGCCTTATCTTCCCCCCCCCCGCCTCCGCGTCTCGGGTCGCTGCCTTCTTCGCCCTCCCCGTTTTTCTATCAAGGAACAGACGGCGGCCTTCTTCTTCTTCTTTTCTTATAGTGCCGTCCCAAATCCGTAGATACACAAATACGAGCTGCAAGGCCACGACGTTGCCAAATGTTTTCCCGGCATTTTTCTCTCGCACCCTGGGGGCGACAAAGGCCAGTAAATGAAACTCTGCGGGGGGACGGCGTGCAAATTGGATATATTTATACGGGGCGGGGGACGCCGCCCGCGCTGCCGCGGGGCTGCGGCGCCTTCCACTGCTCAGTTTGCTTTGGCGGGGGGCGGCGCTGCTTAGCCGGTTGGTGTTTGGTGATGGTGGTGGCGGATTCGAGCGAGTTGCTGGCTACCGCAACGCCACCTCACGGGATATCGCGAGATTTGTAGTCGCTGCTGGAGTTTATAGTCGGCGGCGCGCTGTGCACGGCGGCCCGCCCCGCCTCGTTGCAAAACGCCGCCTGCCGCTCCGGCCTCTTCCGTTTCCCGCAGTAAGCAACAAGTCGGACCGCGCGCCGGTGCGCTGGGCGGGGTGAGAGTCAGGGCTGCGGGAAATTCCGCAGCAGGGTGGGTTTGTGAATGGATGTTTGGAGAGCTTTTTCAACACGGCTCGTTATTTATGCAACGTTTATATTACGGCAATTTTCTACGATTCACAGAAATGTGTAATGATGTACGTATTAATCCATGTGTTTCAAAACAATGTGAAGAAAAAAAAAACACAAATTAAAACGGAGGGACGTTAATGATTAATGGACGTAGTTTTTTGGATCTTTCATTTTTGCCTTTGATTGTATTTGTAATTCGAATTCATTAGCTTATTGTATGGTCTGGAAGAATAATTATTTTCTTTCTTCTATATGTAAATAGAAGTCCATTGAAATAAAACCTACTTTAGGAAATTATTATCTAAACAATATTTAAATCATAATTATGAAGTTCATTGGCATTGAATACTCATTAAGAGGGAACGTGGGTTTTTGAAAGCCTTTCATTGTATAAATTGCTTGTTTATACCGTTGTTATAGAAAGTTTTCCTTTGTTTACATATTTCCTGCAAAGTTCAGTGTTAAATAAAATGCAGTAACTAATGGTTGTGGATTAATCTGAGGCATGTTGTATCAGCGTCTCTCGATCTGGACTTTCTTGCGGGTGTATTTATTCTCACAATATTTTTTTTTTTCTGAATAATTTACACACTGCTTCGTAACCTCTCTTCTTCTCTCCAGATCCAGAATTAAAGTTTTATCTTATGCTTACTTTTTTTTTTTCTTTTTGGCTGCTTTGATATTTTTTGTTTTTATTTTCTATTGGTTTTGATAATTTCAGCTAAATTTACTTTCTGTTTGTTTGTTTTGATTTAATTTCGCCTTCTAGTTTATTGGAAAACTGTACGGATTTGTTATTGTTATAAATATCATTTATTTTTTATATTTATTGTGGAGGTAACTTGACTTGTAACGAGAATATAAACAGATGGCAGCTAAGATCATCTACCTTTTTGCAAAAAAAAAGAATACTCGGCTGATTTTTCTAGCCAATGAATGAAACAGAGTAGCTTCGGGTCTAAGAAAAAATTCGTGGTTCACTAAACTTATTAGAAAACATAAACATGAAGGGTACGCAAGGTGGCGTAATGAAGTGGATACGCCCCGCGCTGCGGTGCCAGGAGAAGGCACAGCATCACGGTCGATCGGGTGTTGTGGCGAGGCGCGATGGGCATTCACATTTAATATTTTTAGCGCGCAGCCCATCGTCCCAGGGCACTCGTCCGCCCGAGTGCCAGGCAGCGCGCCGCGCCGGGGGAGACGGCTCCATTCACGGGGCGCTTTGGGCATGGCCGTCCCGCCCCGACCGCAGCCCACCGCTCGCGGACCCACTTATCGGCGCTACTGCGTGGATTCTTTACAATTGGCCTTGAGGCGCGGTCGGGGGGTGCTCGGGCGGGGCTGGGGGCGAGGGCTGGGTGGCGCGTGGAAAGAGGGGCGAGGCGCGTGGGAGTGAAGGTGGAGTTTGGGGTAGGTGGGGTGAGGGGCGGAAGCGGGGCAGGTGGGGGATAATAGATGGGGTGCGGGGTGGGTGTGGTGGGATGAGAGGGCGGCCGAGGCGAGGATCGGGGAGGCGAGAGACGAGAATGTGGAGAATGGGCGGAAGGCGTGGTGGGTGGGGGGGGGGAGGGTAAGTGTGTGTGAACGAAGTGGGAGAGTCTTTGGAAAGGGAAGAGGAGGGTGGGGCGGGGAAGGTGCGATGCGTGCAAGGCAATACGGGCGTTGGAGGCAGGGGGTGTGCGGGAATGGAGCGCTGGGACGGGGAAGCGCGTAAGAAGAATGGGGAAGTGTAGGTGCAGTGGAATCGTTGGGAGGGCAGAGTTGGGGGCCGGGAGCGGTGCGATGCGGGGTGAATTAGCCTAGGGAGAGACTCGGGGTGGGTTGTTGAGCGAAACGGGGGAGGGCTGAGCATATCAAAGCGAAGGTGGGGAGAAACAGGGGGTTAAAATAGAACAACAAAGGAACGACTGGCTGGCATGGGAGGGTGGGACGGAATGGGCCGGGGTGGGACGGGATGGGTTCTGGGAGGGCACTGGGTGGGAACGGGCGGAGTGGTGGGTGGTGTTGGGACGTGGTGGGAAGGGTTGAGGAGGGATGGGCTGGTATGGCTCGGTGGGACGGGTGGGCTGGGGTGGGACACCTCTGGGTGAGTCGGGGTTTGGACAGAAGTGGGGAACAGAGTATGACGGCTGAGAGGAGCGTGGGAGGTGAGACGAGAGAGACTGACGTGTTGTGCATGAGCGGGGTGGAGGGGCGGGGTAGATCATGGCATGGCGTTGGCGCGCGGGGAAGTAATGAAGACGGGTGGCGAGGTTGGTTGGCATGGCGGGGCGGGAATCGGGAGGAAATGAGGGGGAGTGTGATGGTGGTGGCGGTTGGTGTTTGTTGTTGGTAAAGGCCGGACAGGGCGATGTCGCGGGGAGCGTGGCCTCTGGAGCGCCCTGTTAGAGGCCGCGCGGACAGCAGTGGCTTGAGTGGGTTGGCCTCTGTGACATCGCAAGTCTAGAGCCAATTTACCGCAAGCAAAACGTGTGGTCTCATATCGTTGCCACTCATCAATCTCGCTTCGGGTTTTTATGGCGACGCTCTCTCAACCTAAGACCTTCCCATAATTCTCAAAATATTGTGATCGTATGACTACTGTTAGGTTCGTAACGAGAGTAGTTTTACTGATTTTTATTTTTAATGAATGTATAGTTGATTCATTATTGATCATTAAAACTGAAAATAATGATTGTTGGGCCAATGATGTCTCAAATTAGTTTCCCTGTTCCACTTTTCTCAGTGCACTTTTACATAAATAAATATATTTTCAATTTACAATACTAATTTTGGTGTTCTATTTGAAATGAGCAAATTAGACAACTATGTTGGTAGCAAATGTAAGGTGTGTGTATCTTTCATTTTTTCTGTTTTTGCTTGCACCTGAAACAAATTTATTTGTATAACTTCATTGTTTTGTTGGCATTCGAATATTGAAAACATCTATGACAATGCAGTGTTAGTGAACATATAAAACTTAAATCAAATAAGAAAAACGTTGCAGATTATTTAATGGAGGTTGGCAAGGGAGTTCAGAGTCAATGGTTAACCTACTAGCACCCTGGAGCAATGGAGGCGGTGATACGTAATATATTTCATTCATGGCATATTTAAATTGAGATGAAATTCAAATCGCAATTGTTTCATTCCTGATACTCTATATATCCAATGGGGCCTATTCATTGCAGTTCCCAGTATTAGTAGGGCTTTTTATAAATGTTAGTACCTGGATACAATGCATGAGCAATATTATTATAGGAGAAGTTACTGTGAAGTTCGTTGATTCTACTTGGGTTTCTAATATGCTAGTTTTTTCTTACAGAAGTGAGCGCTTTCAGGATGGTTTATCACATCATTGCTAAAGATGACGCGAAAAAGGTGCGAAGGTTTAATATTTTATTCTTTGTTAGAAGGCTCTTGTTAGGTTACTTTCTTTCGCAATCGTGTTTCAAAACAGAAGGTTTTGACGTAATAACTAGGACTCTGTAATCTTGTGGGTCTTTAATCCTTTCAATATACGTGATAAAAAATTCACGTGAGTTGAATGAGATGTCGAGCTTCATATGTTTCAATTGGAAATAGGTTTGTTCATAAGACGAAGCATGCAATCACATCGCCTTGATATTCGTTTGAAGGATTTTTTTCAATTACGTCTGCAGTGAACAAACGGCGGATATTAAGCCCGACAATGAGCGTTCGAACAGTCACGTTACTGGGCGGAAATGAAATTGTGGATAGTGTTTTTGTATGGGTAGAAACGCAAAATGATGTCAATTTTCCTGTTTTGAAAAGTTGGGTTTTTTAGAATTCTTATTAGCAGCAGCTTTTGGTCGAATGATTCCGAGATGATGTCGTGTTGCAGGGAAACACAATGAAGCAGCAAATTGGTCAGGGGAAAAGTAATGGTGATGATTCATGGCCATTTCTTAAATTCGAAACCAACTGAGCTCTCAACAAAGAGTATTTCTTATGTTTCGCGTGAGTTATTTGGTTTGGATTGACAAAGAATGATTAAGTCAACGCATATATACAAACAAAGTGGTGTAAGAAATATGTGAAATTTTTTTGAAAATAAGTTTTATTTACTTCCAGGCGTTGGTTGTATTTTTGCGTAACGGACACATCGATTTCGGGAAAAACCTACTTTTCTTTTGCCTCGGGGTCGTTCCACCTTACTGTAGCACAAGGAACATTAGTTAATAGGTAGTAAAATCAAACAATTATTACATTTTCGCCTGAAAAATCAGAACGAATAAAGTAATATAATGAGAACGGTTGTGAATATTAGTGAATTTATACCATAACCTGCCACATGTTTAAAGAGCAGATGGAGTTATCTTTAGTTTTCCAAGTAAAAACTAGTTAGTTGCTCCAGTGCGATCAATTCAAAACATAAGATATCATCTAGCATAACGCATCAAGTGTAGCCTTTCGCATGTCTGGCATGAAAGAACCACATCCTGCCGCCAGCTGAACACCATTCTCGCGTCAGTATAAGATTCTCAGTCGCAGGCCGGCGTCGCAGCCGCCGGCCGGCCGCCACCGTCGGCCGCCGCCGGCGCGCCTCGGCCTAGGCGCTGCGATGCGACGCGATGCGATGCGATGCCGAAGCGACGCGACGCGACCGCGACGCGACGCGAACGCGACGCGAACGCGACGCGAACGCGACGCAGTCAGAGACACGATGCGAAGGCACCTGGACGGAACGGATGATGGTTTTCTTAAAATTACTAACCTTTATATGCAATATTTTCGTTTAATTAGTAAACATAGTTTTTCAACGTTGGTATTATGTGCACGATGTGGGAGAGTCGTCTCAAAAAGAAAAAATCGTTCCTTTGACTAGCATAACTGTTTAATTACATGTCATATTATTATATTGACAGATGTTTGAACATTTGGTATTCATGTTCTACTTATTTGTATTCATGTAACAGTTTGAAGCTTGCCATTCGCAATTTTCTAAAACATCATTCATCTTAAATGCGGAATCAATAAATGGTGGAAAGATACATTGTTTAAAAAACGTGTGTTAAGAAACAAAACCAGCGCGCCGTTCAGGCACAACAATCGAATCGAATGAAGAGTGCAAGAACTGCATCGAAGAGTCTACCTTATTGAAAGGAAGATGGCGTAGCTTCCAAAGTTTGAACGCCACACGATAACACAAATAAAGACGTGGTTGATTATATCGTGGTTATCTCTCTTTTCGGGTTACAAACTTCATCCGCAACTGTTTATTTGGTGTCTCCTGTCTATGAGTTATAACTATTACCTGTCTCATTGTCACAATTATCACACGTAACTGATGCTTTAGAAGCACCAATGAGTTGATTATATTAAATGTTCGTGCTTGTTTAACGTGTTTATAGATCTGTTTGAGACAATGCATACAGCGGTTTTATTTTATTGGGACGAACACATTTCATCTAGCTATGAAACAAACTTCTATCAGTAGCATACATGAAAATTGTTCATGCAAAATATATTGAGTTAGCTTTCCAATAGATTTAAACATTTCTTTAGATGATATTTATTTCCGGACTATTAGCTATTGTAATTTTGAACAAAGTATTAAAAGAGCTTTTGATGGCCAATCACACTCGTTTTGAAATATGGGAGAAGCACTTTTTCGGTGTTAATTTTTACCCTTTTGCATTCGCATTTACAAAATCCCTATTTCTTCCAATATCTTGTAACGTATTAAGCAGGTGCTCCTGGCATCTATTTGGGGAGCTTGGCAGGATTAGTCCTCGACAGGAAGTTAGGGGTTTTTCGTAAAGGGAAGAAGCGAGACGGGAGAACAAAGGTTGGGTGCTTCGGTTATGGATACAGCTGAAAAGATGATCCTGGAAGAATTACACACGTTAATCGTGTAGCGTGGTCAGTAATGGCCTTTCCGCCAATAATAATAATAATAATAATAATAATAATAATAATAATAATAATAATAATATGCAGTGGTTGCCCATACTTGGTTGCAAAGAAATACCATATAGTTGAACAGGAACAGCCGTATTATAAATGTAAGCCTGAACAGGTCATCAGTAACCATCAGGCGACGAATTCTATGGGACGCGGCAATTATAACCGACAGAACGATTGAAGCAAGCAGGCCTGAAATTGTACTTTTTGATAAATCACCGAAAACAGCGATGATTGTCGATGTAGCAGTTCCTTCAGATGAAAAGCTGATATCAACATTAGCAGAAAAAAAAACAACGAAAATATCAACCCCTGGCTGTCGAATTAAAGGATATGTAGACTCCGAGGAGATATAGTTCCTGTGGTGGAGTCTGTAAATGGTGTAGTCACGAAGAAATGGCAGAAAGCATCACTAGACGATTGTGAAATAGATTGCAAGATTGAGAATTGAGAATAATTGTGAAGTGCTTGATCTGTAGACTTTACCTTCTTTGTACCTCCATAAATATTGTACAGACAAATTTTGTCTTGTTCAGTAACCCCGACATCTTTTGTAATAAAAATGGATAAATAATAATAATAATAATGATAATATAATAATAATAATAATAATAATAATAACAACAACAACGTGTACTAGGAAAGTCTGTCCGCACCGATCCGAATAAGGGTCTCATATTAAAAATCGCATTTTATGTTCGTGGCAACCAGATTACTCGGAAACACTTCTAGCATATGTTATGATTGCGGTCTGTACGCAATTTACGTTTTCATTTCAAGCTGCAATTCGTGCTACCAACATAATTTCTGTTGCTGACACTGTCACCAACCACTGATGCCCCTACGGAGAAACGTACCTGGCGCACTGAATGTTTATCTATTGCACAGCATTTTCCGGGAAACGACGCTTGCCGGAACCGACAAGAAGTCGAGTTCAGTTAAGTTAATATCCCTAGCATTTTGTTAGGATGGATGGTATAGACAGTATGGATGGAATAAAAATGACGGATGGATGGATGGAGTGGCAGGAATCCAATTGTGGATTTCTGAATTTCTACAGGGAATTATTCCCTGCACCGTCGATAGACAATCTGTATGCTCTTGTTATCAGGTCCATACATTTTACACAATTGATGCTGGATTTCGATCGATGTCGTGTTCCGTCGTTGAAAAACGTGACCAAAGATAGCAGCTCATAACCGGCAGGGAATGGAATTAGAGTCTCGAATTTCATGCGCTAAACTCGTGCTCCTGTGAGAAATCAGTATTGCCATATTGCGCGTGCAATTGCCGCGTCATTAATCTCTCACGCTCCAATCTGGGGAGGTGCCGCTTCTTCCGTTACGAAACCCTTAAAAACCTTCCAAAATAAATCACTTCGTACAATTACCAATGCTCCGCAGTATATTACCAATAGCTATCTACATAGAGAGCACGACATAGAACCAATTACAAATTAATTTTCCTTACTGTTGTCCAAATTATTTTCAAAATTTCAAACTGCCCCTTGCACCAGCCACTTTAACCTCGGATAAACAATGTTTCTCCTACAAGAATTAAATCCCGTCTCCCAAAAGATCTGTTCCGTTCCCCGTAAGCAAAATAAATCTTTATGCCACTTCTCTCTATATATCTTGCTTACTTTCTTGATACATTCAATTCACACAAATTTCCTTTGTAATATTCACACAAAATTAACAAAAATCATAGATGTGCTCAGTGGGGATGTCATCGTTCAGAAATAGAGGTATGATAGTGCGTTAATTTACAATTACTTGTAACTTCGAGCCACTATTGATTTTAATCAAAGCTAATACTCACCTGTTAAGTGGTAATTCCACTGATGTGGTAGTTTTTTAAGTATCTCACGCACATGCACTGGCCTTTCGAAATCTGCTATCTATTACCTGCGAGTGAAATTTAATTTCTGGATAATTAGATCAATTACCTCAGATCCTATGTTTATTTTTCTCTTCTTTTTTCCTTTTGGTTTTCTTTCTTTTTTTTCCTCAAATTCCCCTCCACAGTACCATTATAGAGGCACGAATTTATTTTTATTATTTGGCCACAGTCGTACGGCTTAAGCAGGTAGAGAGAGAGTTTTTTCTTAATAGCTAACTTAATTTTGGCTTAAGTATCATTTAACAGTTCGCATGTGAGCACTTTGACGTAATTAATTAAAACGCAATTTTTTGTACACAAGTAGTGTTCATTCATTTCCTTTTTTCTTATTTTTTCTCTTTTTTCTTTTTCGATTTACGCATCATTCGCACTTAGTACATTATATACATAACCATTGATTCATCCCAATCAAATTAAGTTTTCACGTTTCTACACCATGCGCGTGTGCACTTGCTCCACTAGATCGCCCTTGAAGAGGGATGGACGCCCTTTCTACTCCATATCATACACATTTTTCCGAACTTGTAAGAATATTGTGCAACTACAGAAGCGCATTATGGAGAACCTCCGTTTCACAATATCTCGAAAATTATTAGCCATTTCCTGCAGATTTTCCGCTCCTTGTTGCACGATAATGTCACGAACCATGTGTTGTTGAATACAGCGTGTGCGAGATGGGTGTCAAAGCAAGTTATACCCGAACACGAAACAAAGCGCATAGGATGAGCGTGACATTTCTGTAGCGATACCACGATTGTGGCGAAGAGTTTGTCGAATGGATTATTACCGATTATTACACGATTCAGTGAACTGAAACGTGGGTTGCACAGCTAACTCCATCCACTCTGCAGTCCGAATCTCGCACCCATCGATTCTAATACATTTTTTACACACCAAGAAATTCCTGTCCGGTCAACATTACGCATATCACAGTGAGGTATCACAGTGAAGTATCACAGTGAGGCTCAAACTTCAACACAAGGAAAAAAATGCTGATCCCACTGTATGAAAACAATCACAAATTATACTTGTGATGAATATCTGAAACATTGATGCAACATATGTTCTATCTGCTACAATAAAGTTTTTTCCATAAACCTGTGTTTTCGTTTTGTTCACGATCTAGGGAAACTTACTTTCTGAATGTCCCTTTTGTAGAGTCGTGATAGGTCGGTGATGCTCATGCCATCCATGAATGCAGGGAGTATCCACCGTACATTGTAGGTGTAGCTGATTGTCGATGTTTCATGAACAGGTCTGTTCAGGTCATGTTCATGAACATGTTTCATGAACAGGTCAACAGAAGTTTATGGATAAGAATTTTAAATTGCAAAGTAATGTTTATTGTACATTTGACATTAAAATGTTGTCTCTAAAAATGAGATAAAAGAGAAGAATTTGAATAATAAACATATTTGAGATACAAATTTTTTCATTACAATTTTTAATTCCTCTCATGTTTTAGAAGAGAAATTCGAAAAGAAAACGAGAAAGATTACGTAAATGTTGTGCTTTGTAGTACCTTTGTATGTCCGTTCTCAATATGTATTTAAACATATATCGTTCTAATAGAACATTTTAAAAGGTTTCCCAAATTCAGATACTATAACATGACAAATTATTAATAATACCGGCACCGTCCATGAAACCGTCCTCAAGGCCGGATATGCAGTCGTTATTTTTTCATAAGCAGTAGTGTATTCATTGTTGAGTGTTAAAATACTGTTATATTGTCAATACTAAAAAACAAATTAACCGTATTGTATTCTCAGATACGTACTAAGTATGCATTCTAAAATTCGAACAAATTTCCTATCTTGAAAAAAGACACCATAAAGGTCCGAAACGACGCAACGACATCACGTGTGTGTTTATTGAAAAATTAATCGAAAGTCAAACTCAACATCATTGCTTTAATTAACAAAGGAAACAAAATTTCTTGATTCAACAGTACGAGAATTACATTTGCGATACACGAAATGTCATCTTTAAGTATTTAATTTGGCTGCAAAACTGCCAAACATTCATATTGATTTCTTACAGTAAAGGCACTCTACCTCCTCCGTAGGTGCGAAAAATTAGCGTAGAAAAGTTTGCAAAGATAGAAATCAATCTCAAAATTTGTCGCTTATTTGTTCTGCGAAAAAAATGTCGCTCTTCATTTCATCCCGCAATACAGTAAAAAACCAAAAGCGACTATGTATTATGAAAAGTATTTACTATGTTTGTTTACACAGATGTATAATGATAGTGGTCGGTGTTGACCTAGCTGTTGCAAGCACATAATTATTTTTAAAGTCACAATTTTTGAGATCAACTTCCTGTATTTTTGAAAACTTCGCACCGCTGACTGTGCGGGCCACTTCTCCGCCAGAGTGCGCCGCGTCGTGGGGGCGCGCGTTTTGAGCGCCCAGAAGGGCGCGGCCGAGTGCTCCGGAGCGGCCCATTTGAGGGCTCACGCCCAGCGCTTCCCGGAAAGCGACACCCCCGCAGCGCCGATAGAGACGGCGATATTCCGAGGGGCTTGCTCCTTCCAGCTCGCCCCTCGCCGCCGCCCCGCCCGCCCCCGCCCCGCGCCCGCGCCACTTCCGGCCTCGCATCCATCTGTTTCGTCCCTGCGTCGCAGGCTGTAGTTTCCAGCAGGCGAACGCTGCCGCGAGCAACGGACGAAATGCCCCCCGGCGGCCGGGGACGCGAACGGAGGCTGATTTGAAATTAAGCGGACCGGGAAGCAGAAATGGGTTCCTTATACGTCCCAGTTAGTGCGCGTTTGTTTATTTACTTTGCAGAACTTATTTATTTTACGCTCATATTTATGTGTATGCGTGTCGTGAACTGTCCATTCAGTAAAAATAAGGATCTTCACTCCAAGTACAAATTAAGTAAAATGTATGAATCTGTAAACTACCAAAGAATAGATCTATACTAATCTTATGTTTTACTGCTACTCTTTACATTTATTTAATTTAACCATACTGACTCTCAATATTTTTATATCAACTTTGTCAATTGAAGAAATAAAACATTGAATTAAATGTTTCCAAAGCGTCAAACCGAAACAGAAAGGAAAGTATTAAAAACTATTTCAATAAAGCGAAACCAAAATCGAATTATTTCAACAAATATATTACTGAAACAGGAATCTAATAAATATGTTTCTGGTTCTAAATAATCTTCATAATTTCGTATAACATTCTACGTCAATTTCATCTTTCGAAAAAAAACAACAGATGTATGAGTTTTTTCAGGGAGCAGAAATGTTTTTGTTACTTCGCTAATTATTGTGTTTATGCCTTAGGAAAGGGAACGTCAAAAACTTCTTTATATCAAAGATATAAAGTCATTCTTTGTTATCTTTTCATATTGTCATTCTTTTTTATGCAATTTGTTTTGGAACCGCTTCAAAATTGAAACCAAACATTTCGTAACGTTTTGTTATTAAAAACCGAATCCGTATAATTTTTGAACCGAAACCGGAACGTTATTTACAATGCTTTGATGGAATATGATTGGCCTTTCTGTTTAGTAAAGGAATTATTTCATTAGTTAAAAAAGCAATTTGAAAAAATGAATCAAGTTTTGTTCAGTTTATAACAGAAGTATATAACACAAGGTAACTAACCACACAGTGAGCATTTTATGTTAACATTTTGAAGACGCGAAGTAGTCCAGAATTTCTCATAAAGCTCTGACACTTAGTAAGCAATTTGGGGAGGAAGGCAAATGTACATCTAAGAATTTTCTGAAATGCAGTTGTAAATTTCTGAAATGAATATAATAAAAATCGGAAAGAAAAGTAAACGAATTGTTGTTTATTTTCACAGTGCGTATTTCGTTTAATTTCAAAAAAATTAATATTTTTTAAACGTTCTCTAAAGTAGAAATAAATATTTGGTATTCCGTTCAACTAACCCAAAGGGTATGTAAACGAAAACAACTCTCTTGGCCCTTCAGTCGCAACTCCGTCAAATAATATTCATTGGTCTCAGAAGTAGTTCACCTGTTGTAATTTTTTTTAAATAGGCGAGCTAACCATGTTTTAAATCAGGAGGCCTTTACGCGGAAGAGATGTGTGAAGGCTTAATTATTAATATTATTACTAATTATTAGGAAAATAAATAATCGCCTTGCCAGGGCCACTGACGCGAGAGGAGGAAACAAAAAAATTAATTATTAATTCATTAATTTTGCACTAGTTATAAATTCCATGGAGTCTCTTGTATTCTGCAAATCAGGGTCATTCCTATGAAGTCTTTGCATCATTTATCACAGCAGGCACCGTCTTGAGCATTCATCTGGTTCAATTCGCATCAAGTCTGAAATGGCTTACTGACATTCTCCGAAAAATCACGGGGACAAATTTAGTGTAGACAGTGATCATCGCTTTGTCTATTTTATATGAAATCCGTGTCTAGTTGGATTAGTTTTGGTAGTCCCTTGACGGAATATTGATACCGCCGAAAGAAAAGTTTTGTTATTGAAACATTGGTAAGTAATTAAAATCACAAATTTATTGTGCGTGTATAATGGAACAAAATGTAAATTAAATTACATATTGATCTTGTTTTGATAACTTGATGAATATATAATAACAAAAATCAGAGTCCGACATTTTCACGAATTAATGCCATATGCTAACGAGTGAAAACCGAAAATATTAAACAGTCTCAATAGCATTATTACTTATTTTTGATTAATTACTTATGATTCAAGATCGAAACAAACGAATACAAATATACTGAAAAGAAAAGTATACACTGGAACTTTGGATTGACACATAAAAGTGGAATGCAACTTTCAATCCGCTACTTTCGTGGACGCGTCGCCGTGTAGAGAAAACAATGTCGAAGACGCCTATCACATTGAAAAGCACTGTTATCATTCATCAATCCCGCATAACGCCTTCACAGGAAAAACCTGCGACCGTACGTCTGCTCCTCAACCTACGCGTGGCTCAGGAATACGAATCACCTGCGCGGTGGCATCACAATAACCTCTCCGTCCCACCGCGAGCGCACCCGAGCGTACTACGAATTGTACTACGGAGCGTACTACTGCTACAACTACTCCACGGTACGTCGATATCGCTAGTACGCGTGCCGCGCCGCGCCGCGCCGGCCGGGCCGCGCACGTATCGTCCCGCGATCGATGTCTGCGCGCGCGCGCGCGCCCGCGGGAGCGCGTGCGCCCGTCTGTCCGTTCATTCATCGGGCGGCGCGGGAGCGCACGGGACGGCGGCGGCGGCGGCGGGCGGCCAGCCGAGAACGACGGCCCCCGGCGCGCGCGGCCGACGCGACTCGACGTGGACTGCCACGCCTCCATTCGGACAGGAGCGACGAGCACACTTTGAATTGGATTGAATCGAATCGAATGGAATCGAATTGAATTGAATCGAATCGAACTGAGTTGAATTGAACTGAATTGAACTGAATTGAACTGAACTGAACTGAACTGAACTCAACTCAACTGAACCGAACTGAATTGAATTACTGCCTTATTTTGCGTGGCGAGGTAACTGAACTGAATTGATTTAATGCCGTATTTTACGTGGCGAGACTCGGAACATCAGGCTCGCTCTTCCGTCTGACCACGCAAATTTCGCTACGCTCCTTTCATTAACTAGCGAAGAAACGAGGTATTTCTTGGGCGACGAAACAGGCGATTTTTGAATTTAGCTCAGAGGCGTCATTTAGACTTGAGGATCTTTTACACGCAAATAAATCTACGATCATAGGACAGCCGGCTTTACTTCCCCTCCGAAGGAAGGCGTAGGAAGGATTTTCTTGCCTTTTAAAATCGACGGGTTCGAACCCGCTAACTTGGGTGTAACAGTCCAATACGCTAACCATTACACCATCGCCGCCGCACTTTGTGTTAACCCAGTGCCGCGGGGGCGGAAGAAAGACGCTGTACTACGGTGAGGATGAATGGGTTTAAAGAATGCTATGTAAAGATAGTTGGAAAGTTGCATGGATGGTGTAAAAGAAAAATATCAGTTCAAACAAGCATTAGTTGTATTAAGGAAAAATATTTCAAATTTAAAGGTATGTGATATAAGGTATGGGTTCAAATGATAAGGTATAAAACGTATGATAAGTAGCCTATCGTTTAATTTATAAGATTAGATTTAAATTGAGTTAGTTGTAACTTGTTCAAGTAAATGAAATAATTATATGAGTCGTCATTGCCAACAATATTGTTTTTTACAATGCCAGTTTTCGATGGCTTAGCCATCATCATCTGTATGAAAGTCACAGAATGACTACCTACCCAAAACGGCTGTCATACAGCAGAAAACGAATGATGATGGCCAAGCCATCGAAAGTTGACATTGTAATAAACAATATTGTTGGCAATGACGACTCATATAATTATTTCATTGTAAATGCCAACGAAATTTCACCACAATTCTAATAGTTCAAGTAAGATGGCCCTTCCTACAGCTGCTTAAGTCGCAAGGCAGTAGTGTCCCGAACGGATTAACGAACTCCCGCCTTCAACGGGCTACTGCGATGAGGAAATAAAGGAGTGGGCGTGGCACGGTTGGGAGAGGTGCGTGGAACGGCGAGTGCGCTGGACGAGTCAGGGAGGAGTGGGGCGGGACGAGCCGGGACGACGCGGGACAATCCGCGTCGGCGCAAGGCGGGACGACGCGAAGGGCGGGCCAGCTGACAGGACGGGACACACGGACGGACGGACGGACGGACGGACGGACGGACGGACGGGCGGACGGACGGACGGACGGACGGACGGACGGACGGACGGACGGACGGACGGACCGACGGACGGACGGACGTATGGGCGGGGATGGGGGGCGCAAAGCGTAAGCTTCCTCCTTTGTCTCTCTTGCTCGCCCCCCGCCCCATCCCGCTCCGCCCGCGTTCGCCCCCGCGTCCTCGCAGACATCAAAGGCTGCAGAGAATTGCTTCCGCGCCGCATTGTTTTCGCCCGCTCGCGCCGCCGCCACGCGGTCTTTCGACGCAACTGGCGCACAGCGCTGCGTGTGGCCCTGCCAGCCCGCTCTGATGCCTCCATTCACACCGCAATTGCAGGGAGAACTCAATGCCATAATTATTACAAGAATAATACTTATTTCTAATAAATATTCAATTATATAAATTATAAACCTTCAGCGTAATTCATAAATAATGTATGTATTTAACATTTTTCAGATTTAAAATAAAGAAATAATATAATTGTGTAATGTATTCAGATGGAGAAAAGTACTTTAAAACCTGAAAATACCAATGGTTAACGGTTTTGATGGATAACATTCGATTTTATCTTTTTTCGAAGATTTTGATTTTCGCTTAATATTGAATTATGAATAACATAATGACATTATTTTATTTTTACCATTTTATGAAGGAATTGTTGGAATTCATGACAATTTTCTACATATTTTCATATTTCACGCTCTTAAATCACTATTCTATAATTGACACTAATTTTACTTCGCATGGCTTATTTCAATACATTATTTCCAGCTCGTAGCTCTGGTTTATCCTCTCTTCTTTGATGTTTTGCTGGTTTAATATTGAATTTTCTCTTTTCTTCAGCGTGTCTTAATCGTCTCCTTTCTTAAGGTTTTAGTTTCTTTCTAATTGTTCCACATCGGTATTTCCTACCATCTGCGACCATACAATTGCGTGTATTTCTTTATCACACCCGTACATTATAACTGGATATTTAAAAATCAATTCAAATTAACACATTTAGAAAGGCATTCGTTTCCTGAGGAACTCTCATGTGATTCAAGCTAATTCACATATAATGTAATGGCGAAAAAGACCGTTTGCCGTGTGTTATTATCAAGAAAACTATGAGAATAATTATTAGTATCAACGAACCCACAGTTTCCGCTTAAAATGCATCAACATATCTGCGTAACGACATTTATTTTTTCTAGAAGGTTTTGAAAAACAGTACATGAATATTCATCGTTCATGTGTTATAACTCTGTAACAAGCATATTTCATTACCGAATTTCAAGAGGGGAAAATATCGCCTTTCATCTCAAAGTTAACGGCAACTCTTTTGAGCTGGTAACTGACTGTAAACAAAAGTAATTGAATCACGATTGGCCAGGATGAATTTCAGCGACCGAAGCAAGATTAACGCCGATCATTTCACTGGCCAACTTTGACTGACTGGATGAAAACATGGCATGCATTTTTGAGCTCATTCGTATTCATTCAGACCCACACGCAACCACAAGCACGCGTACTCACACATTCCCTCTAAACTTTCGAACACCACCGTAAACAAGCAAGAGATTTCAAAGAGAATAAGAAAAGGCGGGTTCTCCATTCATGGCGCAAAACAAAGTCCTCGCGCACATAGAGACACCCGTGGAACGACTCCGTTGTGCTCTTGAACTACACACACACACACACACACACACAAGCTTTCATACACATTCACACTTCCCACGCACGCACACATATTTTCACATTCGCGCACACTCAGGCATTTCTGAACACGCACACTCTCACACATTCCTACACATGCACACTCCCATGCTGACATACTCATATATTTACACATTTATATACTTTCACACTTTCACACTATCCTACACACGCGCACACATAGGCACATTCTCACACATTGCTACACCAGCACACTCACACATTCCTACACACGCTCATTCTCACATTCGTACATACACATTCCTACAGACGCACACTTTCGTACATTCCCACACACGCATGCTCTTATTCTCTCACATACCTACACACGAACACACACTTTTACATACACACATTCTCACACTTTAATACACATGCTGACTGTCAAACATTCCCACATACGCACACACTCCTAAACATGCTGACTCTCAAACATTCCCACATACGCACACACTCACACATTCCTACACATGCTGACTCTCAAACATTCCCACATACGTACACACTCACTCATTCCTACAGACGTACAATTTCGTACATTTCAACACACGCACACGCATATTCTCTCCCATTCCTACACACGAACACACACATTCTTACATATGCACATTCTCACCCATTCCTACACATGCTGACTCTCAAGCATTCCCACATATTCACACATTCCTTCATACGCACACTTTCACACATTCTCACACACGCTTACACTCACACATTTTCACACACGTGTACCCGCCGCGCAGATTCGTCTCGCTCGTACGCGTGCCCAAGACGCCCCCGTATGAACCATGTAGAAAAACCGCCGCCCCGTCGCCGCGCCGCGTCGCGAGCTCCTTTGCAAGACCTATGACTGCACTGTACACGCGTTGCGCGGGCCGCCAGGTGTCCGCGACGGCGGCGTCGTCGTCTCGGCGGCGGCGGCGGCGTGCGCGCCCTTAGAAAACTGCCACCCGGCCCCGCGCGGCCCCCACGCACACCTATTTATTGTAACTTGCTCTCCTTTCTGATTTATTCTCTCGCGCCGCTTTTCTTTTCATTTCGCGCGGCACCTCCTCCTCCCCCTCCTCCTCCTTCCCCCCCTTCCCGCGGCGGCGACCCCTGCCTCTCGCGTCTTCCCCTCACCCTCCTCCACCGCCACCGCCCCCTGCCCCTCCCCTCCTTCCTGGCTGCTCGTTTTCTTTTCTTATTTTCATGGTCTTTTAAAGAGCAAGACGCGCTCATGCCGAAGGAGGGCTGTTTGGGGTTTGAAATACTACCCCACGTGCTGCGAGCTACCTTTTCAGAGGTTCCGTTTCACCTCGCTGGGTCCTCCCCTCTCCCCCCCACTGCGGCTCCTTCTGTCCTCGCGGATAGGAAGTCTGGTTCCAGCGCCTCAGGTAAGACGCCGGCGATAGCGCAGGATGCAGGCGGAGGATGCCACTGTGCTGATGGGGGAGGCGGCGAGATTAGTGGAGGCGGGGGACGCGGTGGAGGCGGTAGGGGTGGGGGTTACAGGCAGTCGGTGGAAGCTGCGAAGGTGGAGGTAGAGATGGAGATGGGGTCAGTGGTCGTGGTGTTGTTGATGGCGGTGGCGGTGATGGCGGAGACGGCAGTGGAGTTGACGAAGAATGAGCCGGTGGCCGAGGTCAGGAATGCGGAGTCAGGGAAGCTGGATTAAGCGGAAGAGGAAAAAGTGGCGAAGTCGGAGGCGGAGCAGGAGGCGAAGGCGGACGAAACGCGGCGGCGGAGGCAGAGGCGAAAGTGAAGTCAGAGACGAAGGTGGAGATGGGTTCGAAGCCCTGGTGGATTCGGAAGCGAAGGCGTAGGCAAACGCGGAGGCGTCTTGAAGCCGTTAGTGGAGGCGAAGCAAAAGCGGAGTGAGAGGTGAAGGTGGAGGCGAGTTGGAAGCGTTGGAGGGGTAAAGCGTTGGAGCGTTGGCAGAGTCGAGATGGTTACGTAGGCAGAGACGGAGGCGGTGGCAAAGGCGGAGGCGCAGCTGGAGGCGGGGGCGGAGGCGAAGGCGAAGGCTGTGGCGGAGGCGGAGGTGGCGGCGAAGGCGGCGGCAGAGACGGAGGCGAACGCGTAGGTGAAGGCGGAGGCGAAGCGGTGGCGATGAGGTGGCGGAAGCGGCGGCGGCGCAGACTGAGGCGGCGTCCTCATCAGGGGCTTCGTCGGTAGCAGCGAGGGGTTGCCTCTGCCCCTTGGAGGGGGGCGGGGCGCGAGGGTCGGGACAAAAAAGCGTCGGACGCCGCGGGCGCCGGCGAGCGCGAGCTTGCGTGCCTCCGAGGACGCTCCGCCCGCGACGGCGATCACCGCCTTCCGGATGCCGGCGCTCTCCGACGCTCGCACCGAGGCGGCGCGCGGCAATTTTCCATGGGAACCCACCACACCGCCCGCCCGAGGAGACTCGTTGTGGAATTTGGAAAACAACTATTAGGTTGTTTCAGATGCACTGGCATAGGTACTTTTGCTACAGACGTCGAAGCACGAAAAAGAACCCACAATGTCAAGAAAAAACTGTAACGAAAATTGTTATTTTTTTTTTGAAATATTTAATTAAGTATTATAATCTAGACAGATTTTTTCAAGCGTAAACAAACTACAAAGAAGACCATATACCTCCAGTTTCTTCACTGGAAATGGGTAGTATTGAATAATAAATTATGTGTCATCACGCCAGTTTGAAACAATTTACTCATATATAAATTGTTAGTCGAAGAATTGAAAGAAATATCTCTACCTGCTCTCTTGTGGTTTGTAAAAAGGATATATATATATATATATATATATATATATATATATATGGAATTAAATAATAACGCGAATACCTCTTTAATTTCGAACGTACTGTTGTTATTATCTTGTAATTTAATACCATTATCAGGTGTCAGAAATCCCAGGTTCAAGTATTCTTAACTTCTTATATACTGTTCATTTGTATAAAAAATAGTATTAATTTACAAAATGTTTATAATTATTCATGAGACAATTTATTATATTAGATAATAAATTGCGTAGCTTATTATGACAGCATAATTCATTAACTTGAGCGATATGTGCAGATATGGGTTCTAACTGCTCGGTGAATACGTGGGGCGCCCTAAAATCTAATTATAGACCTATAATACACGACCCAAAGTACAAACCGCTCACTTTTTCACCATTATCGCACACATTTGACTGATCGATGTTTCCGTTCACGTCAAAAGCTATGCTCACTAACCCCATTAGTGAAGTGAATGTTTTTATGACTGAAGGTTAGGGATGTTCCTACTCGGCTTGAACGAAAGATACGGCGTCAACCTACATCGACTTGCAGGATTTTCCCTCTCCATTTTTCTCCCCGTAGCAGTGCCCCGCTCAAGCCGGGACGAACTCCTGACTGGTCTCCCTATTGGTTCCACTCCTACTGGTCTCCCATGGTGATTACGGGTGTGTGTGTGTGTATGTGTCTGAATGCGAGTTTGCGTGTAAGGAAGGTGACAGGATAGACCAACGAAGAGGAAGGAAATATCGCGCGCGGTTCGTTGTCAGGTAGGGTACTACTCCAGCATTCGCTTGGTAAGTATCGAATAAATCAGGGAAAACTGCCAATCAGAGCAGCCAGTCGCTAGATTTCTCCAGCAGTTGAAACAGCGTCTGAATACGACGTACCTATCAAACTAGTGACTAAAATCCATTACCGTCGAGACTCGAACCTTAGGACCTACAGATGAAGGTTACTTCCATTGCAGAGACAGGAACGATGGTGACGCAGAACTAAATTCATACGGTAATTGCTCTCGGAACGTCGAAATCCTCCACCTATTTCCTTCACAATAAAAAAAGAGAATAGACAACGCTGCCGACTGCAGCGCGCGGGGCTCAATGGGGAGGAAATCGCAGGGACGTCTTTCCCCGAGAGTGCAGCTTCCGCTCGGAGCGGAAAATCGTGTCTTTTCCCACAGATAGCGCCCTGATCAAAGGGACAGCGACGACTGTCCCGCGGAGAGGCGGTGCCGCAGTTTGTTATCTGCCGGCGTAGCGGGTAATGCGTTTCCACCCAGCGTAAAGCGCTTTGTGCCGGAGACCTCGCGCGCAGGAACCGAACACCCGCGACGGAGAAGCAGAACAGCGACGACAGCCAACGGCGCGGAAGCAGATGACCATCCCGGCCTCCGTCCTACTTTTGTTGCGTGGCAGGGAAGAAACTGGGGTTGTCACCCGTCCCGATTGTGTAGGGGTCTGCTACGAATCGACTGAATCCGATGCTCCCGCAACAGCGTATGCACACATCGCGATCGTTTCTACCGCCGATTCAGCTGCAGCTGTTTTATTATACGTCGCTGTCCGTTGGCCTCTCTCTTGAGGTAATTTAAATAAGAACACTTTAAGTCAAACACAAAGCAAATATATTATTCGTGAATTCATGTAATCAGAATCAATCGACAAATGTTACTTTCTCCGCTTCCGCCGATATCTTGTTCCTGATTACAGAACCTCAGATTAATTTTTTGAAGTGTCTTCCCTAAATTTTCGCCAAATTTCAAATATCATGAAGTCGCTTCTATTTGGATTTTAAAACCAGAATGTCATATTAATATTCCGACGTACATTCAGATATCTATACTCTAGCGAATTCACCAGTCTCTACACACTCGCGACCACGGTAACCGACGCTATATCCCTCAACTGTCTTGTTAATCCTTCAATTAACTCGTGTTCCACGAGTTAATACAGCTCGATGAAATGTATATTTTCATTTCGTAAATTTGTAAGACTTAATATATAGAGTATTTTTCTAGGAGTGGAGAATTTTATACGATGCAGCATTTGTGCTAGGGATATCAAGGTATTTTTTAATTTCAACATCATCATTCGCAGAGGGTGAGCTTTGAAATGAGTCAGTAAAATGAGGGCAAAGCAAAAAACTTCAAGATTTTCTGCAGTACATCTTGCCTATTTCATGTTTGTCTCTTTAAACTGATGGTTCGAAATTACGCACAGATAAAGAACGGCCTTCCCTGAAATAAAGCTCTGAGCTATATCCTTATCACTGATCAGTTAATAAAAGAACTACCTAACAAATAGGTTGCATTCATCTCAGCGCTCTTCAACATTATTAATCGCCTTGGACATTATCTCAATCATTGGAAAGTCCAAATTATGGTATTCCTATGACTTGGTAAATCACGTGAAACTTTGTCTTAACGCCCTATTAGCCTTCTTTCAGTCATGTCTAAGGTATATGAGAAACTACTATTAACAAAGTCGCGGTCTTACTTTTCATTCGACAACATCGTACTGGACCATTAATTTGGATTTCGCCAACAACACTCTACCATAAAGCAAATAAACACTCTACCGTCACAAATAACAAGCAACTTTCAAAATAAATAATATTGTTCTGCTGCCTTTCTCGATGTATCTCAGGCCGATACGGAATGGCACAAGAGTCTTCTTCGCTACCTACCCCACTCATATTTTGATATCTTCCAATCCTATCTTGATCTTTTTGTTATAGATTTGTGAAGAATACCAATACAAGTACCAACGTGTGACTTTCTTACTTTTATTTCATTTTATATTGTTAATAACTATTTATAGTATCAACGGATTATTTCATCATTGAAAGAGATTGTAAATATTCGTTGATAAAATATCAATGTTGGGTAATGGCTCCAAAATTTTCTTTAAAATGTGTATGCAATTGAGCTGAATACACTTGTATGTAAAGAAAGAGACTAATTTTCATTAAAATTATGAATTTTCTAGTTTTAAAATTTTACGTTTCCTTAGAATCTGTGCTACATTTTCACTTCTGAGGCTAGATATTTCTTTCATAAGGAAAAATATTCTATATTATCATGTCTTTAAATAATTTCATGTATTTTTTTCAAAAGGACTTTAGATTTTTTTTCAATTTTCAGACGTTTTGTCATAATGTTAAATCAAATCTTCACCGATGTACTCCTGTTTGCAATTTTTAATGAAACATTGATTTTCAAAATACTAGTCGAAATCGTTCGAGTGTACTAAAGATATTCCAAATCCTTTCGTTTGATTACCCATTCATCGTTAAGCGTTTCCAAGGTGCTACAATTAGAGGTATTGTTGTATTACTGTTTCTGTTGGCTAAAACTTGTTGTATGATTCATTCGAATTTTGGTACAGAGAGCTGGCATTTTCATCATTACTGATGACGTCAGAGTGTATATTTAAGGCTCGTACATAATAAGAAGTGTGAGTCACTCGCAAATAACATAATTTTGCAACCAGTCAAGAAACACCCACCCCACAAACACATGACACGAAGACGACTTTCTGTATCGGTAGAGGGCGTGGTTCAAATTCCTTGCCGTTTTCAGTGCATCAAGTCGCTTTCTCTCAACGAGATAAGCATTTCCTGCTTTTCAAATTGCAGGCGTTCCATGCCCAGCTTGTCTTTGAAGAAAATATTTGTACTGTGCGTCATTGTAGAAAAATGTAGTATCGCAAGAATAATTCATTCGCCTTTGCCCCTTTGCCTGCCCCCCCCCCCGAAACGAAGGGGTACCAAGACGAACAAGGCGTTACGAAACCGGCTGCCTGGCGCGCTCTCGCCTCCGGGCCAACCTTTCCCTGGGGGCGCCTCGCAGGCGGAGGCGTCGCCCGGGGGGCGGCGCAACGACGCTGGTCGAGAGGAAGAGGAAAGAGCGCGGAAGAGCGTGTAAACGCGCCAACTTATGTCACATCACGGCATCCTTGACCCATCTGCTGTGTGGAAGGCCGTGTTCTCGTTCTTTCAATTCCCAGTTGATACATTAGGCAGTGAACGATAGAATATTTTTTATTCCCGTTTTCTGTGCTTCTTATTCATACTAAGGTCAATAGTCCCGTAGGTGTAGTGCTCTTTTCCTTGGGAGGTGACTGTGATCTTGTCCCGCTGGATAACGAGATCCGGCACCGACCTACCTTCGGCTAGCGAGGTTTTCCCCAAACAGGTATCTCCCACCAGCGTTGCACCGCCCCAGCTGGGACTAGTTCTAAGCTCCCGACCGGTCTCCCGGCATGTGTGGTAGCTTAGTGCATGTGAGTGTAAGTGTGTATAAGGGCTGAGGATAGAACAAGGGATGAGAATAAGACAAGAAATAGGAAGGAAACTTCGCGCAGTCCGTGGCCCGTTTTTAAAGGTACTGCCCCGGCATTCGTCTCGTATTGAGTGGAGAAACCACGGAAAACTGCCGATCGGAGCAGCCGCCCGCTAGAATTCGCCTCGAGATAGTGACAGAACGCGATCTAGCTATCTGGCTAGTGTCGAAAATCCTGCTACTGTCAGGGCTGGAAACCCAGGACCTTCCGGACAGGGGCATTGTATTGACATCGGTTGGTTACCTAAGCCACCTCTCCAGATGGAAAGAGCGCGGAAGAACGTACGATCTTATGCCACAACACGGGGTCCTTGACCCCTTTTACTGTGTGGAAGACAGTGTACTCTTTCATTCAATACCCAATTGATGCATTTTGCAGTGAACGATAGAATATTTTTATTTCCGTTTTCTATGCTACTTATTCACATATCTGCTTCAACTATATTGTCATACGTACGCATCTTGCATATTAAGTTATTAATGTTCTCTCAAAGAAATTGCTGATGCAAACTCGAAATTTCCTTATACAAACACATTTCATCAGTCACACGTTAATTGATATACAATCATTTTGATGATTTTCTGCACTTAAGATGTATAAAGAATGGAGCTTTGCCAGATCTGACCTCCGTGTAGTACATGATAAAGAACGAGAAAACTTTGTGTCTGAACCCGCAAAGCGTCACTGTTTTCCTTCTTATCAACTGAGGTGAGCCTCCTCATAATCTTTCAACTTCTCGGCCCTCTTCTCGTCCTCTCCCTCCCTGTTTTCCTGATCAGCCTAGGCAACAGATGAAAGGAAAATAGCAAACAACCCTGGCCGCCACCAACTCCACCGTCGTCTCCGTCATCATCGTCGCGTAATCACAGCCGCCGTCACAACCGCCGCCGCCGCAAACGCCATCACCGCTAGCGTCAGTCCGCCGCCATCATAGTCATCACCACCGCTATCGCCACCACGGGTGGGTGTAACCCAATGGAAGGGTTTGCACTCGCACCCGAATCAATGGGAGAGGTGGCTCAGGGAATCTACTTAGGTAACTGCAGTGCCTGTGACTGGGAGATCCTAGTTCGAGTCTCGTTAGTGATAGGATTTTATATACTGGCTAGATAGCTAAGTGCAGTTCAGTCGCTGTCGCTGGAGATGAATTCTAGCGACCGGTCGCTCTGATCGGCGGTCTTCCGTGGTTTCTCCGATCAACCCCAGGCAAATGCTGGAGTAGTACCGTACGAAATGGGCCACGGACCGCGCGCGCGCGATCTTTCCGTGGTCTTCCCTGCCCTATTCTCACCGTTTACTTACCATTCCACTTACATGCACCACACTACCACACATCTCGCGAGACCGGTCGGGAGCTTAGAGCTTGTCCCGACTGGGGCGGTGCCCTGCTGGGGAGAGATACCTGGTTGAGGAAATTCTTTTAGCTGAAGGTAGGTCGGCACCGGATCTCAACATCCAGTAGGGGAAGACCATCGCCACCTCTCGTGGAAAACCCATGCATTACACTTACGGGACAAACGACCTTAGCAGTTGATGTGTCTGGAATCTAAACCAATCATAATCTACGTCCCAATCCCCCGGAGCAAGGCCGAGGCGTCCGCCGCGCCCGCCGCCCGCGCGCCCGCCCGCCAGCGCCGCCGCCGCCGCTCGCCGCGCCGCCGCGCACGCACGGCAACGCACGCACGCTCGCCGCCGCCCGCTCGGTCGCCGCCCGCCCGCTCGCGCCACCGCGCCAACCGCCCGCCAACCGCCGCCCCAACGCCGCCAACCGCCGGCGCCCGCCCGGCGCGCCCCGTCGCACGCGCCCGAGTACCAACCGCACACGCCGGCGAGCGCGGGAGGTTTGCGCGCGGGCATACGACATCTTGCTTAATGAGGTGTGAATGGAGGAAGACCAAATTTTTTCGCTCACTTCCTTTCTCCCTTCGGCGTGCGGACGCGTTTCCGAAATAGCCGGCGGCTCGTCCCCAACGCCCCCCCCGTCCCGCCCCAGGCGAGTGCGACCGCGTTGCGTTGCTGTGCGATGCAACGTGCGTCGTCGAGGGCCACCCGCTGGAAATAAGTGCTCCGGCTGAGGCACGCCCCCTCGGCTCGGCAGCAGCCTGCACTTCCTGGACGAGGCGGAAGTGCGCATCGGGGAGCTTGTGGAGGGGGGCGGGGCGGTTTGAGACAAGTGAAGGGTGGAATCGTAGCAATCGATTGTCTGTGCTTGCTGTTTCGTCCCAATTTAAAAAAAAAAGTTGATGTGAAAGAAGCAAGAGCGTCAGAAGATTGATATGTTTTTATTATAATTAAATTTACTTATTAATTTAGTTGTTAATTCTTGTTTACTTGTCCTCCACAAATGTCAATCAACTAATACAAAATTTATAATTCGTGGCATCAGTAGTCTATTGGTCAGAGTATCAGATTGTTATACTTGCGTTCGCGGGTTCAACTCGATCAAATTCATCGATTTTTTAAGGAAAATCCTTCGTACGCTTTTCTTTGAAGGGGAACTAAAGCCGGCTGTTCCAAGTTAGTAGATTTACTGCATGTAAATGATACTTTAGCCTAATGAAGCCTCTGAGAAAAATTCAGATCGCCTGTTTCGTCACCCCAGTAATTGATTGTGAAAGGAGCGTAGCGCTTTCTTGTGGTTAGGTGGAGGAGCAGACCTTATGGTCTGAGCCACGCCACGGAAAATAAGGCATAATTGAATTGAATTGAATAATTATTGTTTGGTAAGCGATGCTAATATTAATTGCTTTATATGGATGATATTTGTATTGTACCGATCCTTTTGTAAATGTTTCAATCCTTTTGTAAATTTATATAGTTTATATTTATGTATTCTACCATCGGGTAACATTATCTCAATAATTGTAGAATAAAGGTTTTCTCTATTATTTGCAAAATTTCACTCTACCCCTTTTAATCTCTTCTGGTACCAGTTACAAGGAGTTCTCAGTAGCGGAATGTATGCTTCTGGAACTCTAAATGTAGGTCGCGTCGAGGGTGGGATGATATTTCTGATCGCTCCCCCGCAGAGAAATTCGAAGAAAAATAAACATTTGTTAGCAAATATTTTTTGTTTATTCTCAGACAATATTAAACAGTCTTTGTGCACTTCCTCCCGTCGCATTCTTCGCGAACTAGTCATCGATCTCCACCCCCTCCGTTGCACCTCTCTCCAAAGCTGCTGTGCTGACGGAAAGGAAGGCTCTTTCCTGGAGATTGGGCTCTTGGAAAAGGTGCTTCATACCTCTATTCCGCACTTTTTCCTTTTACCTGGCTTCAGCACCTTCGCAAAATGCAGTAGCAGTGACAAAGAAAGAATATCTGACCGTTTCTTCTTAAACGTTCTTCTGCCAAACTTGCCTCAAAAGAGGAAATCGTGAAGAAATACAGTAACAAAAATATCCATATTAATTACAAAATTAGGTATATTAATTAAAATTTCTACAACATTTTCTGACTAAAAGAAACATCTAACAAAATATACACATCCTATTGTTTCGTTGTGTCCGGTTTGTGAAATGAAATGTACATAAATCAACACTAATAGACATTTTCCTCCGCTAATATTATCTATATTATCATTGACATTCTCCCATTATCTCTGAACTAATTCCATGACTCACCAGCTTATCTGATTGTTTTACAATTTTCAGTAAGCATCTTTATGTGATGTCAGCGGTAACACAGTATTTTCTTTTCTGGAGAATCACATTTCATGGACAACTTTATTAGTCGGGTGCGACATCTCTGGACATTTTAATGCATGTTAGTGTATCCCTGGTGCGTTCGTCTTCCAGATAATAAACCGTCAAATGGCAGCAAAACAGGAATTAAGTTCTTTTTATAGTCAATTATAAAAGTAATCATCGTAAATAACTTTAGATGTTGGATCTCGCTAGCAATATCCGCGTTACGAGAGTTTCGTCATTATTTGTTGAAAAAGTAAATGAATAGAACACTAGTTTGCATTGAAAGTACAACGAAGTGGCATTTCCGGGAACATTGTTTCTCAGCTCGTGAAGAAATGTCTTAAACTAATCAGAAAAACCCACAAAACTGTGCGGGTTATTTACCATGTATTTTTACAGCGTGTGAACATTAAATCCTTAGTCAAATAAAGCAATCGTCTAGTTTCCATGTGATGATAATAATCCGCAAAATAATTAATGTGATAAATTAATAATAATAATAATAATAATAATAATAATAAAAGAGTAAAATCATATCAATCAGATACAATCATTTGCCATTTCATAAGTAATGCGAGTTGCTGCGGCTAATGGATCTATATTAATTAATATCATTGCTTTAATGTAAGAATTTTAATATCTAAAATTTCTTTCTTAAATGATTCCAAAAGGAATAAATGGTTCAAGAAACTAACGTCTGACTCACTGAGTTTCAACATCATTAACACTGTAATTGTGATGATTACTTCGTCAAAACATATTATTCGTGTTTGTATTACGATCATGTATGAAATACAATATTATTATACAAATCCTTATGTTCGACGGCTTTGTGTTACCGTCGTTTCAGCCTGATATTGTTGGAGAAAATTGATTTCCCTACATGAAAGTAAACGAGAGTTACTATCATGTAAATTTAAAAAACTTACATTTTTCAGCTCTTACGAAAAAAAATATATCCTCTTTCAATCTTATCAATTCCCATTTGATTTACTTGAATATAATGCGATGCATTAAATTTTGATTAAGCATATAAAAATAACCGAACTACAATAATTAAATGTTTCAATATTTATTAAACTGGAAACTAGAATTCTTTGTCTTGCATATAATAACTGCGATTCTGCCTACCTAGGACAATCAGGGAGAAATTTGTGGTACAGAATACAATAATATAATAGAGCTCAAACATGGAAACAAAATTTAAATACTTCTACCTGTGCCAACCACTTAAATCAGTTTACCTACACTTGCAGGAAAAGTACAAAATTGTTCACTGAGCCAACAAAGACAATAAAATGAACATTTTTGGAAAATCTAAGTATTTTGAGACTATTCTAAAATGTGTTCAATGTGTTCAAACTGCTCCATAGCACAACTAGTGTTTCTCAATGTAGGAATGGATCTATAGTTTAATGTCGACTCGTCTTGATGTTTTCTTAAAAATAATATTTTCTCTATGCTGAATTTAATCGAGACATTGAATGACTTTTGTTTCTGTGAAAATTAGAACGTAAATAGTTTTCCATGTAGATGGTTCCCAAGAACCTCGACTTCTGGGGGATGGGCTGGGGGGGGGGACTTCTGGTCGGATTAGCCACTAATTCTTCATATTCCCATAAATCTACATCTTACAAAATCCCTGTAGTTAAATCCCTGTGGGTCTCCGACAACTACTAAACATTGTAATACGTTTTTCTACAAATGACTCCTTGTTGACATCATTCTCACTCGCAATTTTACTCATCTTTCTCTCCTGAAAAATGGTACCTTGCCTCCGGGACCAAACGAACCAAAACCTTCCAGAAGCCCTTACCTCCCGGCCCTTCCAGGCGTCGTCACCCAGCGTAGGGTGCGCCGGGCGGCGAGGGGCGTGGCACGGCACGGCGTGGCGTGGGGCAGGACGGGGAGAGGCCGGGAAGATGCGGGTAGGGGCGGGGCGTGTGACAGGGCGAGGTGGGGCGGGGCTGGGTGAGGCGGGTGGGGCCCGGTTAGAGCGGCGGGGGTGGGGCGAACGGCCGTGTTGCGGGCGGGCCGGGGTGGACTGGGCCGGGAGGGTCAGAAGGTAAGGAGCGGGAGGGCGGGTCGTGCCGGAGTGGGGCGGGCCAGAGGGCCTGGCGGGGGCGGGTTTGGACGGGCAGGACGGCGGGCCGGGCCGGACGAGGCTTGGTGGGGAGGGGCGGGGCGGGTCGGAGCGGAGCGGGGCGGGGCGCGAGAGCTTCCGCACGGGGCGCATTGCGGTATTGCACGCGCCTGACGCTCGCGGCGCGCCGGCGCGCCTCGCACGCCGCTCCACGCCGCCAGGGCGGGCGAGACCGCTCGCCGACGCGTCCGCCTGTCCGCCGACGCGCCGCGCGCGCGCCGCGTGCCGGCAGCGTCGCGCGGCGTGTCCAGGGCGAGCGGGTCCGGAGAGTCGTAAAAGTTTAATCCGCCAAGCTGCTCGCGCCACCGCCGCGCGCGCCAAGCCGCAACCGCAGGTACCGCCCGACGAGGGGCGGGCTGTAGGAACTTGGCGGAAATGGGTGGCGTTGGCGGGAGGGGCTTGTTGTAGAGGGGGCGAAGGGCGGGGTCGAGCTGCGACAGAGCAGAGGAGGTGAAGAGGGACAGGGAGAAGCGAAGAATATTAGGGTGGGGTGGGTTCATCTTAGGAAGGTGGGGGGTGTGGGATCAGAGGGTGAGAGCGGTGGCAGGGGTGAGGGTAGGAATTTGCCAGGAATTTGTCCGGTGTATGATGCGGGAATGAGAGGGAGAAAGGTGGTTAGAACTCGCTGTAGCGTCGGTGCCACAAACGAGGTCTTCAAACATCAACTACAGTCTATATACTTGGTGGCATTGGGTAAAGATGGACAGGGGGAGGCGTCTAGAGGCGGGGAGAAGCTGCGACAGACCAGAGGAGGGACGGGGAGAAGCGAAAAAGATTGAGGTGGGGTGGGTTCATCTTGGAAAGGTGGGAGGTGTGGGAGCAGAAAGCGAGACGGTCGAAGGGGTGAGAGAGGGTAGTTGGAGTTTGCCAGGGATTTGTCCGGCGTATGATGCTGGAATGAGGGAGCAAGAGGTGGTTATCACGCGCTGCGGCCTTGGTGCCGCAGACGACGTCCTAGCCATCAAATGCGGTCTGTGGACTTGGGCTACTTTAGAGCTAGGTGTTCATGATACCCCCCTCATTTCATTCATATGAGTACTTCAGGCTCATGAGGCTGGAATTATTTCGCTTCTGTCGACCTACCAGGCACTTGTCGAAGATGTGAAGGAGAGGAATAACTTGCATTCAAAGTGATCGTTTTTAAATGATGGAATGAAGTCACAAGATTTAAGAATACGAGTAGTTAACGCACGAGAATATCATTTTCTTTGGTGGTATATTCTGATTCGTTTTAGGCAATCATGAATATTATATACTAAAATTGAAAATCGATGCGGCTGAATACTAATTTTCTCATTCTTTTCCCATTCATCATTCGATATAACAAATCAAGGAAAATATATTCTGTATTAAAAACTCTAGTCTGTTTTGTACAATACATTTTTAAACAGCCAGAAACTGTAGATTTAAAAAAGTACACAATATTGCTCCCACAAATAAACATGTAAGGTGAGTGAATGCATTCAGTAAACGAGTCGAGTGCGAAAGGTAAAGACCATAAAAACATCGCCCCAGACACGCCCTCCCGTCCATAACGCCGATATCCCTTGCGTCCATATCCCGTGGCTGACCTGCCCCTCAGGACCCTGCTTTGCCGCTGCCAGCCCGCAACGGCACGTGCGAACGAGCGGTCCTACGTACACAACCGCCAACGCCGCTACCACTGCTTTTGGATTGATTAATTGATGTTTCCAAGTACGTCAACCGCTACGGTCATTCGTTTCACAAAAAAGGAGAAATCTGAGATTCGGCGCCAGCTTCATGTTGTCTTGCATTTCCTCCTCAGTATCTGCTACAATGCCCCGTCTTAGCTCGAATAATCTCGTCTCCCGCCGACTGGTCTCCCTTCACATGTGGTAATGTAGAGCATGTATACGTAAGCTTCCGCGGCTCGAATCCATGAATTCTCGGCTATCCGGGAGACGCCGCGTCGTTGGCTGGGGTACCGACGTTTCGCCTGACATGTCGCAGGCTTCCTCAGGGCAGTGAGGTGTAGAGCATGTAGGTGTAAAGGGGAGAGTTGAGAACAAGGGTGATGAAGGAATATCACATGCGATCTGCGGCCCTATTTTTATGGCACTGCTTCGGCATACGCCTGGTATTGATGGAATAAATCCACGGAAAACTACCGATCACAGCATCCAACCTCTAAAATTCTCCAGTCAGCGGCTGAATTTGGCATAGCTATCTAGCTAGCTATGGAAATTCTCCACCGCCGGGACTCGAGTATAGGACCTCCCGGACAAAGTTGCTGCAGAGGCAACAGATCGACAGCTGCCCTGAGCCAACGCAGCCGGTGCCGCCCCTGGAGCGCCACCCGAACGGGGCGCGGCGCGCGGTCACGTAATGCAATACCGCACGCAGCAACGACTCCTATATCAGCGTCGCAAAAAAATTGAGAAGCCGTCGAGTTCCGGCTTGGCGCTTTACGACCCATATTTCACACGGCGCGCGCACCTCAAAGATCTGCGACGGCGGCGGCGGCGGCGGCGGCGGCGGTGGCGACCTTCCGCCCGACCACCTCGGCGCCACGCCCCTCCGGAGCAGCCGCCCGGCCGCCCGCCGATCGCGTCGCGATACAACGCCCCCTTCACACTCGGCGGGATTAAGGATTATGGCGGTCAGCGGTCGCGCAGGCGGGGGAGATAAAAATAAGGGCGGCGGTGGGGGAAAGGAATGGGGAAGCTGGAGAAAAAAACGAAGGGGAAGGAGATAAGATATTTAATACAAATGAAGAAAAAGTACGGATCGATATTGCACATACTTTTTCGAATAAATGAACCTATAAAACAATGTAATGTTATTGCACTCTTTTTAAGACACGTTCATTAAGAAACCTTTTCACTGATATTACTGATATTTTGTTTTTCAAAAGATTCATTTCTTATTGAACAGCGATTTCCATGTCGTTGATTTTTAATTTAGTTCTAATTTTTCTCTAGCATGATTCCTTAGTCATGTTTTAACATATTAATATTCTTTGTGCACTTTCGATGTCTTAATTTTCAATTTTAAGAGATGTCCGAAGGTGAAATGAAAATGGAACATATTATCAAAAATATGAAAAAGGCAAGACTAAGTATGCAACAAGAATAACATGAAATGATGTTAAAAAACTAGATGAAAAAGAAGTAGAATTGCTGTCTAAAAGGATATCAACGAAATGTAAAGAAAGGCATTAATACCGTGGTACAAGGTAACTGCAATCACAAATAGAACTAAGTTTCTCCGTGCGCTGACTCAGTTTCAAAAGCGTAATGCGTATATCTTATCTGCTCTACCCTTTCAAACACTTAATCATACTTAACAAAGAAATTCCACAAGTATCTCCTGATGTATCGTGAAAAACGTAAAGGGGTAGTTTTACATCACATCGGTTTGCCTCAAGCTCTAAAATACAAGCACGATATGAGTCAGTTGGCATTGAAAGATCACCTAGAATATGGATGAACAAATACGATGACGTCATTCCATCCAATTCAAAGATCACCCTTCTCAGTGAGAAGTAATAACGGTCCGATATGACAGTTCAACATTTCGAAACCTTAACATTTCGTAAAATTGTTTTGTAGGAATGTCAGTCATGGAAGTATGTAATGAGTCTACACTGACCTCTCAACTTTGGAATCTTAACCCCCTAATACAGTTCGGTTACAGTATGACTAATAATAAATGATACAGACTTCTAAGACAGTTAGATGTGTTGAAAATTATCACTAGAGAGCGGATTTCTATGATTTTGTATATTTTGTCCTTTGCTTCAATGCGTAACTAAGTGAAATTTCTTCTAATTTGGTTAGAATATTATGCTAAATAAGTTAGTACATATTTGTGTATATTTGGCCGAATCTCTCGCGAACAATAGATTATATTATGTGACCCAAAAATTAAGCTTTTCGTTCCAATCATTTCATTCAAGCTTCTCCTGAATTTTATCAAGACATTTTATAGAGGAAATTCAATATTTTTAATTTTAATTGCATGTTAAAGTGCATATTTGAGAATTTTTTTGGTTATAAATGCTTATTTTTAAAAGCATATTTCAAGATTTTTAGAGCATATAAGTGCTCTATCTAATGACCACTTTTTGCTAGTGAATTTGCAATGGGAATTTGTTTATAAAGGAGTTACACGTGTGCAGCTTTGCCAGGTTTTTTAGACAACTCTTTCGGCAGATAAAATTCTGACGCCGTCAAGGAGATTTCATATAACTGACGAACATCTGTGATAATGATGTTCATTATCAATCAGGGGAACATATACCGCATAAACGCATATAAGTACCTTTTTGTGCAATTTACCCACAATTTATTTATTTGTTAAAAAGTTATCATTTTCGTCCCTTATACATACTCTAGAAGAGTGTAATATTTATTTCTGAAACATTGTATGTATTATAAATTATAAAACTAAATGTACATTATAAACAAAACTTATAGTAAGCAATTTTAATAATTAGTTCAATATAACATACATAAATTCATTTTTCAAAAACCTTTCTAACTAATAAATGTACACTATATCTAAATAATCATTACTGAACAATAATAACAAAAATAATAAATTAACATCAACTAAGAAATATTACCTAAAGGAACGTCAATTATGTCTTCATTTACAGAAAGTTGGTATGAGGTTGAGTTAAAAAACTATATTTATTACAAAAGCTGAAACATGTACAACACTAAAATAATCAAATATATTTTAAAGTGATCCACAATTGAATTAAGAAAAGAAATTAAATATTTTGTTCCTTTTTAATTCTATTGAAGCAAACTTCATAAACACTGGAGAGTTAATAGATTAATTTGATTTTAAAAACAAATAGAATGATGAGTCCGGTACAACCAAATTGAAATGTTCCATATTTTCTATTCCAAATCAAACGTACAAGTAACTCTTCAGAGGATTCCTATTTCGTAACTTATCACATAAATGTAATATCTCTTTCTACAACGTTTTAATACATTTTATTGATCATTTCGGATTCTATGTTGGTCCAGTCCCTGTGCTTTTATATTTTATTCCTCAAATCTTAAAATGATTTTTGTTCGTAATTGTTATTATTTTTCATTTATCGCTTACAAAATCATTCGTCACACAACAAATATAATAGCAGTTGGTTTTCCCCTTTTGTGTGTTCTCCGATTTCAGTGTTTGCGGACAAATTGAAGACAAACAGGTTATGTACACATACGCCATTATCGTTGAATCGCAGGAATGTGTTTACCAACATTTCTGTTTTCCACATTCGTTTTGCATATTATCATTGTCATAACCAATTCTCCAAACATTTTTTCAAATTCGTTTTACTCTTCAAAAGTGCTTTTTTAATTTTTTTATAGAAATCATGAATTTATAATATATTTAACTTATAAAACTCACCCTAAAAGGAATCTGCAAAATAGATTCAACAAATAAAGATTGAAGGGGTCGCAAAACGCTAAACTATCTCTCGTTACTCGCTCTTGATCATTCAATTCAATGATTTCGATTTTAAATACCTAAGGTCGGAATGTAAGAGTGAGTGACGACTTTCAAACCAGTGTGTGAGGTACTCCAACAATTACATAATCCCTGTAGAACATGGCATTTTGAGTAATTACTTAGATCTGCAACCCCTTTTTAAATTCCCACTTCCTGTGCAAGGTACTTATTTGGGGTCTTAAAGCTTGCCTTGCAGAAAAATGGCACAAAGATACGTCAGCCTCACGAGGCGTGCGAATGGGATGGCTGCAGGCGATAGCTGCAGGTAACTGAACGCCCCTGCGCTTGCACTCGACCTGGAGCGTCACATGCCGCTCCTCACTGCTCTATTCCAAGCCCACGGAGCGGCGCTATCGTTCCGCTCCTAACCTCCAGATTCGCCTTTAGGACGCCAGATAGTGAGTCAACCCCGACCATCTGCTTACAATTACTTTGTTTACTGCCATTTCGCCGAACAATTGGCCACGTAACACGGTATTGTGGCCCCTTCAAGTGTTGAGTTATTACTTAACTTTTCTTGAACGATGGATTGAAGAAATGCGGGTAGAGTGGGAGTATTAGTTACGAGATTGGCTACTAGATTTTATAAAGCAATGCCAATCTCTGCAGAATCAGTCATGCCTTCGTAACGTTCTCAATAATTTGCGTTCTAATTTTCTTAGATGTTCCAGGTATCTCCTGTAATAGATCTTTATCTGCTTTGGTCATTTCTTTAGATTTTTTAAGAAAATAACGGATAGAACTTCTCATCGTCAAGGGAAAATTGTTTCCAGTGAAGATGTGTTTGGAATGTTGTCATTAGTGATCGCTGGAAGTTTTTGCCTTCATCTGTTTATTGTGCCAAAGAGGGGGAAGCAAGGTCATCGTTCAAGAAAAGTTGCGTGAGTAATACCCTATCCTCCGATCAGAACTCCTGAATATTTCAGAATAAACCGCCTTTAGAGCTATCTAACATGATTACGTTTATATGCCGTTAAGATGTATTATGGGATTTGGGAAGATGTTTGTGATAGAGAAGCTCGAACACCCATTACCATGTTGAGATTTGAGCCCTTCGAACCCACCATTGTTGGGATTATCAGTCCTGCGACCTCGGCAATGATTAAATCATAAGTCATTTAATGCGTCTCCATTAATTGAAATGTTGCATTTCACACAAAAACAAAGACCTAAATAATACATTAGTATAATTCCACAACTTCTATCATTAAATAAAATATTTGTCTTGAAAGCTAATATGATTGACACTTATTAGTACATATTTGCATTCATGAAGGGAAATAAAATTTAGCCAGATCTCCACAAATACATTATTACTAAAGACTACGTATGATAAACAGGCGTTTTGTCTCAATCTGATTTAACGAACCATTAATGGAAACAAAACCATGAGAACCAGTGGAACAAGACACCACAATTTGGAATTTCCGTGGCGGGAAAATAAGACTCAAGACTAGATGTGAGAAGACTCATGACTAGATGTTGCAGTGAGATACGATGTATAGCAGCAACACTATAAATACGAGTACATCAAGAGGGGCTATGGTGGAACTGAAAACGAAAAGAATTATAATTACGAAATTGGGCAGTTCTAACTGTGCTATGTTCTTTTGAAAACAATTGTTAAGAAAGAACGATCTGTGAAAACAGTTAATTAGATTCACGTTAGTACTTTGTTGTCTGTAATAGCATAAAGAAATTTGGTAGGGTAACTGTAACAGACTGCAATAAGTAAAGAATTATTGTAACACAAAGAATCTGTGGAAACGTAAAATGTGGACGCGTGTAAACTATTATCACGGGTTCAATGAAATATGAACAAGCATCAAAAGTGGCTGATCTAATGTATGCTCTACGGCGAATTCAGAGGGCCTTTGCCCTCAAAGGATTAAAGGGCGATTGTCATAATAATAATAATAATAATAATAATAATAATAATAATAATAATAATAATTAATAATAATAATAATAATAAATATAGCGTTTTGATTTGGCACATGTGGAAATTTCTGTTATGGCAGTACGAGTAGCAACCCAGACTTGCGGGTTGCATTCGCAAGATTATCTTAAAAAACATTGAAATAGCCATTAGAATTAACTGAACTTTTGTTAACATATCGTAAAAATCTTATGACACCATACTTACATAATTCTGCTTCCGGCTCAACGATCCCCAACTTGATCAGGTTTATGTCCAGTTTCCCTGCTCCATTTAACAAAAACTGAGATGGCCTCTTGTTTTGCTTCTGAACGTACTAATTGTAGCTTCACTATGCGCACGTTTTGTTGGGCTCTCCTTGCTCGTAGTGGTAGGAGTAGATCATGAGGTGTGTTACTATTTAGTTAGCAATGCAAAACAACCAATTGTTCAATTCGTTTCCCAATACAAATAAATTGCCTATAACTCGGGAACAAGCATATCTATTTTTATTCAAATGTTGCTAATCTCATGTGTTTATTATGATTGTTAATTTTATTTTTAAAACTTTTATTATTCTTCCAACTGTTTATTGTTAAATTGTTAAAATGGGATTCTGGAGCTCAAGCAAACGTGCGCAGATGGTACCTCTCTCCCTCACTTCACATACAGTTTTTTATTGTCATTTGACTATATAAATCAATTAATCAGCCATAAAATTAATCTTAAAACTCGAAGCCCTAGAGATAGACCCTGAGAGACAAAGAGAAACAGAGAAATGGAGAGAGAGAGAGAGAGAGAGAGAGAGAGAGAGAGAGAGAGAGAGAGAGAGAGACAGGCAGACAGACAGACAGAGGCGGAGAGACAGACTGCAGACAGACAGACGGACAGAAAAGACACACACGCAAACACAAAAAAACAGAGAGAGAAGACATACGCAGTGAGTGACAGAGAGGGAGAGAAATACATATCATTTACAACTCGTCTCTTCGCTTTATTCTTTATAAGGATCAGAAGAATTGAATTTCAATAAATCAGTCTTTCGCTAGTCCTGCTCCCCTGGTCATTCTGCACCCAAGAACCGACGAAGAGCTCGCATGGACGGCCGAAGTGCTTGTGCTGAGGGTTGCCAACTTCGTGGGGAGAGAGACAGTCTGCTGTTCATCGGTACGTGGAGATAATATCGATACATTCAATTTGACAGTCAATAAAATAAACCGTAATGAATCTAACATGGTCAGCTATGACATTAGTCCGATATAAAGCAAATAATGACCCCAGTGAAGATAAACTTCTGCCGAAGCCTTCTTTTAAGAAAAAATCTTAGAAATGGAAATACCTTTTAATAGCATACTGGTTTAATAGTATGTTTTAGTACCGTGCGTAAAGCGATGACATCTTTATATCCTATTGATTACGTGTCAAGAGATGTTATATAATCGCAAGGCACGACGTTCGGTGCACTCGCTGTCTGGAGAAGAATTCTACCGGCTGGCTGATCTGATCGGTAGTTTTCCGTGATTTCTCCGATCAACAGCAGGCGAATGCCGGAGCAGCACCCTAACAAATGGGACACGGTCGAATGACCCTGGCAGTTGACGTGCTCGGAATAACTAAACAATCAATCAATGAATAAAACGATGTTCGGATGAACTTTTCGAATTGCAACATTACATTACGCGTGTATAGCTAAAGAAGTATGTCAAGGGAAGACCAAATACACTGATATTTTGAGTCTAGAGACTTTTGAATATTCATATCATTATGCAAGAGGTTCTAGACTACCTTAGAGCTTCTAGAAACATTTCAGACTACTTTGCAAAATGTTCCGTTAATTCTTAACAGAGCTGCGGGTGTTGGAAAGAATTAATACCGTACTACCAAGAAATCTCAGGTGCCTGTAATAACCAACAAGTATTTCTTAACACGAATCGTTATACTGGTCGCGTTCCTGAAAATTCAAATCCCGAAAGAAATCCAAGAATCCAGTGGGGCTTTTCCGAATCCGAGTACCTGTCCGGAGAGAGAGGTTACATTCTTCCACCACATTCTCTTTTTCCTGCTTCAACCTGTTCCAGCGACGCTACTGGGGATTAGAGGCGGAGAGAACCGGAGTTGGGGGCGTATAGTTATAGAAAGCCCACCAGTAGGCTGGACGCGGAGCCTCCGCCGCCGCCGCCGCCGCCGCCGCCGCCGCTGCCGCCGCCGTCGCCCCCGACAACCCTTTCCGCCGGCCGGCGCCAGCCCCTTTCGACATTCCTCTCGGGACGAAATTAGCGGGCACGCCCCTCTGTACACAAGCGGCCACCCGAATAGCATTTGTCCGCCGATATCCTCTCTCCGGGGCCCTCCCAAGAATTCCTCTAATTAGTCACAGCTGTACTTTGTGTCCCCAGGGGATTTGCAATGGGCGGAGGGGAGATAAGCTTACTAGAAACACAATGCTGAAAATTCTCGACTTCCAAGGCTGAGGATTTCGATATTCACTATGTTTGATTATTTGGATATTCACAATTCTGTAAATATAATAGAGATGAGTTTACCTAATCATACGCGTTAAAATAGGAATTACAGGATATATTTGAAGTTTAAATTTTCTCTCGAATTTTTATTTACATGAAATTGGATTATAATGTTGGCTTCCAGTAGTTGGTCTATTTTATATCCTATAAATGTTTTGATGCTTTTGGATGTCCTGAGAAAAAAATAATAACAATAATGGTTACAAAATAACTACTCACCTTCCAATTAGAATGAAATTGAGCATTTGTTACCTTAATGTTACAGTTGATTATTAATTAATGATTAGAGGTAATCAGACCACAATGAATAAAGTTCAACGCATATTACACCAAACTACAGTTGATTTTTTAGTTGTTATAGTTAATACATGAAATCAATTCGCAATAGTACTCTGAGAGTAATTGTGAATATTAAACATAAAGTATCGATTTTCAGTCCCTTGATTAATATAGAGAAATCAAAAATGAATTGTAATGTTTGTATTTCATAAAAATATAATATTTCACCACAAAATTTTAGTTATTTAGGTTTAGTTTGTATACTTTACAAAGAAACTAACCTAATCTATTTTTCAATATCTAATTGCTTCTCGGTCTATAACGTTAGCTGCGGCCAAGAACAAATGTAAAACGCATTGGTTACGTCGTATTCAGAACGGAACGAAACATGCTCTCTTTGCTTGCAGGTATTTTCTCATATATAATAACATTCTATAAAGTGGTAGACACAATCATTTCCACTTATTAATCAAAATTCCCAAAGTAGTTATTTTCTAGAAAATACTTTTGAATATTGATATTGGCCTCAACTTCAATACGAAATAATTTGAAATTACATTTACGATTTTTTTTAATTATTTAACCTGATATTCGACGCTTATGCTGTGAAATGCAAACGATTTTTATTGCACATGAGCAAAAACCTCACATTTTTTAAATCATTACGGTATGGTTGTTTTACAAACAGCTAAGGCATGTGAATAAAAAGAACAGGTGTGAAATTATCAGTATATACGGCAGTGATTCAAAACGTATGCGATAAGATATTTGAGTTATTTAAGTGGCTGTCAAAAGATTCACCAATTTAATAGGCTCAATTTGTCTCGATTCGTTCTATATTTTCCAAGTCAACGAAGAATCTCCACCCGTAAAATTTCGCAATAAATTAACATAAATCCGGGATTTACTGCAGAAATCTGGTTGAAATGCTTACGCATAGTCACGATAGAAATACTCCACAAAAACATTGTTACGTAAGATGACTTCTTTTCACCTACACATTCACATAAATCATCCCCGACTCCAGACAACGCAAAAAATACGCAACGCACTTCGTGTCACAACAACGCAAACGCATTTCATGTCGGAATACAGATTGGGGTTGCTTTGCTTGCGTAAGTACTTCTAAAGTATTTCTTCTTAATTTATCGTAAAATAAATTCCAACGCACCTTCATTAGCTGTCGGATAATATATATTTTTGGAGTCACGTCTAAAGGAGCATTATTCGAATTTACATTTTGCAAACATTTTTCTAACTGAAGAAATACACTTAAGCTCGTAACTTTTAGTCCTAGTTACACTCTTTGGGTCACCGCCGCTTACACAGCACATTCCTCATCTGTTCCCATATTCACATGATTTTATTAAAACAAGGCTCGCTAAAGATGCAAGTAAATGCAAGTAAATAATATGTGCAGACATCTAATCCATCATCTGTAGGGAAGCAAAGAGCTGGAAACCATTTTACGCAGAGATTTTTACGTAATGTGGTCGAAAAATTTAGGAGTGTGGTATTCTTAATTGGATACTACAATCCGTATCTCAATAATTTTCGCCTTTTCATTGAGGTGCAGTTGGTACCTTCTCCAGGCGGCATACTTTTAGGACACAAGTTTTCTCATGTTGATCCCATGGTTAGACAAATGTCTCAATTCTGATTGTGATTATGTGTAAAAATAGTGCAACATGTAATGTATCTGTTTCAATAACGTTTTTCCATGAAACGGAATTTTCTTTTTGTGGACGACAAAGAGAATATAGGTGTTGTGGTGCGTTATCGTTGGCATTTTTCATGAAATAATTATTAACGTTGTCATTGCCAACAGTAGTCGTTTTTGTGGCTTCCATTCAGCAGACAACTGATGATGATGGCTAAGCCATCGAAAGCTGCTCTTGCAATAAATACTACTGTTGGCAATGACACCGTTTATAATTATTTCGACCAAGAGAAACTTCCTTTCTGGATGCGCCCCTGAATGTGTCCTTTCCAATACTATGCGTGCCACCATACAAATTGAGGTCTGTTCAGAGTTTCACTTTTTCAAATAGACTCGTAAATAATTTGAAATGAAATACAACAGTTGTGTTTAGTATTAGGCCTTCATAACACATGCTAGTAAGAAATATAAATATAATACATATTATTCTATTAAGACTTCCTCACAATCATATTTGTACGTCCACGTATTCTTTATATCGTGTGGAGTGTGGTGCGAAAAGTGTTATAGGAATGTGATAGTTACAACATTGGATGTCACGTACCACACTTCAATGGGGCGGCTGGGGTATTTTCTTCCTCGCCGGTTGCCCTGGCGAGAAGGGCGTTTATTGGCCAAGGGGAATACGTGCGCAGCAGCTCTTTGACCTATGCAACGAAAAAGGGAGCGTTTCTAATTTACCCTGTAGAAATAGCCGACGCTTCGGCCCGCAACTTAAGATTCACCTGTATGTGAAAAATATTCGTGAGTGCCTGCTGATCATTTTTCTTAGTCTTGCTGTTTGCTCTTAATTTTCATTCACACTCTCGTAACTATGACCTTTTAGACTTATTTCCAACGCAACGAACCACTTTTCCGATTAACAATATGGCGGCTCGGTAAAATTAATTGCTTAGTGTTTACGAGTGCGATAAGTGCTAAACACATTAGTTCCGTAAGTGTAGTGCAAATTTGTATCCCGGTAGGAGGCGGAAAACTACCCCTCCGGATGGCGAGATCCGGCGGCGAACTATACGTCAGCTTGCGGGTTTTCCTCAAACAGGTATCTCCCCTGCGGGGTCCTCCGGGAGAAGCCCTAAACTTCTTACTGGTTTCCCGATATGTGTAGTGTAGTGTAGTGTATGTGTAGTGTGTGAAAGTGAAGTGTGAGAATAGGAGAAGGCAGAGGAAGGAAAGATAGCATACGGTCCGTAGCCCGTTTGTTAGGGTACTGCTCCGGCATTCGCCTGATATTGTTCAGTGAAACCACAGAAAACTACCGAATAGAGCGGCCGGTCGCTAGAAGTCGCCTCCCGCCAACTTGGTTGTGCAGCCAATGGCGAAAATCCAGCCACTGTCGGGAGTGGAATCATAGGGCCTCCCGTTTACAGACACTGCAGCGCCATCAGTCGATGCCCTGAGCCACATGAGCCGGTGGCTGGGTAAAAGCACTGCCTGGAAGTCGTTGCCTGGCAATGAACTTGGCGTCGCGTGGCGTAACGCGTTTGTGCGCCGCCCGCGGAGCCCAACGAGGTCAGCGCGGGCGTCAAGTTCCCGGGATGCCGCTTCGAGCCCCGGTTCCGCTGCGCCAACTTGTGAAACTCTACGCGAGGTAGCTCGTGGCAGTTATTGCACAACGTGGCGCTGGATGGCGAGGAACGAAAACACCCTAATTACCCGCCACCTACGATACAAATGTTCATTCTGTTTGTCTAGTAATTGCAGAAACAGGGTATTTTTTCAGGAGGGGCGCGTATTTTTTTATTATCATTGTCAGTGCATGTATCAATTATATCGTCAGTAATTTTAATACTTTAATATTTTCGGATTAACTTGCTCACAAAATGTTAATATATTGAATGTTCAATTAAATTACCATATTGATTGAGAAAATAAGTTGATATATTACGTACGTATTTTTTTAAACCTTATTGGCGTGCACAATTATGTATTGCTAAAAAAATTAAGGAAAAGGTGAGTTACACAATTGTTGCAAATTAATTGAAAATAACTTCCCCAGGTTTCCTCACAATCAAATCCACCACCACAGTTACCGCCATTTAAAAACAATTCGCAATCTCGTTACGTGGACTGCAACGAGAAATTCTGAAATGACATAACCAGCAATACCTGCTCGCCACAAATAGTTTCCCAAAATAGAAGAGCAGCGTGCGAGGTGTAACGTTGCGCAATCGTATGAACCGTGTAAGGTTTCCGAGAACTCCGCTCAACTGGCCTGTTACGCAAAGAGAGCATCAAGTTGTTGCGCTCCCACGCTAGGAAGCGCAGAGCAGCGCAGCGCGGCGCGGCGCAGCGTCGCGTCGCGTCGCCCGCGGGGAAAGCAAGCGACCGACCGCACTGTTACACTTGCCAGCCGCCGCGCGAGCTCACGGGGGATTTGTTCCCTTGACTGTTTGCAGGCTCCCGAACGAGGAGTCCCCTTGTCGGAACACCCCACTCACGCGAACAGGAACGCGCGGAGCACATTTGCGACGTTTGCGAGTAGCAGCACACATACAATTCATTGATTGAAGTTTGCAAACACCTGAACTTCTATATAGTCGTTAGAACCGTTAGCGTATTGAATGTTTTATAATCGGAGGTTGGGCTACTACCCCGCTAAATGGCGATATCCTATGTCAACCTACAAGTCGGTTTGCAAGGGATTTCCCTATCCATGTATCTCGCTCAGCAGGGTGTTACCCCGGACGGAACAAGCACTATGCTCCTAACTGGTCTCCGGACATTTCTGGTAGTGTAGGCATGAAATTAAAAGCGTGTAGTATGTGTGTGTGTGTGTGTGTGTGTGTGTGTGTGTGTGTGAAGGGAGAAAATAGGACAAGGAAGTGGAAGGAAAGATCGTGCGCGGTCCGTCGTCCATGTGTAAGGATCCTGCCTCGGCATTCACTTGTCGTTGATCAAAGAATTCACGAAAAACTTCCGATCAGAGCAGCCGGCCACTAGAGTTCTCCAAAGCTATACAGCTAGTGTATAAAATACCTCACTGTCAGAACTCGAAAACTAGGACCTCCCGTGTAGATCACGGCAGGCTGCGAACTAAATTCAGCCGGTAGCACAGCTATGAATAGATATCATGTTCAAGATCGTTAACGTCGGTTTCATAAACGATTTTGATTCATTTAAGCGCCAGAAAAGGTGTGTATTCCAGTAACGAATCCAACAATGGTAAATAAACATGAGAAAATAGATGTGGTAGCTCAACATTTTCGTTCACCCTCTTTCTCTCATCTAAACTTTTTCTTTACATACTTGTTATTTTCATACAATCCCTTTTAAAGATCTTGATATTTCTTTAAAAATGTTTGTTTCGTGATCGGAAGTGCGAATAGATACTTAAACCCCTTACATATTTAAGAAGACTTTTTCGAAGTTTTTACACAATCGTAAACAAACAAAAATTATTTTTCACAATTTCCGTAGCGGATGAAAGTAAATTACTTCTTATCTCACGGAAGAATATTTAATGTACACAAAATATCTACTGCCTCAGTTCTAATGTTATTATATGAAAGTTATCACTCGCTAAATGTTTAAAGAGTCATCATTAAGTTTTTAAAGAAATGTTGGAGTTTCAACTCACACACAGTAATGCAGATGCCATTGTCCAAGGAATCTATAAATGTGGGCAGTAGAAATATTAGCTCCAAAGCTTCTTTATCAAAGATTTGACAACACTAAGGTACGTTATTCATTTCCAAACATTTCACATTGCCTTACGACAGTGAAAGCACCAAAAGTATTGGCGTCAACTCTCGAGGTTCCAAGAGGATTATACAAATAGTTACACAAGTAGAATGTTCCTCCTCAATTTCTTCTATAAGCCAAGAAAGTGAATGAAAATTATATTTTCAGTCCTTTTCGTCGCGCACCATAGTGCGTAATTTTGACGATTGAGGTTCGAAAACTTTCGACATGCTACATTTATGAAAATTAAATACTGATTTTACTAATAAAATTTAATTTAATGTCCATGTGGTGTGAAGAAGTAATAATATCCCTTGTGAAATGTGTATTATCTTTCTCAAGCACGCCTGAACTTGACCTTCTCCGCTCCAACATTTCACAAGTAGTATACAAATACATCGGCACCATTGGTGTACCTTTCTATATTTGTGCCGGAAGTGGGATAGTATTCATTCACTACGAAACTCCTTCTATAATTTCTCGAAGAAATATTCCTAGAATTTACGGCCGAACACGTTTATGCCAAAAGGATGTGGTTTTCTTTAATTAAATTAGTATTCTTATTCATGAAGCTTGGTTTCAGTAGCTTCATACGCTTGTCTAACCACACACAATTACACACTACTGTCTCTTAGCTCTATGGATCCTAAAAAATCTGGTGATCAAAACTGCAATAAAGGTTTTTAATTTCTAAACAGAATGGCGCAATAAAATATATGCACGTATCTAACGGATTATTGTGTAGAAAAGAAAAATAATACATAATCAAATACGTAGCACAACGTCGTTTTAGACTCAAATTTTTAATATTCAGCAACTTATAACATCTGTGGAACATTTTGTGTTAAATTTGTTCTTGCTTACACATTTCCTAAATCAAGATATGTGTATCGACAGCATCTAGTACCAGAACATTTTTGAATAGCATGGAATAACTGGGATCCGTCAGTTCTTAAATCATTTCGAAAATGCTGAGAAATTGATTGCCGATATTTAACTTGATAAATCACAAGACGCCAAAACCGTCCATTCAATGATTCACAAGAATTAACATGAGAATGATCAAGAACAAGTATTCCAACAGCTAAGAAGACCTTTCGCCTCGGCCCTGAAGCAGCATTCGAACGCGGAGGCTCACGCGCGCAGCGTGCGCGTCGAAATGTCTCGCGGCCGCTGGCCCGCGACGAACGCGCGTTCGCACCTGCGGACGTGCGCCTGGGAAGCGGCGGAGCGCGTAAGCACGCACCGGACGCGGCAACGCGCGTGGCGGCGCGCGGCGGCGGCGACGCCCGCCGGCGCCCATGGGCCGCCGCGCCCGCCAAGGCCGACGCCGAGGGCCCCTCGCCCCCGCCCCCGCCCCCGCCCCGCCATCCTTTAACCGCCGTCGCCACTCGGATAACGATGCCTTCATCCGACAACGACTGGCAATGCATTCCGCCATCATCGCCTTTGCATAAATTATTAGAGATTCAGTGTCGTCCAACAGCTAAGGCCATTAGTCCGCGTAAGCATAGTGCATGTTTCCAGAAGGTTTGTTGGTTTTTTTAATAGTGGAGAGGAGCACTGGCTGGCGAGATTCGCCCCTAAATTTTTTTGATTTAAATTTAATCTATGTCAGCCTGCGGGGATTTTCCCGCACCCAGGTATGTCCCACCAGGGGGGCACCGCCCCACCGGGACTAAGCTCCACACTCCGCGACGTGTCTGTGGCATGAGTGTAGTGTATGTGTGTGTGCGTGTGTGTAAGTTCGTAAGTAAATAAGTTAAGTATATAAGTAAGTAAATAAGGGGTGAAAAGGAAAAGATAGTGCGCGCTCCCGTGGCTTTTTGTTAGGGTACTGCCCCGCCACCCTAAGCTATACATGACCACCACTGTAACTGCCACCATTTGCCGCCACTGCCGCTTCCGCCCTGAGGCATTTTCTAACACCATAGAACCGCCGCCGATGCGGCGCCGCCTCACGTCACATCACTGGCGCGGCCTTGCCCGCAACGTCACCCAAACAAAACCGCCTCCGCTGTTACTGCCATCGTCGCTGCCACCGCCGCTACCCGCCATCCCGTCAGGCGGAGGCGGGGCAGGGAGGAAGAGGCCGGGGGAAGGCGGAGCTCGCGGCAAAGTCGTGCGCCGCGCGGCGGCGGCAGGAATGCGCCGCGGGGGTTCGGGGTGCCGCCAGCGCCCGCGCGGCTCCGGCCCGGAGGTGCGGAATAGGCGCGGGGCAGGTGATTGAGGTGCGCCCCGTGGCGGGGAGCGTAACGGTCCAGAGAAACGGTGGGAGGGGCGGGGACAAACAAAGTGGCGGGGCGGGGGTGAAGGACGACGGGCACAACGGGCGCGGACTTCGCGATCGGAGAAGTGGACAGTAGCAGGGAAAGCTTCGGGGAGCGAAGAGACAGGTTGGTGAGAGTGCGGGTAGGCTATCAATAAGAGTATAATTATTTGAAGGATAGTGTCATACAATTGACAGCCATGGCGGGGACGGAGAATCAGACGTGGACGTAAGAGTGGGGTTGAATAATCATTAAATGATTTTGGAATTTTGCGATATAGGAAGAATAAATAGAAGAAGTCAGTTTGTTTCCCTCACATAGATGTTGCGTCGACTAATTCTGGATACGAAGAGATTCTGAGTTGTGTCCTAATGATGACGAATTGTGAAATGTGATGATGACGAAAATATTACGAAAATAAGTAACGATAGCAATTCCTGACATTCTTGAAAGCACATCGTTAAATCCTGTCAATCATTAGTTCCCGTTTCGGCTTTAGAGACACTAAAGCACTGATTATTTCAAAAATCTATTTGTGGAGTCCAAACAGTTTTTTCGATTAAAAAATAAAAAAAAAAAGGTCAGAGTATTATAATGGATATTACGAAAAGAACCAGATTCTACGTCAACTTTGAACGCTTGAGAGCCCCATAACCGCGATCAATATTCCAATCACAGCCTCGTCGAGTCGCCGTGTGAACGAAGCCCCAAGCCCCAAGCGGGCGACGCGGCGGCACGGCGCGGGGTGGGGCGGGGCGGTAGCCTACGCGGGGCCCGGGCAGGGGCGGCCGGCGCCAGGAAGGGTGTGCCGCAAGGTCGCCGGATGGCACGCGGGCGCGCTGTCGCCGCCACCACGCTATTAATTATCCGTCTCGCCGGCGCGCCGCCGCCGCCGCCGCCAACGCCGCTCCGTGAGTGCGTAACTTCCCCGTCGACCCGCTTCCCGCGCCGCCTGGTGGGCCCGCTGCCAGCCGTTCCCTACCGCCACCGTTCGCCGCACGCGGTTCCCGATTTTGTCGATAATGCGCCGCGACGCGGTATTCGTCGGAAAATATCCCCCGCCGCCTCCCGCCCCACCCGCGCCTCCTCGCCCCCTGCAACTCCTCGTCCGTCGCAACAAACTCTCGCCGTCTCCGACGCCATTACCTCCTCATCGTCCCGACCGTCTCCGCCGCTCGTGCTCCCCCACACTTCTGCACGCACCCCACCGCAGCCACCCGCAGCCATTCGCAACCGCCACCTTCACCCCGCCTCCTCCGCCTCCACTCCCACTGCCGCCTTGGCTTTACGCCTCCGCCACCTTCGCCGCTCGCTGTCCTACACGCCCTCTTCTGCCTCTGCTCGCGCACCGCCCCCTGCGACCACAATCCCCGCCACACACCCCTCTCCGCCATCAACCCCTCCCTCTCCGCCTCCTGTAGCCTGTCCCCCCGCTCCTCCGACGCCTGCTTCTCCGATCTCACGCTCCTCCGACCCGCTGCCTTCTCCGAGCCCGCCTCCTGCGACCCCGCCTCCTCCGACCCCGCCTCCTCCGACCCCACCTCCTCCCGCCCGCTTTTCCGACCCCGCCTCCTCTGCCGCCGCCCCCTCCCGCCCCAACCGCAGGAGCTGCCGCCTCGAAGGGCCCGCAATGGCCCACAAACTCGCGCTTCACAAAACTGAACTCGTAAATCGTGTGGGCGGCGGGCGAGGGCCGGCAGCGCTCGCGCCGAGGAGAAAGCAGACGCGCAAGCGCGCGACCCGTGGCCGACGCGTGGGGGGGGGGGTTCTGAAGAGCTTCAGCGCTTGCATATTCC
>BOPP01000002.1:14579221-14595527 GCA_017312745.1 Gryllus bimaculatus | reverse complement strand
ACCATCTCGCCCCGTCCGCACTTCACTCTGCATCGTACCGCATCGCACTGCTTCCATCCGCCTCGCATCGCCCCGCCCCGCCCTAGTTCCTCCAAGACTTCCCACCCATCGCCAACCTCCTCCTCCCCACCCTCCGCGCACTGCTCCTTGCAGCGTCGGTCGGTGCGCGACGGGATGCACACACACGCACGGATACACACACATAGATTCTCACACAAGCACACGCGCTCGCGCGCGCACACACACACACACTGGCTCGGCCCCCAAATGAATCGCCGAGTCGCCGCCTCCCGCTGGGAGACGGGAGACCTCTTCCAGCTGCTTCGTGGTCATGGTCTCCTGGGAACGCGTGTTAAATGGCTGGTGAACCGCGGAGCCTCGCGTAATAGTCAGGAGATGGAGGTTTAATTGAGAGGGAAATAGTGGATAGAAACGCGTTGCGCGCTAGGAAAGTGACAATGACAAAGTTTCTTGGACGTCTACACAACCCTACAAGCGCGTTTACGATTATGCATCGGGACAATGGTAGTTGCAGCTGAAATTCCGCACAAAGATGTGCCTGTTTTAAAGAAACTGAGAGATACTATGGCAATGAAAGTAACATTAAGTATTATTCCATTCAAAAGATTCTCTAAAACCTGAATATATTGAAAACTTTAAACATGGTTTTGAATGCATAGCATAGTAACATTGAGAAGATATTTTGTTGCAGTGCAGTGATTTTCGTTATCATTCTTTTCATTCTGGAATTGAAATTTATGGCCTATTGGCGCTCTTATCCTCTATTATATTTTTTCGTAAAATATTCGTTGAATATTACTGTTAATTTTTATTTTTTATTTAAATTAACAATATATTTCGGAGATAACTGTGGATTCAGCAATCCTCAGGGATCGTTACAACTTAATTTTGCTGACTCTTCCGTTGTCAAGTAAGGTATTTTCGAATAGTTTAATTTTTATTTATTTTATTGCTCATAAACAAAATTGTTATTCATATTCCGATATTAATAGCGGAAGATGGATAATAACATGGAAAATTGGAAAGATATCAGTAGATTGTATAAGTATAATATTTAAAATGGCGTACCTAATTTGAGTACTTGAAAAGAAAGATGACATATAATTCAGTACATTTTCAACGAAGTCTAGTTTATTGTGACCAACTTACCTCTAGGGGATATTAACAAAAAGTTTGCTACCTGGGAGGAAGGAGAAAAGAGGTGAATAAACTAATAAACTCTTAATTTCAATAGTGGTAATAGGAAATCATTAATAAATGTTTCTTTATAAAATATAATGAAATGTTTATTACATTTGTTGCTAGTCACACAATCCCACCTCCAATTTCCTGTTAGATTTGTGTCTGTTCATGAGTAAGGAATTTGACTCTCATAAAACTTAAAACAGAATTTCGATTTCGAAAGGGATTGGAAAAATAATAATTATTGATAATAAAGTATTTCTTCACTTACACATTAAAAATATACTAAAAAGAGTAAATATACTATTAACGAGCTTAGAATGATTAAGAAATTAAATAATTGCAAAAATTGTAAAAAATAGACCAAATACTGAAGTATAGTTTTAAGAGACTGTAGAGTACAAAACAACTTCCAGAGTATAGCCATTAAATAGAATGTTTATCGACTGCCAAAAGTAAAACTAAAGAATAACATCCAAACTCCAAGTGTTTTTAAAATTCTTTCGCATGCAAATATCTACATTGTTACATTTTCAGATTAAAATTCCATAAGATCTGCTGTATGAACTTTCATGGACCTCGTCCAAAATTTCATGAACAGGGGACAATAATGCGTTTATTCAAATGCACTGCGCACATGAATAGAACGCGTGCACGCACACACACACTCACACACACACACACACACACACACACACACACACACACACAATGTGCGCCGACGAGAGCCAACTCGCAAACTCGCCTTGTTCCGTTGCACTCGCGGAAGCCCCGACGTTCCCCAACATCCTCTCGAAATAATAAAGCGCACGCGAGGAACTTTCGTTTGAGCCCTTAGTAGGGGGTTACTGCGCTTCACACCTAAATTCATTGAACAAATTGGAGGCTAAATTCCGTGGTGGTAGCAGATATCATGTGGTAATCCATAATAGGGTAAAGGAAATAATCTCCACAAAAGTATTATTATTAATAAAAGTTATTAAAACTTTTGTGGAGATTATTTCCTTTTCTACAAATTGGAGACCTTATTTAGTAGCAATTTGGAACTCGCAAGGAGCAATGGGTTGCAGCGGTAGCGGAGAGCGCTAGACAGGCAGGCTAATAGCAGCGAACGTGCAACACACGATAGGGGAACTTAAATTTTTGGTATTTAGATTTAGGATTAATTGATGACACATTGGTAGAGTGGTGAAACGAAAATTTATATTTTTTCTAACAATGTTCTCTTACGAAAATTCATTTTTTCAGGTTTAATGTTATGCAGTTTATAGCGTACGCCCCCAGCCCTATTTCCAGACAGTTGAATCCAGTAGTGTATTGTCATTGCGTTCCAAAGTATGATTGATTACCTGCAATTATAATGAGAGCTGACTGATAATTATAATGATCATATCTGGGAAACATGAATGTTTGTATTCAACACGTACAGTACTATAGGAAATATATAATATACAGACATTTTTTTTATTTCCTGAGTATTGAAGAGGTATACCTGCACTTTGCGAAAACTCAATCTCAAAATACTCTTAAATTTAACAAGATTTTTCTAGATATTTCAGTACATCTAACTGAACAAGTCGCTAAAGAAACATACGAATTGTTTCCATAAAGCATGGGCAATCAATTCAGAAAGAAGTGTCCAATGATTCCCTCAAATCATGGATAAATAAACTAGATTATAATTTATTTTCTACACTAACCTTTTGCCATACGACTCGAACTCCTTACTCTTTTCCCAGAATTCAATCATGACACTCAAAAGATGTACGGCATCCTCCGTAATTGAATTAATCCAAAAATAATAATTACATAAAACATACAACACGATTGCATCTACTCAGAAGTCTCATCCTAGAATTACCTCTACAATTGTGTCTTCAGGTTAAAAAAGTATAGATGTAAATTATGTAATTTAGAAAACTTGAAAGATTTTTGCGTCAAACGAGGTAATTAAATAATTACAAAATGAGCGAAAAATCAAACCAAAAGAAGGTGCAACGACGCTCCCTGCCGCGGCGAGAGAGCCGTTGCCTGGAAACAGCGAAAGAGCCAGGACGCCGTCCCGATTGGCGCGATGTGGCGGAGCCGCGCTGCGCGGCGAGTGGCGAGTGGTGTCTGGCAGCTTCTGAACCAGTTTTAGTGGACGCGCCTCGTTTGAAGGAAGGTAATGAGGGTAAATCCGCGCGGCGGCGGAGAAACACGGCGTCATTAGGCCGCGCACCGCGGGAGCAGATTAAACGACCCAACCGCCCCGCCATGCCCCGCCAGCCGCCGCCATGCACGCGCCATTTGCCCCGCCATGCCCGCCATGCCCCGCCATGCCTCCGCCATGCCCCGCCATGCCCCGCCATTGCCCCGCCATGCCCCGCCATCGCCCCGCCATGCCCCGCCATGCCGCCGCCCATTGCCCCGCCATGGCCCCGCCATGCCCCGCCATGCCCCGCCATGCCCCGCCATGCCCCGCCCATGCCCCGCCATGCCCCGCCATGCCCCGCCATGCCCCCGCCATGCCCCGCCATTGCCCGCCATGCCCGCCATGCCCGCCATGCCCCGCCATGCCCCGCCATGCCCCGCCATGCCCCCGCCATGCCCCGCCATGCCCCGCCATGCCCCGCCATGCCCCGCCATGCCCCGCCATGCCGCACTACCCGGGGACGCCAATGCATCAGCTCACCGAAGTGCCGGAGATTGTAATGTAGCCTTGGCAAATGTATCGATTGGGACGCTTAAAATAAAAATTATTAAGAGGTTTATTGATTTGTTATGATGTCTTAGCGGGAGCGTCAACTGCTGTGGTTTAGTGGTCTTTTGCCGTAAGTGTAGGGCATGTTTTACCAAGGGAGGTGGCAGTGTTCATCCCCACTTGAAAGTGTAATTAGAGGCCGATCTACAGGTCAGCTTGCGAGGGTTTCGTAATCAAGGTATTTCCCACCAGTGGAGCACACCCCAGCCGGAACAACTTCTAAGCTCGGGAGTGGTCTCCTGATACGTGTGATGGTGTAGGGCATGTAAGGGTGAGTTAGAGGTGAGGATAGGACGAGAAAAAGGAAAGAAAGATCGCCCGCGGTACGGGTCTCGATTATTAGGGCACTACTCCGGCATTCACCTGTGTTGATTGAAACAACACAGAAAATTACCTATCAGAGCCCTCGGTTCCTAGATTTCTCCTTCAGACATTGGCCGAATTCGACCTAGCTGTCCAGCGTGTATCGAAAATCCTTGCACCGCAGGGCCTGCCGGTCAGGAGCACAGCAGTGACGTCAGTAGTTGATGCCCAGAGCAACCTGAGCTGCTGGTAAGCTTGAAAAAAAATCCAATAGGTGATTCAGGTCAATTGTGTTCGATAACATTTGAAATGATAGGTTAATCTTTTTTTTCTTTTTTTTCCGACGAGTGCAAGAACGTTTGCAGTGCAAATACACCACAACTGACAAAAAAAGAATATAGTATCTGCTTTGCAGGATATGGCATCTGTGATATTCATGAGAAGGCAGAAAAAACATATAATTGATTAGTTAACATTTATTATATTTAAATATGATTACAAGCATTACTGTTTTATGAAGGAAGTGCATCGACGAAATTATACTCAAGCCAGGTAAAGTGCCAAAAAATCAGGGCATAATTTCCTGATGAAAAATCTCTCCTAAGATGTTTAATGCACATTTTTGCAAGGATCACCACTTTATCCTTATCCACCGATTTAAAATTGTTAATTGAGTATAAAGATGGTATTTAAAGCTTATCTGAATTTTTTTTCTTCTTCGATTCCTCATTCTGATCTTACATTTAAAACACACATTTCTACAGACATCTATGACCGTTCATCTTGCACTTCATTCGTAAAAAAAGTAACACAAAGCAAGAGTGTGGGATGACGTGTGGTTTGAATTTGTCGCAAAAATTCATTTAGTAAGCACAGACCTGTCTCTTCTTTGCTCTACCTTTTGTAGAATTCTTTGCTAAATGAATCATCCCTGAATAGCCTGATTTTGTAAAGGGGAATCAAATAAATATGTTTGAGATAATGACAATGTTAAGAAGAAACCCGGACAATCATAAAAGTTATGTTACTGTATTAAGAGGATATCAATTAACGTAAAATTCGCTGTATATAGATAGAAGTTATACATCTTTTAAAATTGGAAGATCGTCTGTTTTATTTATTTTCAACCATAGTACATCTCTTAAAGTCAAAGACCTCTCGGTAGACGTTTCACTAGACATTTATAAATTAAAACAAATACAGAACATTGATCGGGACGCGATGGTTTATTTTATAATATCTTAATTATATGCGTTCTTTATGAAACTCCTTTTAAGTCAAATTAAAATATGAAAATCTGACGAAAATGGGAATACAGATCGACGTACCAAGTATTGACAACGTGAAAAGCCATCAAGCAGTCGCTTCTAAACCTCAAAGCGGCAATTGCTGGCAGAAGCAATGAAGAAGGGATGGCGGAAACAATGAAGAAGAAATGGCAGCGGCTGCAGAGGATGTGGAAACGCGGATGGAAGAAGCGCCGGTTGCTGTCTGACAGGTACGCTAATCGCGCGAACAAGACGGTTGCATAGCAGGCGTGCCTTGGAAGGGAAGGGAGGAAAACAGAACAATTACGAGAACCCTCCGGAACACCTGGAAAGGAAAGGGCAAGGTAACTAGCGTGGTTGCAGGTTTTTCGGCTTATGCTCCTTTCGTAAGCAACAACGCGTCCGTGACAAAGCTGGCCAGGTTGCTTCTTTTCTTCCTGAACGCGTCCAACCCTCTCATTTTCTCTCGTAAATAACTTGGTTCGCTATTCAAGTACATCGAATGCTTTGCATTTCCTTCACGCAGCTTTAGAATTTCATCATCCACTACTCAAAATTGACGTAATATAATGTATTGAGGTTAAATAAGTAAATTTTCTCTCCGAACTACTAATTATTTTCGAGTTTTCTTTTTTTTTTATTTCTGAGTGGTAAAGATTCTTCATTTGTGAATACGCTTCTCTAAATATGCATCTTCTGTGGAGGCAGTGAAACTCGGAAATCGGTGTCATTGGACAGGACGTCAATATTTTTAAATAAATAATGTAAAATGTGGTAAATTTTAGTAAGTCGAATTAATACCGTTAGTAAACCTTTTGCGAACGCCCATAGAAATCTGAACTCTTGTAAACGTCCATAAACTACCCATACACAATAAAAAATCCGGGAGAAGTCTTCTGGCAAAGATATTCTGCAGGACCACAATAACGTTCTTTTTAAAAACAAATTTTATTTGGAGACCAATTGACCAGTGTACACATTTACATGCGTGTTTACAACTTTGAAAATGTTAAACTGTTTAATTACTTGATAAATTATTCATTGTGCGACAAAGGGTATGTGTGCTCGTGTGTTGTGTTGTGTTTGTCGAAACCTTTGCACTTCTCTGATGGTATAAATGTATTTGGCAGTGTGTCCTTGCTGCCTATTTCTTCAAGAGACATACCGCCACTAAGGAATTAAATTACATATTAGGGAAATATTTCTAGTTGTTTACATTCTTCAATAAAATATAGAATTTGCAATTTATACTAATTCAGTAAATATTTCACTACCCATTAAATACATATTGATTAGAATCTCTTTGAACAAACCAGTTTAAATCAACTTTAAACTGTATTCACACCATGTTTTGTTTACCAGCTAGGTAGGTACAATATCGTTACATCACACTCAACTGTTGTAACATACCACACATGTCGGAAGGTTAGAGTTTGTCCCGGACGTGGCGGTGCCCCGCTGGTACCTGGTTGAGGGAAACCTCGCTAGCCGACGTTTAGGTCCGCGCTGGATCTCACCATCCGGCCTGTAAAGACCACTGCCACCTTCCTCAATAAAAACACGCCCCATACGTACGGGAAAATTAATCTTAGCGGTTGACGCGCTCGAAAACATTCAATCAATGATTCCAGTGGGAACACCACCACCTCTCGGGATATAACATACACTATACTTACGGAAGTAATGTCGTAGTGAGAATGTAGCGCGTGCGGAATCAAAGCTCGCAACTGTTTCGAGCACTTCCTCACTGAGGCCGAGGGGGTTGAGCCTCCGAGCATCCCAGGCACGCGGCCGCAGGCGACGTCCACACGCGAACAATGCACGAGGCACTGCCCGAGTTAATCCCCAGTCCACCATTACACCCCGACCTCGCGGCCATATGGAGAGGCGCTCGAGGGAGATCTCGCCATGTTGTTTCAGGCTCCGCGTACAATCGCGCTATTCTTCCGACTGCTTCCCGGCCCATTGCGTGCGGATTACGGAGTCGCGTGGAGGTCTTGCGGTGCCACACAAAACCATCTGCTGACAGAGTTTATTCAGTTCCACGTCCAAAGCTGAAGCTGTAAAACCGGAAAATCTCTACTGTAATCTTTCTATTTTCCGACCTCGCGAACACTTTCCTAATAGCCAGCATTAAATATTGTTTGAACGGCTACGTTTGCCAAAAATATGTGAATAAATAGCTATTTTATCAGGAGCGGATCCAGAGACAAATTTTCGGAAGGGAAATTCAAAATATTTTGGTCGAATGTGTCGTATTATAGATTCTGTAAATGGTAGCAATACCTTATTTAATTAAAGCATTGTCATTTAATCAATCATTTAATTTGTATTAATTACCAATAAATTAATTAATTAAACGTTTAAATCTATAAAATCAGAAGTATAATTTTTCAGGAGCAGATTCAGAGACAAGTTTTTGGAGGAAAAATTTAAAATGTTTTGATCGGATGTATGATTTTACAGGTTCTGTAAAATGTAGCATCTACACTCAGCTGATGCTGCGATACTATTTGATTCTTTAATGATTACCCGAAAATATTTTTCTTGAAAGTTTCGTGGCAAGTTAAAATTAATGGTAACGAAAAAATTTAGGGAGAGTGAATTTCCCTCCTTTCACTCCCCATGGGTCCGCGCCTCATTTTATGAATTAAGGGAAAAGACTGGGGTATAAAATAATAAGATGTTTTCTTAACAGAATAAAAATGACAGAAGAGAGAGGGTGAAGAAAAACAGGTGGTTGGGAAAGGCACGTTAAGTGAGAGTCTCTTCATTCCTTCGGTATGCGGAAGTTTTAAGGAATGAAATAGTACTTCTTTCCTCCATGTTGGAAGATCAGGTGCACATGACGTAAATGGACGTTGCGTTCAAGCACTCTCTCTTTTACAAGTGACGTTACATTACATAGCTCATCAAATGATATAGCAATTCTATGGTATCACGTGTATGAAAATGATACATTTTTAAACAAGTTTGCAAATATCGAGTTGCAAATACTTTGAATTACTTCCAAAACGCTTGCTGTTTCATTTGTCTTGTCTAGAGGATCCTTTACCAGAGGAGTAAAATCCAATTCGTAAATGAGTCTATTGGAAGCCAATAAGTATACATTTCAGGGAACGCTTGAAAAATTCTAATGCGAATGAAACACTCTACCAGACATAAGATTTGTCTAATCATGATATCGGGTTGCAAAAGTACAAAACGTATTTTGTCTGCTTCGATAATTTTTGTTCAAAATGTGTAAGATACGTTTATACATTCCTTAAATTCAAAAAACGAATAAAAACATTGAATAAATTTATTTGCCAATAAGTACAATTGAAGCATGTCAGTCGTAATGACCCACTTTCTACTTTCTACAATTTTCTCCTTCGTACCTCTTCAACAAAAAGTTCAATATGTACAAAATGGAATCCGGCTCCTACCTCCAGGAAGACTTACCTACACAGCAAACCAATTAGCAAGAAATCAACCTACGCATTTCTAGAACAAAGCGACAGAGGGTAACGATTCTACAAACCCGAAAGCATCGCCTTAATTGCCCACCGATCCGATCTGGCTGGCTTTTCTACTGCCATTCGGAGAAGCGCGACGGAACGGGCGCCCCGTCGCGAAAGGAAAACGACCACTCGATGCAAACGGAACCGGACCCTTTGCCCCCACCCCCACCCCCTTTGGCGCTTTTCGCGAACCGGAAGTTATCGTCCTTCCCCGTTCCCATTAACGCTGGCGAATGCCCGCCCACACGCGCGGCCCGGCGCGGTCCTTCCGCGGCCCCCTGACTCAAATTTTAATTTATCCCGCGAATTATTCAGCCGGCCTTGAATTCTCGACCGCAGCGCTCGGGCGCGGCCGGCGCAGGAGTTGGTGGAGCAGCAAATGCTTCGGGCGCCAATCAAACGACGGCAGTCACCGAGAACGCGGTGCGCCCTCGCCGTGTGAGAAGGGGTGGCGAGCTCAAAGCCTCGGTGGACGCTGTAACGACTTAAATCTCCATGGCGCCCATTTGCAAAATTCCAATCAAATATTAAAGACAACAATCTCAGAGAAAAATGATAGCTGTTTAATAATGTTATATTGTACACTTAATATGATACATTAACACAATTTTTGTAATAATGTTCTAGAAAATATTTTTTATTTAAATTTAATTTAATGGTAAAGATAGTGATAATAATACAATGTTCTAAATAATGATTCTCCTCTGCCTTCGGTAAAGTCTGTTATACTGAATTCATAACAATGTATTGGACACATTAAGCATTTGTGCTATTGTGATGCCAATAAACTCGAATTTTTGCTCGAATGAAACATCTTTCTTCGCGATCCACTTAAATCGGATAGTTGAAACAAGTCACTTGGTGTCTTAACTAACATTTTCATGCTACTTCATTTTCGCAAATATGTCTCTGTGATCCGCATTTTTGCGGCTAATACCTCTCCTGGAGAACTGAAAGAATAAGGGCGTGCAAAAAAAAAAAAAACCAACAACATTAAAGAATGGATCCGTTTTACATAAGGAAATATGTGAACTTCATATACAATATATAATACAAACAAAAGCCTTAAGCATTCTCAGAGCAGAATTGCATAATTCTGTGAAAGCTGGAGGTCGGCCACAAATATAAATCTATGAACACTTGTTCCCCATGAATGGTACTTTATTTATTATAATTTTAGTATTTATAATTTGTAATAAATGAAAATTTAGTAATCATAATTAGTGCAGAAGTACCAACTTTGAAAGAAAAATTAGTAGTGTGCACTTCGTATCTTTAAAAACTACGAAAAGGCGAATGTCGAACGGCAAAAAAATAAAATAAATAGATTAAAGAAGAGTCCAGAAGAATACATTGTCACATACCAAAATCAGTCACCAGAGAAATAAATTTCCAAACGACGAATGCGGTCGAAGCGATCGAAATAAAGCGAAGTGAAACGGCAATACGACGAAGAAAGGTATAACATTACGAAATGTGAGCAGAATGAGAAGTGTATATGAGGTGACTAATAGTAAATTAAGAATTTATTGATAATGAAGGAATGCACGATTTTTGAAGTTCAGGTACGTTGGAAGAAGAATTCTTGAAAAGAATGATAGAAAACTAGAGTAATGTGAGTATTTGTCTCATTTCCTTACTACTTTATTTTAGTAAATAAATTATAACATAATATTTTCACAAACGTGTAAGCGTAAAATAGTTCAGTTCAAAGTATTTATGGAACTTGCAGAATAAGAAGAGGTACAGCATATTTAAGAAAGTTAAGAAAGCATACATGAAATTATCCTCGCCTGTTAATGATTTTGCTGCACTACCTCAGTTACGAAATTCCGAGTATACAAATGTATATGACGCACGACTAGAAGCAAGAAATATAATTTTGTGTTTTGTTCCTTGACAATTAAGAGGTTTGTGATATTAAAAGAAGCTAAGTTACTTTAAGTAAAATAACCGAAGTTAACATGTACGTTAGCATGTTTACTTACTCACCAAGCCTTGTTTACGAAAAACATCGCTCAACAATATTTATTACTCCAGAATCGAGGAGTAATTGTTTGAAGAGTAAGCAAGACAGTCAAACAAAGACCGTAATTCTTTTACAAATGGCGCATCAGATGGCAGAATAGGAAAAATACCGCGACACGGAGGACATGAATGAAACCATTCAGAGATCCAGATGAAAGTATCATTGTCACCCGTCGCCAACAGCTGACAACGTGTCGGGCACGCTGATCTGGTTTCACAAGGTACAACGGTCCGCACTGTACTTCTCGGAGATTCCCACACAGTTGGAGGGGCAGGAGCTGGGCGTTTAACACCATCACCTCTTCTTCCCCATTTCTCCCGGCGTGCTTCCGTCTCTCTCCCTCTCTTTCCCTCTCTCTGCCTGCGAGGCAAGGACGCAGGAGCAGGGGGCTGCCACGTGTGAAAAATTCGCAACGTGTGAAAAATTCGACACCGCACCTCTCGGGAGGGGTCCGACGCGCCGTCCTCCCCCGCAGAGGTGGGGGCGGCGGCGGGGCCTGCGGGCTGCTCAAGGGCACAGCGCTGTGAATGGGCTTTGTGTGGGCGGCGCGGTGTAGGCGGGGGCGGCGGCAGTGGCGGCGGCGGAGTTTGAATGGACGAGAGGCCTCTGTCGAGCCGTGCATTGGGCGGGGGCGGCGGCGTCGGAGGCGGGGACGGTGGAAATTGTGGAAGAGGTAGCTGCAGAGGTTTGTTCGGCAACGATTGGCAGAAAATGGGATGAGAATTACATGTAGCATGTGATGATGGTCGAGTTGGCGATCCTAGACGGATTCCTGACGGTGGCAGGATTTTCGACGCTAACGCACACTAGCACACGCCAGAAGACCAGCCAGGAGCCTAGACCTTGTCTCGACTAGAGCGGTGCCCCGCTGCTGGAAGATACTTGGTTGCGGCAAATCCACACAAGCAGACATAGGTTGGCGTCGGATCTGATCATTAAGCGGGTGAATATCACAGCCATCTCTCCGAGACGAAACATGCACCACACTTACGGGACTATTGACAGTATCCATTGACGTGCTGGAAATCATCAATCAACCAGTCGACATAGTAATGATTGGGAATACAGTGGTGATGATGGTGGCGACGGCACAAATGACACAACTTGTAGAATGTTGGCGATGTTATCGGCAGGTTGGCAACGCGGCGGCGTAGACGAGGTGTCAACCCACTGTTTGCCGCGCCTCTCACGTCGCACCCCTGGCGTCCCGCATTCCTTCGTACGTACGATCCCTTTCCCAAAACGGAACCATTCACATACCGCCCCCCTAAGGGACATTCTCCTTCAATCATTCGAGCCTCATTGCCCCCTCCGTTATCTACTTTGACATCCAATCGTAACTACTTGGCTGTCCGGGAGACGCCGCGTCCTACGCACAGGTGGCAACGTTTCTTCCGCCATTTTGCGACCTTCCTGAGGGCAAAATGCGAAGGAAGGTTGCAGAATAGCGGCCGAAACGTTGGCACCTGTGCCTAGGACACTGCGTCTCTCGGACAGCCAAGTAGTTATTGCCTCCGATCGCGGAAGCCTACGCTCTCATTTGACATCTAATTATGTTGTCACTAAGAGCTGCGTATAAAAATCTGAACTGGACTGGAACTGAACTGGAAGGGATATTTGTTGTTTATCGTTAAATAAAACTAACTGGAAATTGTTTACTATGCAAGAATGCCAGTTCCTATATACTTGAAACTTCGAAACAACAAACGATATACCGTTAGAAAATTTTGATCATGATAATTCTGATCTTAGGTTGCGTATCTGTAACACGGTACAATCTAGTGGTTTAATAATCCATTAAACAAATAATGGAATATGTATTCCCTTTAATTTTTTTGTCAAAGTGGCAACTTCTTCGATGATTCATTAAAACCGTAATGAGGAATGATAGACATCATTTCATATCACACATCGAGAACGTTAGCCAAGATGTTCTTGCCAGGAATCGTTATCTTCCTCACGTGTGTTGCAGTCCGGTCTCAGAACACGTTCTTCCTGTTCAAACGCGCTTTAAGCGTCCGGATGTAGGTTGTGCCGCTGTCATTCACGAAACGAAGTTTAGTTCTCCACATAAACCCTTTATTAATACGCAGCATTATGGCCGTCGCTTCCGGCCCCAGTGCGTGCGTGAATACGTGCGTGCGCGCACGACCAATTACACCTCCCCCTCCCCCTCCCCCCCCCCAAAGGGACCAAACTATGAGAAACTCCCGAGACCGCAGCCCAAACTGCCTGGAGGCAGGACCTGTCTGCTTTGGGGATCTCAAACCCACCCAAATGCTGAATAGATCTTTCCATCTCTTAACTGGGCTCGCGTTCCCTATCATTTCGTTCGCGGTTCGAATTGCTCGTCAAACGGTGGGTACCTGCTGGGGCCTCAACAAATAATTCGACACTTGTTCACGTGGCGTTGAAGGATGGCAGGAAACGTTTTCAGGATGTTAAAAGGGTCCGAAAAAAGACTTTTGTGACGATTTGATGAAAGGATGAATAAGAGAGCTCAACTTGCGAAAAAAACCCTGCAGGTGTCTAATGATTAAATAAGCGTGTATACAAGAATGTATGGATTGAATTAACGTGTTCTACGATTGGTTCATATTTTACATAGTTTCTAACTACATATTTGAAAATTACGCCATTGAGTTTTTGTCAAATATTACGGAAAGTTTAATGAAAAATGGACACTTTACCTTTATTAATGAATCAAGTTATACTTTGCTATGTGTTCAACTTTAATGCAGACACTGCGGATTACAACGTATGTAAAAGAAACAAGTAATTAGCGCGAATCACGACAGCGAAATAAAATAATTACAACTCGCTAAAATAAAAAAAAGATCAGATCGTTTATAGGTTTATCCTCCTTGAAAATTATCAGCATCTGAAACTACAGATCTAATGAGTTTAAAGTAGCTCAAAACTAACAGCACAAAAAAACAACGAATATCAGCATGTGTATTTATCGTCACAAAGAGCTTTGATATTGCAATCCAGAATAATGCTGCATATGTATGAGAGCAAAACAGAAGCAAAAATAATACAACGTACGAGGGAATTTCAATTATTGTTGTTCAATTGAAAAACGCATGGTATTCACAAATAACTAACAGCGTTGCTTCTCTTCTAATGTAACACTATTTTTTTTAAAAAAAAGAATGAATTCTTACCACTCATTACAAAAACTAACAAGCTCTCTACTTATGACTCCCGCAAAATACAAAAAGTCTTTGTCATCATTGCCCGCTTCTGCGGCTCAGAAACCACAACGTAAACAAAGAACAAGTACTTCTCTTGGTATCTGGCAAAATGTAGACATCATTCATTTTTCCATCGCTCGGCAGCCAAATGTCGTTCACAAACATCAAATAGCCAACTGTGTGAACGCTGTTTTTTTTCAACAGGGCATTGACATCATGTATGTTTCACGTGTGTCAAAGGGGCAACGTCTGCACCGGCCTCACCTCATCAGGTGGACGACCGACAATCGCAGGTGCGGAGGGAGGGGTGGTCCAACGCCCAGGCGGTGTGAACGGCGGTAAATGCGAAAAGGATGTTTTGGGAGAGATGCTGATAGCAAAAGCAATGGAGACGTGGTAACAAAGTTCAAGGTTGACGATTTTTGGTTACGGCGGGTCGATTTTAAAGAAGGCAACGGAAATGAAATATGCAGGTGTTGTAAGCAACAACACTGATCACGGCACAGATACAATCGCGCGTTGGTAGCAGCTAGCAATTTTTAGTTTGGAACTAGTTATACGAACAATCGGTCGGAAACTGTATTGAATGCGTAAAGCAAAGCAGAGAGGGAAGCTGCAGCGTTGGTAGAAATATTCTGCTTCGTTAGAAGCGTACGGATTGAATTATTCTTAATCGCAAGGAAAATCAGGGAGAAAATTAATAATGTCCAGAATGGAAAGGCTAAAAATTGTGAAAATGAACAATTCCAGAACCGATAAGACACATTTGGTAGTAGAAACTACAGAAAGGGGTGATACGAGTTGTGAAAGTGGCACTGGCCGTGGAAGTGGTTGCATTCTCTGTCAATTTTTAATCCACAGTTTAGGATGAATTGATTAAAAAAACGCAGAGGCCATTAGTTAAGATGGCGGTGGATAAGGTGGGAGTTCAGAAGCGGCCGAGTTCAAGGGAGCGGAGGAGGAGTTGGCAGCGGCGGCGGCGTGTGCAAGCGGTGAGGGCGCGACCCCACCTGCCCTGCGAGAGCGGCGCGGCGTCCGGGTCTTCCGTTTGCTCAAGATAGGCGCTCGCGAGCTGCAGAAAGGGCGCCGTTGTGGCAGGCGACGACGACGGCGGCGGCGTCTGTCTGCCAGGGAACGCCGTTCACATGAAAACACTCGCTATCGGCCGTGCCTCCTCCTCCCCAACACCAACGCCGCCGCCATCACTGCTCCCAATGCCACCGCCGAATCTACCGTAGCCACTCTGGATGACCCGGCCTTCCACGCCGTTGCCATCGCCCAAATGACCACCCTCCTGCTGCCTCCACACACTCACGCAGGCCCTCTCCCACCTCCACAACCTCTCCAACCGGACCGAGAGAGATGGCTGAGGGCATCAAGTGATGTCACTGCAGTTCCTCTGACCTAGGTTCGAGTCCCAGGCAGGAGTTTCGACACTGGTTATATAGCTATATCGAGATAACTCGTTCTAGCGGCTGGCTGGTCTGATTGGTAGATTTTTTCGTGGTTTATCCAATCAATCCCAGGAGACAGCCGGAGTAGTACTCTTAAAAACGCGCCACGGACCGCGCGCGATCTTTCCTTCCTCTTCCTTGCCCCATCTTCACTCTTTGTTTTACACACAATTGCACATACATGCACTACATAAACACAGATGCCCAGAGACCAGTCGTGAGCGTAGAGCTTGTCCAAGCTGGGGCGGAGCCCTGCTGGTGGAAGATTCTTGGTTGGAGAAAGCCCCAATAGCTGACGATAGGTCGGCGCCGGATCTCACCCTCTAGCGAGGGTAGATCACAGCCACCTCCCCAGGTGAAAACATGCCCTAAACGTACGGGACTAATGACCTTAGTAGTGGACGCACCCTGAAACACTAATCGCCCAACCCAAGCAACACGAACACTCGTATATCCACCCTCCCTTCATCCATGCCGTGGCCGACATCATCACCGCGACCGCCACCGCGGTGGCCTCCGGCCTCCCCGCGCCGCCACCGGCGCCCCGCGGTCAACGACCCCACCCCGATATGCATATGCGGCGGCCGATAGTGCGCGGTGCGACCC
>BOPP01000002.1:14568749-14579206 GCA_017312745.1 Gryllus bimaculatus | reverse complement strand
GCGGCCCCGTCGCCCAAGGGCGGCCGCTGGGGACCCTCTTCTCCGACGCGGAGGACACCGACTCCGCACCCCTCCCGCGGCGGCGGCGGCCGCACAGCAGCGCGTGCACGCGCGAGGCGAGGCCGGCCGGGATGAGGGGACTGAACGATACGCCACCGCCACCGCCGCCACCGCCGCCACCCGCCGGGTCGACCGGCCGCCGCCGGATGCAGAGGCGAGAGCAAATACGATATTTGTACACGAGCACTGGATTCCAGTTCTTCACACGGCACACATTGTTCCTATTAGTGAATCACTGCGCTGCCATCGTTTCTCTTTTTTAATTAGGAGTAAATATAGGCGTCATTGTCGAATCTGCCGTCGGTTATCAATTTAAACCTTCCTTTTCTATTGTTTCTAATGAAAGGTTGTGTTAATAAGTACACACCACATATTTCAAGTTGCATTTCATAGTTCGTCATTAAATACAGATCTCTCTATTTGATTTTTAGTAGAGAGAAAAGAGAGAGAGGGGGAGAGGGTAGAGAGACGAGGAAGAGGAAAATAGTAAATAACGAAGATTACAGTGGCATTAAAGAGAATAAATATTGACATTGACAATTCAGTAAGAGTTCTAACAAGAAGACTCATTCATTTTATACTATCATTACCTTGGCATTTTCAGATACGCCCAATGAAGGGTGAAAAACCTATTTTGAAACTATAGCTTTGATTTCATGCTTTGTAATTTGAGGTTTCTTCTATGAGATAATATGTATGAAACTAATTTGTGACTAGGCAAAACAGCGACAGTTGATTAATTTTTTGAGTGCAATTCATACTAGGGTCTCCAAGAGACCAATTTTCAGAGACGTTAGTGTGTTGTACCACAACAAAAATTAATATGCCGGGAGTATTTTTGTTTGGTAGTGTTCATAAAAACAAGTAAAAAGCATACATATGTGTTCTGTGCGGTGGGCGGTGAGTTTGGTATATTTTAGGAGCATATGCGTATAGTTCTCGTAAAAAACGAAAATGCTGGACGCAAGCGGGTCGCGTGATTTCAGAGAGCGGCGCCGCGTGTCGCATTCGCGTCAGAGAGAGCCTGTATCGGGGGCTCTCGGCACGGCTGACGAGAGGGCCGGCGACGCGGGAGCACGCGAGGGCGTGTGCGGGGGAGGGAGGGGACGAGAACGGCACTGTGCGTACACACATGCCGACCGGTGCGACTCGCCGCGAGCGAACGGGCGAGCGGGCGGTACGCCGGAGGCCGACGGCCTTCCTGAAGGCCCCTCGTGCGTGTGCACACACACACACACACACACTACGTACAAACCACCTCCGCCACCAGTACCGCCACCGGAAACGATAACGTACACCGCACGTTCCACACGTCGCTCAAAAAAAAAAAAAATTATGGTGGGCGCGCGTCATCTGAGAGGACTGACGGGTTGCGAGGGAGGGGACTCTATATTTGTGAGTGGAAGGGCTGAGCGTGTATGAATGGCAGTTACAAGTCAGACAAGAATCGCACGTCACAATGAGTTCATTTCGCATCGGCGAGGGGAGAAAAACAACAGGCGCCGCTCCCGCGCACTGGACCAATTCAGCGGCGCGCCCACTCGCGCGCGGGGTTTGGTTTCATTTCCTGGCGGTTGCCGCCACGGAGTAAACACACACACATGCGCTCGCCACGTTTCTATACCTCCGAGGGAATTCTCTTACGATCGTCGCGGAAACGATAAAGGCTTCCCTCATAACGCTCGACTGAAATTGCGAATCCATTTTTATTTTCAAGCCGGGGAGGGGGAACAAAAACACAATTATTATCGATACAGTTTCCACTTTACAGTTATTTAACGACGAATGTCAATATCTTGCGAGAGAAGAAATAATTCGTATTTTTTCTTGTTGCAAAAACAATCTTATGCTTGTAAAATTACATAAACGAAATATCCGACAACTGAAATGGCGGATGAAGCGATGAGTAAATATTCATCGGTTTGCGAACACTCGTGATACGTATGTGTGTGAAGTCATAAATATCATAAACAGGGTTATCTAGTGGAACTCAGCCTCCAATGCAACTGAACGTCTTTCAGTGGTTGTGCAGGAAACTGATATGCAGTTGTATTTATTCACTTAATCCCAACGTCCGCATCCTACGTGTGTGGCGATACCGAGAACAGCGGGACTGAAATGATAAAATCGTGTTATAGGTCGCATTTAGTTACGGAAGGATGCTGGTATTCCCGAATGATGAAACTGATTATGTAAAATTTATTTTGTGTGTTATGCTTTCAATGATAACTTTACCTCACCAAAAGGTATCTAAGGTACCTCTTTAAAAATCCTCCAGAAAGAACGAAGAATTTGTGACACTTTAAACATGATTGCGACTCATAATCTGTGTGAAATATTTTAACTTACTATAATTTAACTTACAAATACCTTATCTTATTCGAAGGGTTTTTATTCATCCATTCATCCGTACTCTTCATTTAGCGAAGCAGTAGTGCAAACAAATAATAAAAACCTTCAAAAATAGTACTCGTTGTATATTATTTATTAAGATAATTATTAATAATATATTTATTATTAAATTGAAAATTTTGTTGTTGAAGTTGAAAGTATTGTAGTATATATATTGCAGGAGGCACATCCTTATCGATGACTGATCAACAAGTAGTAAATACCCTTATTGTCCTTCCCATATCTTACTGAACATTTGTCGTACATTACACCTGTTTTTCTGTTTTCTCTCTCTCTCTCTCTCTCTCTCTCTCTCTCTCTCTCTCTCTCCCTGTCTTTCTCTTGCTCGCTCTCCCTAGCTATCTCTCATTCACCTTCATCCACATTCGATCTTTCTCTTGTCCTCTCTCTTTTCCTTCTTCCTCTCCCTCCTGCTCGCCACTCCGAACCCGAGCCAGCAGGACGCTTTTTTTTGTCCGAGACCTTATTTGAAGGTTCGGCGAGCGCATCAGATAAGTGAGCCCCCAAAGCAGTTTAATTACAATTAGAAGCGTCAGTCGCTATTAGGCGAAAGTTTTCGCGGCGACGGCTGCGCGGCGCCGTCCTCATGCCGCTGCGAACGCTCCCACCCGCCACTGGCGACGTACTTCTGTCCCGCGGCGCCCTCCAATGGGAAAATGGAGTGCGCGGGGAGGGCGGTTCAAAAAATGAATAAAAACAGCTCCCTGTCCGACGAGGTGGGGTGTTGGCCTGGGGGGGGGGGACGGGTAAACGATGGCGGTAGAAGCAACGGTAGGGGAGTCGGCGTTGTTGAGACGGAAAAGTGGTCCAATTCGGAAGGATAGCCAAAAAGGGACAGGCAGACCGACGTGTTGGTGTTGTCAATTAGCACTGCTAAACCGTCGATTAAGAGACGAGGGCGTAGAGACGAAGGAAGCCGCGGAAGTGGCAAGAAGGAACCATATGTGGTGTAGCTACTGAGGGTCAAAAGGCGAAATTCCTCGAAACAAATCGGTGATTCGGGAGAGATGCATCGCGGGAAACATCTTTTTGATATTAATTGCTTGAATGACGTGAGCAGCATGATTTTCCAAAACACAAAAAAATGGATAATAAAGAGGGGAGATAACAGGGATGATTCTAGTGGGAGGTATGTTTCGTAATTGAGTCCAGCACGATAACAGACGACAGCGAAGGGCGGCAGTGAAAGCAACAGAGAAAGACGCGTAGTGCATGGACGGGCGAGAACCTACGGCCGAGGCGAGACGCGGCGCCAGCGGAGGGGCGAGTGAGATGAAGCACTCGTTAGCCCCGAGAAGAGCCCACTCGACGCGCACCTACCCAGACGGCGGCGGCGGCGGCGACGGCGAGTGCACCCCCGCGCCTGCATCAAGGCCCTGCGTCGAGCGGCCGTGGGTGTCTCTGAGTGGGCAACTTCACACGCCCACATCCACACACGGAGGGCCCACGCGGGGGGAGGGGCGCCATCGGCGACGGGGACGACGGCCTTCGCGAGGCGGAGGGGACGCCCGGGGCTGGAAGATCAATAAGATCTCGCCAACTTCGCTCCCCCGGCGCGCCGCGCCGCAGAAGGGGTTGGCGGCGGCGGAGCGGGCGCGACGCGGCGAAGACGGTGGTGGCGGCGGCAGCTCGGTTGCGGCGTAGGCTGCACCGATGGCGGGGGACGGCGGCGGGGGTGGCGGAGGGAGGAGGCGAGAGGCCGTGGATGCACCGTTGGCTACGACGGTGTTGGGGGGGGACGGCGGAGATCTGCTCCAAGGGCGTGGCGGGGGCGCCGATGTAGAGGATAGGGTTGCAAGGCAGGGGTGGCGCGGGGACGGCGAGGGTCTCGGCGGGGAGGCCGGCGGACGTGGCGGCGTAGACTGACAACGAATGGGCGGGGCACGGCGGCGGGGGGACCGAGGCGCATAGGTGCACTGGAGCGGGACTGTGTGGTGGAGCCAGCAGCTGGAGGCGGGCCGGACGGGAGTACACGCACCGAATGAGAGCGAGGAGGGTGCCGCGGCCGGGTGGCGGCGTAGGCGCAAAAGGGCGAGGGGCGGTGGGGGTGGTGGCAAAGGACACACCATATGGGGCGGGGAGCAAAGCGGGGTGCGGGTGGGGTGCACCCAGGGCGGGGGGCGGCGGCGTGCGCCGGGTTCGGCCAGACGGGAAGCGCCGAAGAACGTCGAAGTGACGGGCCGTCGCCGCCGCCGCCCACGCCGCCGCAGGGCATTGGCCCCTTTCGACATTTGCGGGTGCGCCCCCCTGCGCAGACGGCGCGGCGCAGCGGGCGCGGCGCGGCGCGCCCCCGACGAACTTTCGGCCGCGCCGTGCGCCGTGCAGCGATTGCCGTGCCTGCCACCGGCCCCGCCCCGCGCTGCAGTGCGCGCTCACCGCGTCGCTCCCAATGTGCAAACATTCAGTCCCATCATTCGGTTGATTCGCATCATTCGGTATGTTAACCACACACAGGAATGATGACCAGGTGTATGGTTGCTATATGGTTCAGATGGCTTCTGACAATACGGCATGTATTCAAAATTATAGTCTTTTACATATTATATACATTCCTGTCATCCAAGTGAAGACACACCAGTGCCCGAAGTGTCATTTTCGGGATCACTCCTGTAGCTGATATTATTATAGGCACAGTTGGCTGAAGGCACACTTTACTGATGTTCCACTGAGTTGCGACTTCATGGACGAGATCGGAATACTTCTGGATCTTCTCTTGATATTTTCCCGATATGTTGTGGGGAATTGGGTTTATTATTATTATTATTATTATTATTATTATTATTATTATTATTATTATTATGATAATTATTGGCGTATAGGCCATTACTGACAACTCAACAATTACAACGTTTAACGTGCTTCAGGATCAGCTTTTCCGCTGTGTCCGTCAGTACGACAACGTTGCGTCTTGAAGTGTGACTGATGGGATGATGGCATAGTGATTAGGGGTGAAGGGATAATCACAAATACGACCATGTCAACGCAGGTCTCGAACCTGCAGCCTCTTACGGCGCAGATGACGGCGGCCGCAACCGTGGGCGCCGATATATTTATCAGTTTTCTTATTTTAAATTATAGCAATCGGAGTATATAATGCTCTTTGCTGTTTAAGGCAACCGTGTAAAATTTGAAAGGCAACTGCTACGTAAGCCAAATATCGATTACGAATTTCTCTTTATTGTAGGCAATTGCTTGTGTAAAACCCTTCGTCATTTATGACTACAATGAAAACAACTTCCAAAAATATTTTGAGAACTAACTTGCAACAAAATAATTTTACGTTCATGCCTCAAACATTTTGGAAATTTTGGGTTATTTTCAGGTCAAAGGCAATACTTGTAAATATCTTATCTACCTTACAGCGATGGAAATTCTGTAAAAGGAAACCTGTCGTTAAGGAAACATGTCTGGAAATCAGAAACATCTTGCACGAACAGCATGATTGTGCAAGTGAAAATGACCTCTATATTGCAAAATCTGACTAATGCTGAAATGAAGTGGTATTTAGTGAACAACAACTGATTATAACCTAGTAATAAGGATAGTTTTAAAAAGTTATCGACTTCATCTTGTGCAGATACTACTTCACAAGTCAACCCTCTGTTGATGGAACTGCTACAGGATTGTATACGTACTGGCCAAATCAAATCGACAACCTTCCGTGATGCAACAATGATGATTGAATAAGGACGAAAATTTTGAATACTGTTGATGTATTCAACATATTATAATTTGTGCCATGCTAAACATATACCCGGATATCATTTCCCTTCTTTTAAAAAAATTAAGTATTGACTTCCCTGCAAGGTAACGTCGTTAGAGAATGATTCTCTATTTTATTTAGGTTTTAAAATTAATAAAAATTAATGTATGTAATTACGTTTTGAAATAGATTTAGCTAACTTCTTCATCAAGGAAAGCTACCATGACGGAAACTTTTCATAAAAGCAGTCATTCCGTTTTGAGTTTTACTGCATACCTCATTTCCCTAATCTATACTATTTAGATGGAAAACTAGTATCGTTTGTTGAACACTGTAGATGTACCGTTTATCGTGAAAGGTGAAGTTAAGGCAATTTCCCTAAAATGTCTTTTCCTAAAATTTTTCCTCCATGGACCTTGTTCTTGCATCTACCTCTAACTAAATACCATAACGGATTTGTTTCTTTGGATACACGGCTCTCGTGACATTAACATCAGTAAACTTAAATGTTCAGAACGGAAGTAACAAATATACTATAATCATAAAGTTAAGTATCTTCAATTGTAAGTGTGTAATTAAACATAACATTTACACTTTACAATAAATCTCAGGGACAATAAATATCTACATACCACCATTTTGTAATCTCCACAGTGTAGGTGAGATCTAGATGGTTTATATTAACTCATTAATTAAACGGAAGTCAAGTACACTTTCTATTAATATAATAGTCACTGTCAGCGTTAGTACAAGTTTTAATGTTATGTTAATAAGTATTAATAAGTTCAATTACAATCGGGAATGACCTTAGAATCCCGAGAATTACACGTATACTTCGTTACTCACAATCATTATGTGACTTTGCGATCAACGAGATACGAAAGTGGCATCTTAATGTAGATGTTATGCAAGAACGTGCAGCTTACGTCCAGTTGCCCTCATGCTTCTATTTATAGATCGTGGATAAGATGTCTGATAAGATGTATAATCTGTTCCAGTGACATGCACATGCATGCACCTCTGCTCAGAAAATAATTTTTAATACTACTAAACAAGAAATTTACTTTCTATGAAATCTTTTCTGAATTTATGTGACAATCTAGTTTTCCGGAACTTATTTACAATTTATGAAATAAGATGAATCTCCAATTACTAACATTTTCTCCCTACCACGAACAGAATATTTGTTCAGTCCGTTAATGAATATAAGCCCTTATCGATCTTGTAGTACTAATTATTCTCGAATGTCGAAAATGTATATTCTCTTGGTCTCTGTCTGTCTGTCTGTCTGTCTCTCTCTCTCTCCTCTCTCTCTCTCTCTCTCTCTCCTCTCTCTCCTCTCTCTCCTCTCTCTCTCCTCTCTCTCTCCTCTCTCCTCTCTCTCCTCTCTCTCTCCTCTCTTTCCTCTCTCTCCTCTCTCTCTCTCCTCTCTCTGAAAGTACCTTATTTGTCGTCTCAACTGCGCATAGTACTGTAGATGCCATTGTCAGAGGTGTGAGACCTGACACGACACGATGTTTACAGGAGGCAATATTCATATGAAGCAATTATTCGAAAAATATGTGTTTTATGCCCGCAGAAGAGAGTATTAAGTTATGTATGGTTATGGAACAAGGAAGAGCAATGTCATTAGTATTTTCTACACTTTATTGAATGTCTGCTTTTTTTGTAAGTAAGAATTTTGTCTTTCGTTCCGTGTATCACAGTAGTTTAAAAACATCTTAATACCCATAAATAACACTTTATCGCCCAGGAAATGTCTCTCTTTGACACTGACCTCATCAAGACAAACCACCTCCTCACACATCACTCAACACCGTCCGACAACCTGTTTCACCATCTCGCGAGCACCTCTCTCCCACGCCGCCTCCACACGAAACATCAAACAGAACCCGGAGTCCGAAGCGGGACACTCGATAAGCCTAACGGGTTCCGACGCGGGCCACCGCCAGCGCCAGGGCGCGCGCGCGTCAGGCGGGGCGGGGGGCGACGCCCCCTCGCCGCACGTGACTGCGACAGGCGCCCGCGCAGGGTGAGTCACGAGCGCAGCGCCCTCCGCCGACGCGGCCCTGACCGCGTGCTCGTGTCACCGGAATCAAGGCCGCCTACGGGAGGCTGCGTGCGGGATGCGCCACGGCGAGCAAAGGGCGCGCATGCAAATGGAACCAAGTCATCGGGGCGACGTTAAATTTGATTAACAAGTCGCCTGCTTTTGAAGGCGCGCAATTAGTTCGCTGATATACGCCGCGGCAGGACGGGCTTAAAATAATCTGGAATTTTTTTTTGCGACTCTGCAAGTTTATCACATTAACTTGTCAGATAACCTTCTTTATTCTGATGTGCGAGTTCTGTTACAACCAGAAAGTGGCGGTAAAACGTTCATTTCTAATTATATTTTTGTGTATATTAATATTTGCAAGAATATCTCTGTACAGTGTAGTAATATATTATAAATAACATGCAGAGTGCGATTTCACCAATGATACCTTTTGAATGAGCTTCTGAATCGGTGTAAAGATTCTAGATAAACAAAAATTATTCACATGTTTCTGAAGAAAAAAGTCGTAGTTGACAGGTATCTTTAACATGCATTCGAAATGGTATGATAATATAATCTGCGGTTTTTACTTTCAACTGAAATTACAGTTCTCTGCTTCTGGGAGAGTTGTTGGGCAGCGTACGAGCTTCCAGTGTTGTGATGTCGAGTTCAATTACCAGTCTGGGCAAAAATAGAGTTGTAGCTATCCTTTAAAATGGTCTCAGTTTCTGTAGATGTGTGACGAAGAAAAGGAGTTTAATGGACGGGGAGTTTAATTACAGTGAAGGGAATACGTCGCCACGTGTGTCTCTTGCCCCCCCTCCCCAAACGTGAGGATTAAGCTAGGCCCACGCATGTTGAACACTGTTAGCTATTCAGTAACGTTTGATAATCATACCAAAATGCTAAATACATACGTGCATTTACACACACGCACAGACAACGACAAAAAATTACACAACCATTCGACCGCAAAATTTCGCACTGACTTCCGTTTCCTCGTGTGCCCCCCTCAACCCTTCACCCCCCCTCGCGTAATCGATGCCGCTAGCCGCGACCGCGAAGCCTGGGAACTGACCTACTCGCGCACGCACATCACGCATGGGCGGGTGCACGCACGTCGCCGGCGCCGGCTTCGTGCGTCTTCACTCACCCTCGGCGCCGCCCGAGCACACTCCACGCCCACGCAGGGGGCGTCGGCTTCGCTTTCAGCGGCCTCTTGTAATAAGGAAACATTCCACGCCCGCTCCCCCCGCCTCGCTCTTCCCGCCTGCCCCTCCTCAACTCCTCACATCGACCTCCCGCTTCGCCTACGCTCCGCCCCGCCGCGATTCGCCCGTCCCGTGTGTAAGGACGCGCCCTCACGATCTGCACCATCCCCACAGCACACAGCCTCCTGTCCAGACACGAATCGTCCCGCCTGTCCACAAACTCGGACTCACATCCACCGCCCGCTTTCGCGGGGCCGGCTCACCCCAGCCAAATTCCGCGCGGTATGCCCTCGCGTAAGACCCGCCCGCTACAACGAGCCCTTCATTAACTATGCCCCACATGCCACAGCGCCTTGGCACAGCCCCACTGCACATCGACTCGCACGCTCCGCGTTCCGTAACCCGCTTCCCACACATGGCACTCCACGATTCGTCTGCTACTGCCTCATTGTCACTCTCTTTACACTTACGCCACGATGCCGCAGCTCGTTTGTGCCGCTACGCACTTCCCTGCACAACGCATGACCGCCCCACGCCCTCCGCAGGTTCACCCAGTCCGTTTACTTTTGGCCCTACCCGAGAGGCTCTTCCGCACGCTTCGCTGTGTCACTTCCCTCATCAGCAATCCCGACATACGCGGTCCGGCACTCTGCCAAGTCTCTGTCTTGACCAGAGTCCCATTATGCCCACGGCCATTGACACGCCTCTTTGCGTCTTCTTCACGTGTTCGCACCAGTCTTAATGATCCTTCCACACCTGCGATCTCGCGCTGCCTCATCACGCACCCCTCCTACATGCCACGGCCAGACCTGCTTCGTCTCGCACTCCTACTCCCTCACACACGCCTTAGCACGGGGTTCCACCGCTTTAAGGCCAGACGGCGGTTCCTGTTACTCTCCTACTACCCACCCACCTTGGGGACTCATGCCTTTCCCCCGCTTCGCTGCATTCTGCCCCGACGCTTCCATTCGAAGCACGCTCACCCCCATCGCGCCGCGTTCAACAAAAGCGCAGTGCTATACCTGGCTTTTTG
>BOPP01000002.1:14543441-14567632 GCA_017312745.1 Gryllus bimaculatus | reverse complement strand
CCCGTCGGCCGTCGCGCTGCTGACCCCGCCCCCGCCGCCATCCGCCCGTCACTCCATCGCCGCCGTCGTTCCCGCGCCGCCGCCGCCCCCGTCGACCCCCGACGCGTCGCCTTTTCGCTTCCGTCGCTTCCCACTCCAGTTGTCTGCTCGTGTGACCCGCCGCCGCCGCCGCCGCCGAGTTTGCGTTCACTCTACTGTCTGGACGTCTCCTCCAAGAACTAGGACACCTCCCCTCCCCTCCCGAGTCTGTCATCTCGCCGCTGATGTGATCCTCTCTATTATCTCGTATCTAGCACCTCATCTCCGCTTCCGCTACTTCATCTTCTACAACACCGCCCCCATCATCTGCCAGCTTCAATTTTTGTCTTATGCCGCTGATTACAGCTACATTTCTCCACGCCTTCCCTGTTCCCATTCCCCCCCCCCTCTCTCTCTCTCTCTCTCTCTCTCTCTCTCTCTCTCTCTCTCGCTCGCTCGCTCGCTCGCTCGCTCGCTCGCTCGCACTCTCGTCTTCTCTCCCTTTTCGTTCTTTCCGCTTGCTTTTTCCCTATCCCTGCCCCTTTTCCCTGCCTTTTTCCAGCCACCATCTGCCAGTTACATTCACCCAACTCCATTCCCTCCCCCTCCGCTTGGTAACCAACTCCGCGAGTGCGTCGCGATGCCACCGGCCGGAAGTGGCCTGGCACGGAAACCTGGCCCTTCACCCCCCCCCGCCACCACCGCCGAAGGTTCGGAAGTCGAGTGGGAGGAGGCGGTCACCTTCTCCTCCTCCTCCGCCTCCAGCCAGCGCCGCCGAGGAACTGGGTCACTCGTGACCTTCCGCACGTGCCGTCTGGTGGCGAGGCGCGGGCCCGATCATCCGGGTTGGCCCCTCCCCCTCCCCCCTTTCCACTTCCCCTTCTCCGCGAAGCGAATTCGGATAACTGAGAAACATCGCGAACCGCGCGCGTGGCTCGGGACGGAAGGCGAGTTCAAGGCTTCGAAGCGGCCGGAAATTTCCACTGCGATACCGGGTCCTTGCTTTGTCCAAATTGTGCTTTACGTAACAGGTTTCGCTTCCTTTTTCAGGCGAAAGTTCAGCGGTCTTAATTATCCTACCAGATGCTTTTCACGGTCTATGTGTTTGAAAGACTATCGTCCTGTATATTTGCCTTGAATCTTGCTCGACAACCCCATCAACCCGGACTGAAAGTAAAATTCCACAATGGAATGAAGAGGCGTCATGGAAGAAAATAATAAGCACGATAAACACGACGGACTGCACTTTGCGTTATGTTGATATCTATCGCAGTTTCAATCCCAGCTGGAGAACATACTTCAAAGCTTTTAGCTAGAACTAGACGGAGTTGTGGCTTGCTCACCTTGTACATTTTACCCTTTACAAAGAACAAATCTTAGATAAGAAAATAATGCTCTCTACTTGTTCAGACTCGTCGAATTAGATAACAATGCCAAACTACTCAACCACTTTCCCAGTAGAATAAACCTTCAACTAAATATCCCCTCGTGAGAGTATGCAAACTTCTGACCTACACTCAAAAAAATATTCGGACACCTACTATTTTACCACATTTTCTTTAATTTAGCAGAAATTATTAAATTTGTCGTAATTTTGGTTGTGATTAAAGAAAGACGCACATTTCATACGTTAGAACAACATGCAAGCTTAATTTTCACATTAAAAATTATTAAATTATAATAAATTTGGAGAATTTCTAATCCTTCGGAACGTCAAAAAAATATTCGTACACGTAATATAAACAAATTAATAAAATGAAATAAAACAAAATATAAGTACATCAATAACTTGTAGGGAATCCTTTCATTTTCAAAACTTCATTCAACCTCTTTGGCATGCTGTCTACGGGTTTTCTAGTAAAAGGCTGAAATTTTATTCCATTCTTCGCGCAGTCTCACTTGTACTTGTTTGTTGGCGATGGGCTTCTTTCTCATTTCACTGTCCAACTTATGCCCTAGATTTTCAATAGGGTTGATGTCTGGGGATTGGGCGGGAGGGTGAAGAACTTTAGGACAATTGTATAAGTGTCACAGTTGAACCAATTGGGATTATGCTTAGGATCATATCTTGATTTAAACTAAAATTATGCCCAATGCCTAACTTCTCAGCACTTTTCTTAAGATTGTCCTTGCGCTCATTTTGATGTATGTTTGTCCATTATCTTCAATGAAAACAAGCTTACCCACACCACTCGCAACCATACAGCCCCACACCATTACGTTTCCACCTCCGTGTTTCACTGCATATTCTTCTTTTGCAGATTCATCTGCAAATTCTTCTCTTGTAACTGAATGTTTGCGTTTCCCCACATCAATGTTCTTCCGTCCAAACACATTGAATTTACCCTCGTTTCAAAATATTACGTGAATCTGTTATTCAATATCCTTGTTTATATGTTCCTCAGCGAACTCTCGCCTTTTCCTCTTATCTTATTTATGAAAGGCTTTTTTCTAGCCATGCGACCATGAAATTATGCTTTTCGTAGAATCACTCTTATTGTTTCTTGATGTACTTCCTTCCTCAGTTCTTTTCTCACCTCTGCAACAATCTTTGGTGCACATAATTTGAGATTCTTTCTGATGACAAAGATCTCTTCTCGACGGGAAAGTTCACGGGGACGTCCATTTCGGGTGCGAGACTCAATTCTATCTTTTTTTAAAAATCACTTGATTATATCACTTACCCTGCTTTTCTTCATATTCAGATTTTTTGCAATTTCGGAGCAGCTGTTGCCTTTTGTATTATAAAAGATAACTAACTGACGCAGTTGGAAAGAGCTGTTCTTTCCTTTTTTAGTCATTCTTTCAACGTTCTTCAAGGAGAAACACTAATAGACTGATTTTTGACAGCGCGTTGATTGACCGTTATAACTCTTCTTGAATCAACCGTGGGAAAAATTTCTACAACGATTTTCGCCGAATAGTTCGTTGCCAAAAAATGATACATAGTATACGTCTGTCCGAATATTTATTTGATGTGTAATTTCCGTTATTGGAAGTTCTAATGTAAATTCATCGTTGACGTAAAAGCAGAAAAAACGTATTTTGCAGTGTACGTGTGTTTAAAGCTAAAAGAAAATTGCAATTATTACTAGAATAATATTTTATTGTTTGAACACACTCAGATCGTGTTCAACGTGAGTAAGCAGAGTACTGTCCGAATATTTTTTTGTGTGAGTGTATAAAATATGTTGATTTTATTTTCAAATGCTAAAGTAAATAATCATCCTCAAAAAGTTTAATAATTTTATTAATTATTACCCAGAGTTAATTTTCGGGAAACACTTTTCCTATCCATAAATGTTCACAAAATGGTCGGAAAATATTAAAACTGCAAACCATGCTGGGTACGCATTCTAAAAGATGGCTGCCACATAGCTGTACCCCTACTGGGGTGGCGCCCCGTTGGTGGGAAACCTGGAAGAGACGGTACCCCGCAACCCGACGGTTAGGTAGGCAAGATCTCTTGTTACAAGTGAGATGAAACACCGTACATCTCGAGAAATAAAATGCACCCTTACGGCAGTAATAATAGCAGTTGACACGCCAGAAAAATTAAAAGAATATATGAATCAATTTATGGACCTGTCGGAAGAGTTTCGCTGGCATTTATGGACAACGAGGGCAGCGGAATTGCGCAAAACGGGGGGCGGTGGTGGCGTTGGCGGTGGCGGCGACGGCGTACACAGACCATTAGCGGAGAGCGATGACCCCGTGTTGGCAGTGGTGGCAGTGGCACGCGTTGCGAATTGATTGATTGATTCATTCATTGATTGATTTATTGATTGATTCGTTGATTGATTCATTAATTGATTCATTGATTGCTTCTTGATTGATTCGTTGATTGATTCGTTGATTGATTCATTGGTTGATTCATTGATAGATTGATTGATGTTTCCGGGCACGACAACTGCTGTTTTCATTATTCGCGTTTGTGTAATGTATGTTTCTATGCCCAAAGATGGTGGTGTTCCTTCCCTATTAAATGGTGAGATCTGGCGCTTCCGAGGGAATTCCGTCTCCAGGTATCTCCCAGAGTCGAACACCGCCTCATACCGGGCCAACTTCTATACTTCGATTTAGACGCAGGGTCTGTTGACGTAAATCAGTTGTTACGGTGTTATCCAATAAAATGCTTGGATGACGCCTACAGTAGTGACGTTTAACCTGCCGATTGGATGACACCGTAACAGCTGATGTGTCAAAGGACACTAGGAATAAATTCGAAGTATAAGCTTCCGACTGGCCTCCCAACAAGTGTATTGTATGTAAGTTGTGGAAGGGCAGAGGATAGGGCAAAGAAGAAGAAGGAAAGATCGCGCGCGGCCCGTTGCCCGGTTATCAGGGTACTGCTCCAGCATTCGCCTGGTAATGATCGGCGAAACCATTGAAAACTACCGATCAGAGCAGCCGTATTAAAATCTGCTTCAGACAGCCGCTGAATTCGAACAAGCTAACAAGCTAGTGTCGATAACCCGCCACAGTCCGGATTCGAACCCTAGAACCTCTCGGCCAGAGTCGCTGCAGAGACCTCAGCTCTAAGCTAATCTGAGCCGGCGGCACGAGACGCGGGAGGCGTTGGCGGGGCTCCAGCGCCCGCGCTCGCGCCGGAGCTGCCGGAGGCCGCGGCGAGCCACCCCCCCTCCCCCCTCACCGCTCCACGCCGCGGGAGCGCGCCGCCGCAGCGCTTCCGTGTGGCGAGTTCTATTTACTCCTAGGCCACGTGGGCCAGTGTGCCCTTTCGAGTAGGAATTGCCTACGTTATGCGTTACATTCCAAGAATCAATTCATTTTCTTTTTATTTGATATTTGCATGTTATCATTTTATATCCTACGTAAGTATTTTCTCTGGCCGTCAGTTTTTACAGACAATTGAATAACACACTCCACATACCATGATTTTTTCTACATATCAGTGTTTTTATTATAAATAAAATCTTGATTTCAACAACGACACGTCGTTCAGTTATTCAATTGTAAAAATTGATGCCCAGAGAAAATATTTACGTAGGATATAAAATGATAACATGCAAATATAAAGAAAATGAATTGATTCTGCAATGATGTGGTGGTGGCAAAACATCTTAATTCTACAGCTCACACCGAGTCGCATCACATCATAATATTGTGGTGTGTAAAACGTTTTAGGTCTCATAGTGGTAAAGTGGTCATATATCCCACCCTACTTCGTATCACAGAAAAACCTATATTAACATGTAGAGCAGCGATGGAATCCTAAAAGTTGGTCGTGTTTTTTTCAGTTTTTTCTTTAAGAAACAATTTATTGACTTTGTATTTAATAAAACCATGAACATTAAAGAACTGAGAACCAAGGAAATCTATCAAGGGAAAAAAGCACTGAAATACACAACTTTTAATGGAGTCTGACCTGTACATTCTTTAGAGTCTGACCTGTATTCTCCAATATTCGTGTGCGAATATTTCTTCAAATTTAAACTAATCAGAAGCTTTATTATTCGCTCACAACGCAGGCAAGGTTTTTTTCTCTTTAAGCGTGTAATATTGATGCGTTTGCTATGACACGAGATATTGTCAATGCCCTTATATTGATTGGTCTGAATAGTACACCGCCCCGGCCAACTGAATTCAAAATTGCGTTACATTTGCTACATTTTCCGAGAAGTCATTAAATTTGTAGACTAAAAACTCAAAAAGTCAGGAACACTGGAAAATACATTTGAAAACTTTTATCAATGATTTTGCCCCCTATTGAATTTTGTAGGACTATTGAAACAATGACCGGGAACAGATTGAGCTGTTGCAAACCCTCATTCAATTTTGAAACAAAAATTTGAAACTGTATGTTTTTATTTGACAACTAGAAATACCGAAAGTTTCACCTCAATGTCAGTATATGTAATCGTGACTATTTTTATAAACACATGGTTTACTTTAATATCAGGATAAATTGTTTAGTGCCTTACTAAAAGACATCAAATTTATTGTAAATATGCAATTTAAATGAAGTGATAAATCGAAACATTTCGTAGATTGAAAACAGTCTGTCAAAACGCGTCAAAATGTTTGCGCCCTAAGGCACGTGTATCAATAAATGAAGCTCTGTACACTATGGTGAATACGGTATACAAATTCACCTCTAGAGGATTCTTTGCACACTGTCCAAAACACTCACATAATGTGCAGAAAGTCCACTGAGCGATTTACATGATTGTGCGCTCCTGGTCCCACTGTCATCATAACTAGCGTTTTTAATCTCTTTTGAACTCAACACACGAGTACGTCGGAGCTCTTGCTTTGAAATCGACTCTGTGGACTTATTTTGTTACCAAATATTGACACGCCCTTGGTTCATTAGGCCCCCATCCGCATTTTAAGCGATCTTGAATTTAACGCGAGGGCATCATCATGAAAAAATTACAAGAGGACTCCCAAATAATTAACAATTAATTTGGACGGCAACCTCAAAACAATTGTTGCAATGTTGACTTTTCAAAATAGGTGATCCAAGCCCCAAACATTTGCTAATGTTTATTTGTGATCATTGATTTTCTTCCCAAGAGAGGAACAATCATTGTTCGCCAAAGGCCTGATCATAGGGGGAAAGCCAGGGAGGAGTTGGCTTTTCCCGGAAAATGTTGAAAGGGGCCCCGTAGCTACACGTAATAAAATATTTTATTTCTGCAAATACGCTCCATTTCTGATTTTCTCCTTTTCGTCCTGACTATTTGGAGATTATTTTACATTTGTGGAAGAGGCTCTCCCATCTATCAGGCAACTCTGTAAACGGATCAACATAAAAGCAATTATATGTGTAAAACGTATCATTTAACTTATACTTCCATTCTCCTTGTATGTTTTTTTATTTGTTTAAACATTAATGGAAACGGAGACCACAAATGATGTTGGACAATCCACCATCTTTCATGAATACACAATCCTTTATGCAAAATAATCAGTAGCTCAAATATGTTACAAAATAATAAGGTTTTATAGTGAAAGGGGTATACTTCACCGCCTTCTTGGGTCTATTAAAGAGAACAAAAATAAAGTTTGATTGTACAGAATCGAAGTTGAGTGTTGAATGTTGCTGGTAGACTTATTTGAGAATTTTTAATTGAGTTGTAACAGTGTATACTAGTGTATACGTTGCAAGAGTGTTATACGACGGGTATATTCGCAGTTGTCTGGGATATTGATGTCTAGGAGATTTGGGTGATTTTTCAGATTGAAGATGATTTAAACTGCTTGTTTCAATTCTCTTCAAGACTGTCGGCAGAATGTAGTTATCTGTAACATATGTGATTTCAAGAGAAAACCCCATTGTTGTCTTGTTTAGGAAACCCCATCGACTACCAATTTAATATTTGTTTGGGTCGAATTTTCATTGTGTTCTATCCTGACCAGAGCGAGAGAAGTGTGTCCTTCGAATCTCAGCTCTTCCGTCCACAAACTGAAAATATCTTACTCGAGGTCGCTACTTCTCGCAAATCTACTTTCAACGTTAAAAAAAATAAACTGCTACCTCATCATTTCTCCTGACCTAGAAAAAAATTACTTGAAGCAAAAAACACGTGAAAAATCAAATATACATATATTCTGGAAAATATGAAAATGCAGTATCTAATTATAGATATTAACTCGCGGAAGAGCAAATTGAGTGTTCGCATACCTACTGCAATATCTCGAAGGAATTTGCTTGTTTCTAGTGTCTGAAAAAAAAGAATAACAGAAACACCAAGTTTCTAATTGGCTGAGATTTACAAAGAAAAAAACATTTTAAATACTAACGCTAACAAAACTAACATATTTCGCTAAGCTGAAACGTACTCTGCCAGCTCTCGCAAACGCGCTGACTCCAAGATATCTAAGGGCAGTTTACACCCCATTGCTTCACACATCCGTTCCAATTGGGTCGTTCTGTGAAACAGTGGAAAGGAGTCATTAAGCACTGTTTAAGCGTTTAAAAGAGCTGCCCCTTCGGGCGGAAACAAGGGCGCCAGTATCTCCCACTTCCCGTCGGATACGCCGCCCTTTTAAATGAAGTCAGCGGGACGGGGGAGGGGGAGGGGGTGGGGCTGCCACGTCTGTATGCCGCGTCCGCGGGCGGGCGGGCGGCGCCGGGGAGATAAAAGATGGCCACGCCGTTATCCGCTTATCGTGGGCCCAACATCCGGCTTATCTCGGGGGAGGGTCCAGGCGCCGGTAGAGAAGCAGGCGCCGCCGCCGCCGCCGCCTCCGCCGCCTCCTCGGCATCTCCCGACTGTTGGCGCTTCCTTCTCCGCGGACCCTGACCATAGCCCAAGGCCGACGCCGAGCCGCTCTAATATTAAACCCCATGCTTGGATGGAGACCAAGGACCAAGGTTCCCATTTCACTGCCTGCCGGTCGAGCTGATCTTTTTAATCGGTGACACGCGCCGCGGTCAGTAGGTGGTCGCTATCTTCGGCCTGAGGTAGCTTGACCAGATTTCCAGAACTCTCGCTTTCCACGTGTTTGTATCGTTCATAATAAATTAGGTAACGGAATTATTACAAACAAGTGGCATGTAGCAGATAAAGATGCTGGTGGCATATTTAATTCACTAATAAACAAAGTCCCCAGTATTATTGCTAATTCCACTTGGTCCCAGTCTGAAAGTTGGACAACATCTCAGGACCTGCAGCACTGTCCAAGACTTTCTTGTTCATGAGCGATGAACCAAATGGGAACGGAGAAACATTCCAAAACCAACACTAAGGACTGGATTGGGAAAGATGTATTGGGTGCAATGTGAAGTCCCTTCTTCAAGGATCTTAGCTGGCATCCGGCTAGGATCGACGTTAAACCATATTGTACAATACTTCCATTATTACACAGGGAAATTAGTGTTTCTGATGGTGTACACAGATTATGACATTTTAAGCGTTCATTTCAGAGACACAACTTTTAATTTATCGTATTTTCTCCAAGGTATTGAGTTAATAGCATATAGGAATTAGGAAAGTTTGCCTCTTCGTTGCTATGGTTCTCTCCCAATTTTATCCCATTGCCAGAAATGTATTTAAATATACATAAAATTGTAAACAGTGTATACGATGACGCAGATGTCAATAGGCCTCAAGAACCATTTCAGGTACTGTAAATAAAATGAGATAAATTAGCGAAATGACAATTTGGTCCGTCGATTAGGTACACAAGTAGAGGCCATGATATTCACACTTCAATCGTAGGAACACAGCCAAGAAGAAAATATATTGTACAGTATTTGGAAAAGAAGATATATGAGAACTTGAACTTGCTTTCATAGAAAGTAAATGAACTTTCATATTTTAAAAATAATGTAGGAACATTGACGATGAGATAATACTAAAATAAATTACGGAGTCATACTTGATGCAATATGACAGAATCAGCGTAATTCAATTGTTCTCAATGATCTAAATAATCTACAAGCTCGCGGAATTTTTCGCGTTTTTAGTATATAGTGCGGTTAAGAAAGAAACCCAAATGAACATCAAACTACCTCAAACGGCAGTCAACATTCTCCTGTCAACTGGATTTTGTAAGACGAAATACGAAAAAAAAATTAAATGATAAAACATTGCTAACAAGAAAGGGACAGAATGTTATTTTGTTAAGATGTTTTGACAAAATAATCATCAACAGGTCTTACGCTTCCAGATAATTTTGCAGACCTAACTACTGCTAACTCATACAACTTCTCGGAGACCGATCCGGGAATCACCAGAGTAATATGAGCACACTCACAAAGATTTGCTCCGGATTATCAAGAAATCCAAAGTCACCTGGCGCCCGGGGATGAGTCAAGTGAGTGCCGGCGCTTCAAGTGACTCAGGTGGCGTTCCGGCAGCTGCGAGCCGCCCGGCGCGGCCCGCCCTCTGCGCGTCGAGGCCCGCGCCTTCCGCCCCACGCGTCACCGCTTCCCGGAGCGGCCAGACGCCGATGACGTCACGCGCGGACCCAAGGACTCCCACGGCGGCGGCGTCTCCGACTCTCTCTCCCACGGCGGTCCAGCGGCTCAGTTGGTTCAGAGCAGCGACTGTGGTAAGGGACGTTCGATTCCTGTAAAAGAATCGATTCGGGAATCGATTCCAGATTCGAAAAGTTGGAGTCGATTCTAGAATCAAATCGAGAATCGAGCTATCACTATTTAATAAAACACAACCAGACGTTAATTAATTAAATTTTAATAACAATAATAATGGACTACGTGGTCTAAAACTATTTTTGATGAAAAAATACAATTAAAATAAAGTAATAGAATATATCAATTAAACAATATATTAATGGAATATAAATGAAAAATATACAATAGTATATTACATCAACAATAGTATGAACTGATGATTTCAAGTCATTTCACACAACGCAATCCAGAGAGGATTTTATTTTAAATTGAGATACTAAAATAGTAATTAGAACCAAAAGGTTTGTTTTTAACGACGCGAAAGGTGGAGACATGACCAGTGATAGAATTCAAACACGATAGCCTCCTAGAAAAATTATAATAAAGTAATAACTACAGTAATAATAAGGGCAAACGACAAAAACTCCCAAAAAAATGAAAAAAGCGCAGGAATACGCATATTTAAAAAAATCGATGTATTCATTTGATTCGATTCCGGCCTTTTGGAATCGATTCCATCAAGAATCGGAAGTAAAGGAATCGAATACCGATTCCACAAGAATCGAAAGAAAAGAATCGATCCCGAAATCGAATCGGTAGAATCAGAACGTCCCTAACTATGGCTACTCAGTATGGGAAGTTGTAGGTTTCGAAACGTGACGATGACATATTTTTGAAAGCAAATTGCATGATTAGATCGGATTCAACCAGTGCCTGGAGGAGAATTCCAGCGGTCAGTTGCTCTGATTGTTACTTTTCATGATTTTTCCAATGAACGCCTGGAGAAAGCCGGAGCAGTGCTCCGACGAACAGACCACGCCCGATCTTTCCTTCCTCTTCCTCGTCGTATCCTAACCTCTTACTTACACATACACTCTCTCTCTCTCTCTCTCTCTCTCTCGCTCTCGCTCTCTCTCTCGCTCTCTCTCTCGCTCTCTCGCTCTCTCTCTCGCTCTCGCTCTCGCTCTCTCGCTCTCGCTCTCTCGCTCTCTCGCTCTCGCTCTCGCTCTCTCGCTCTCGCTCTCGCTCTCTGACCGGGAGGTACTAGGGCTCGAGCCCCGACGGAGGCAGCATTTTCGAGACTACCTTTACTCTTAGATCGAATTCGGCCGCTGCTATGATCGTTTGTTTTCGAGATTTCTTCGATCATTATCAGGCGAATGCCGCAGTAGTAAGCTACGAAACGAGCCGTGGATGAACCACGCGCGATCATTTCATCCTCCTTGTTCGCTCCTCTCTCCTTGCATACACAAACTACCTGTACTACACTACTAAACATTTCGGGAGTCCCATCGGTGGCGTTGAGGGCTAAGGGGGTCGTTGCCCCGCTTTAGATGATACCTAGGGGGGAACACACAGCAAATCGACGTTCTCTCCGGCGCTGTATCCTCTCGTTCTCGCGCGAGAGGAACACCGTCATCTCCCGCGATGCAAGAACTAACCTTACGTGACCAATGGCAACAGGAGTTGATGCGTCCGGAAACCCTAAATAATCAATCAATCAACCAACCAACCCAGAGCAGCGCGGCGCGCGGGCCCGTCGGCGGGAGGGCGCTAATAAAATTTCCGGTGTGTCGTGGGCGCGACCCATCGCGGTCGGCTGCGCCGCGCAAGTTGTGCAACGCCCCGCTGCGCAGCGCTGTGCGCCGTCCCCGGCTGCCCGCGCCCGCGCCGGCCTTTGTTTGGGTGCTCGTCTGACAGCCAGCCACACCACGTGCGCGGCGGAGGCGGCTTCCGAGGTGACGGTGGAGGTTGTCGACTGGTGGAGGTTGTCGGGGTGACAGCTGCGGGGCTGGCAACGGCGACGCTAGTTTCCGACCATCACGCCGGTGGTGGTGGCCGGGGGCGGGGGAGGAGGGGCGTGACGCACTATCTGGAATCGCTCCGCGTAGGGTTCCCTTTCGGGAAAACCCCAAAAGGGGGGGGGCCGTCAAGGTGAAACGTCCCAACCAGGAAGAAGGGCTGGCGGGGAGAAACAAAAGACGCCTCAGTATTACGAAAGATGTCAGATAAAGCGCCATCTGTGTGCAGGGGGCGGGGCGGCACGGCGCAGCGCGGCGGCGGCGGGGGCGAGCCGTGCGCGGGGACGCCGCCGCGGGCCTCGTGCCGCAGTTTTGGCGGAAACGCTCCGACGAGACAAAGAACGCGGCTGGCGCGCCGAGCACGCATTGCCCCTCCTTCCGATGTCACGAGGGCTAACCAAAACCTCACTCTACACTTCAAGGTTTGCAGTTCGCAACAGCCCGCCACAGCAGCGGGCCACCGCCGCTCCGTGTAGAGGTGTGATGCGGGGCGGAGGGGCGGGGCGGTCGGAACGGAGCGGGGAGGGCGGGCGGGGAAAGGGGACTGGCCGGCGGGCGGGCACGGCATGGCGGGCCGTTCGGTGTTCGCCTCCGGGTTTTGCGGCTCTGCTAAAAACACCGGCTTTTTTCCCGCGCTTTTCCGGCTGCTTCGGTCAAAACTCGAGCTGGAGTGTCGTGCCCTAATGGAAGATAATTGTGCGCGCACACCACGCGACGAACAGATGTTCGCGCTCCCCCCCCCCCCGCGCCGGCTTAGGTCGACCGGTCGTGGAGGAAAAGTCAGCAGGAAAGTGATATTGATGTCGTTGGACCAATCAGCATCAATGCTGAAATTCCATGTTTGCAAACATCATTGGAATTTAAAGTAGGTATTGAAAACTAAGATATGGTTGAGATCTATGCGAGTGTATTATACTTCACAAAGAATATTAAAATTTCTACTTGTTGCAAAACAAAACAAAAAAAAGTTAGTAAAATAAATTGTATACCTATCATTCTTTTGCATATTATTAATAATATTAATTAATAATATTTACCACATCGTAATTATCATCTATTTCACCCTCCTATGAATGAGCATGAAGAAATAACCTTATGTAAGCGCTATTTTCATCCAATTTATTGTATTGGGGGAAATGAATAGACCGTGTTTTCACTCTCTCAAAGTTTCCTTTTGAATTTACGTATCAGTTGCTTCCATCAGCTACGAAAGTAAGAATGATCCATTGTCTGGCACAGCCTGAGTAGAATACTATCGACATTTAAATATTTTCACGTTCTGTATCATCCTTGAGAAAAACTGAAGGTGGATAATAATACGAGTATTTAATTCAAAATATTTGGAGTGCTTGGTACACAAAATTATTTATTTTCGGTCTTCGAAACATCCTTCATAGAAACATGGAAAGAAAAAAATACTTGTGACTTTCAAGAAATTTACTTAAAACATTTGCTTTTAACGTACCGATGTAAGACACTAGTAGCATGAATCTAAAGTTGTTAATAGTCATGAAAATTAAAATTATTGCAAGTTAAATAAAGTTTTGACATACATATTGATGGCTTTTAAATTAAATATATGAACTAATAATAGATGTCTTCCAGATTTAATTCGTGACATCGCACTATAGTATATCAGCCAAAAAAATAGTTTGCTCTTTATCAGCGTTTCTGGTGACTGAACCGACGCGTACTGACAAGCCGGAACATGAATTCTCTGAGTGCGTTCGCACGGAAGTGCGTGCCTCAGAAATGCCTTAATCTTTCCATTTGGAGTGAGAAAGCATTTTGAGTTGTTGTTGTTGCAAAAAACTATAATATTTTAATGTTTTATACATATTTTAAAATATCCTTGGAGACTTCAATAGACGACATGACTGTATCCTCTTTCTGTTCTTTCCTTTCTCTTACTTTCTCCATTACTACATTTACACTCAAAGGTTTATCAGATGATGTAAATAAAAAGCGGAGTTTATTGAAATTTGCTGTGAACATGGGATATTACAATCGTATTCCCTTTGATACAACATTGACACATGCATTTGAGCAAAATTGTTTAAGCCCAATACATTTACAATCTTAGTGTGGGGCCTCCGGCTGGTATTTTCTTGTCAAAAAGTTTTACTAAGCCTTACAAGTTTATAAAACATAAAATTTAAGCATATTACAGTTATCCAGCTTGTTTGTTTTCTGGTGTAGTAAGTTACATGAAAAGGAAAACAGAGGAAAATATATAGAATGAAATATATAAAGAATAATTGTCTATCCCTTTCTTACATATTAGCATAAAATTTATGACGTGCAAAACGGTTCGGGGATCTGTATAAGTGAATAGTTACTATGTAAATAAAAAAACGTAATTTCCTGGGGCTCCTATCCGTACTTTCGAAGAAAAAAAACCTTCCCTTTTCTCGCATCATAGGATGCTAAATGTTTCGAAATCGATCCTAAAGGTATACACTCTCTATTGAAATATTCAATATTTTCTTTTCTTTGTGAGAGTTCAGATATACATTTTGATACACACAAATGTGCCGGAATTTTTTCTCATTTCCCTAGCATTTCATCGGAAAACACTCGCCACAACTCACAAACCAACCAGAGATGGGGAAACGTTGAAGTTTATCGAAAAACACTGAAGCTTAGCTCGACATTCAAGTAGACGGTTGGTGGTCGGAAACGATTCAGGTTTTTCAATACCGTCACAAAATACAGGCTGTGTGAGACACGAATTCTTTGAAAGCGCTCGAAACGATTAGAATTTGTTAAACAGGACCTTGAAAGAATCAATTAGACTTTCGCTCCAGCTCAAAACAGCTACTTACAACGCAGAAGCACTTTTTCAGGGCGCTTCTTCGGGCTTTAATTTATGTGTGGTCGTTCAGTTGCTGCCCGTCTCCCTGTTTACCGACGCCTTGACGTCATCTCTCGCATTGGAAAAATGGACGGCGGCTGGTCGCACAGGTAGTCGGGGAGTGAGCGCCATTCCGAATCTTCGAGGAATGGATGCGACTTGGGGAGGGGGAGGGGGCGCAAGACAGGTAGAGAAAGGCTGTGGAAATCTATTTTTGTTGCAATTTCTTCGAAGGATTCGTTGAAATACCTCAGTACCTGCTAGAAACGTACTGTTTACTTAAGTGCATTCCTGAAGGATAATCCACAAAAAGGGATCCATTAGACTCTGACCATTGTCTGATTGCTAGACACATTTAGACAAATATTGTTCTTTGTCTACAAATACATTTTACAGAATGACGAACACACGATTTATTTTCTGCGGGAGATAGCTTGTTTATATATTTCATTTTAAAATACAGTTCGAAAGGATCATCTGGTCAAAGTTCACTGATAGTTTATCAGTGTAGATTGCATATCTATCATTCAAATTCTGATATAATATTTTGAAACATTTCTAAAGGGTAGATCCCTTAATGTCCAGCATTCATTTTAGTTGCTATTAATAGTGGTATTACATATTAATATCTTTAAATGTATCAAAGGAAGCTTAGATGAGTTAACTTCATACATTAGCCTAAGCCAACAAACTAGAAAAAAATGTATCTGTTTGGATGTCGTATCGAATTGCTGGTACAATATCAACAGTGAGGGCGTTTTAAAGTAACGGTCTATGGAAACCAGCAGTAACTGTCCTCTGTCATGAGCTTATCAGTTCATGACAGGCATGCGTCATCAGTGCAAACATGCAACATACTGCACATTACTCTCTGTTAGGGATAACCAGCCAGGGAACGCCTCCCGCTACAGTTTTTTGGAAACAGCTCATTTGACTCTAATACGGCAAGACATCTTGAGAAAATACAAGAACGTTTAATCACATAATAATTCTAATTTTTAAGCCGCTTTTATTTGAAATTGGTTCAATTTACGGATAGAAGGAAGATTCGTTTACAGTTTTAAATTTGAAAGGAGAAATCACCCAATCCACATTAGCAAGATGAGAATATTTAAACGTAGCAACTTGTTGAATGGCACTGCACAAGGCAGATTATAAATCGTGAAGACATCGGACTCCCTGAAGACTCGGAATATATTGAACAGAAAACGAAGACCTAATTGTGGCATGTTTTACTAAACCTTTTAATTTAGTAAATCTTGAGTATTATGGCAAGATAGTTTTGGCAATTCTCAATTGTTGGAATTTTCAGCTCTGTGTGAATTGTGTACGATATTGACTATTATTGTTTAAAGCAAAAATAACAATATTTTTAAATTTATAATAGACTAATTAATTACAATATATTGCACAATAATTTAAATTAATTCTTCAAATCCAGTGAATTAAAGAATTTGTTTTATATTTGGGGAAGACGTACTCCAGAACTGGCAACCTATAAATAGTTCAACTTAAAAAAATGTATTTGTTAGAAGCAATTATTGAATGTATTTTTTTCTCTTTGTAATATGGTTTATTTATTAACAAGTAAAATACGTAAAGGTCAATGCGAAATGGGACCCAGAAAGTAGTTGTACTCGCTTGTTTATAGGTTGCGGACGCCTATTGCGTGTTTCCTCACCAAGCAAAACAAAGTATTATAATTAAGAGAGTGTTGGAAAAATATTTGGAACCTTGATTATTCTTGGATTCTATTACACTCGCATCTTTACCAAAACAGATCGAAAAAGTATCGTCAAATATTATATCAATATTGTCTCAAAACATCGACACTAAAAACAAGTAACAAGCTACGAAATACGAAATCTTAAGTTTCTTCAGTTTCATATTACCTCACTTGTGCGAATATCCTGATTTAGATGTAAATGAAAAGCTCCATGCATGAATTACAATTCATTATGTATATCATTTATGAGATTTCGACGGATTTATTCCAAAGATTTCCATCGCGTGCTACGAGGTTGGACGAGGCAGAGCGACCTGGATGTTCATTTATTCAGATTCCATCTCCTGTACAAACACCGTCATTTCTCCTGGTAGGTCGACAGACGTTCCGTTGCGCCTACTGTGCTACTGCAAGTGGATGGACAGCCAGCGCTGTGGGTCCCGAAAAAAAAAAAGAAGAAGAAGAAAATTCCCTTCCGTGCCGGACTGCAGTGAGTGCACACGGCATGCAACTGGCGCACAGGCGGAGAGACAGCATTGCTTCCCCGTACTCATGCACAATTGATTAAGGCGGCCTCATTTGGCTTCCGCGAAGCGGTTCTGAAGTATTCGTGGACAATGGGCGTCGTGCGGCGCTCGCGGGGTGGAGGGGCTGGCGAGCGGGCGGGAGGGGCGGGGGCGGGGGGGGGGCGGGGCGGGGGGGCGGGCGGGCGGGGGGCGGCACCATGTTTCGTTTTCCCGGAAAGCTCAGGCAATGACCTTTACTTCGCCGGGAGGCGGGGAGGGCTTCGCATGCGGGCGGGTGAGAATGGATCAAGGCACGCATGTGACCGCGGCCAATCTGCGCTGTGAATGGTGGGTATGGCAAAAGATTCCCTTACAGGGTTTCGGAAGGAAATATCCATTTTCTTTATTTTTTTTAACTTTAAATTATTAGTATATAGTGTAACGTGAGAAAAAGAAAATATCTTCCACAAACAATATTTATTAAACAATTATGAACTCATAGTAGACGTGTTTCGAGGATATTAAACCTCATCATTAGTGCACCTACAGAAGATTAACTGGAAATATACAATATACAAATATTATTTTTCAAAACTTCAAATTATTATTTACTCAATCTTGGTAACATGAGTAATGGAAAATTATTTCTTTATCCTCTCGTTATACTATACAATAATGGAGATCCAAAATATTTCAGCGGAAACCACTGAATTTTCTTTAAATTTATTGATTGCTTAAAGGAAGACATTTAAGGACAGACAGTATTCTATTTAGATTGTTCATTTTTATTATTATTATTATTATTATTATTATTATTATTATTATTATTACAAAAAACAAGAATTTTAAAATTAATATTTTTCATTGTTAGATGTGAAGTCCTTTCAGAAGATCAGTAGGAAGAGAATGTTCATGGACGTAGGGCGTGTGATGGGGTCGTTGCGTGTCCTGCATATCTGGAAAGAGGAGCAGTTGTGAAGGGCCTCGAAGAGTGGGAAGCAGTGTTTTAATTAAAAATAAAGATCGCTGCTTGTAGGGCTCTACATGCCTTGCGCAGTTATCTCAACATTAATGGTAGGCAGGCAGGGGCAAGGTAAAAGGACGCTTGACACGGAGCGGAGCAGCGAGGCGGGCGGGCGGCGGTGGGCGACGGCGGGCGACGGCGGGCTGCGGCAGGCAGTGGAGGGTGCGGAGGGCGGCGGCGGCGGCGGCGGCGGCAAGGAGCGTGGGCGTAAGGAGTGGCAAGCGGAGATCTGTGCTGGGGAGGCCGCGAGAAGGGGGTGGGAACGGTGGAGGGGATCGACGCGAGCTTCAGTGCCCTGCTTCCCCGCTGTGAACCTCTCGCTTACCTAAATTGCCAATGAGGTCGCGAGGAATGGACGAGAGCGGCTGCTCTTTTTTTTTTTTTTTTTTTTTTTTATTTACTAGATTGGATGCCCTGGAATTTCTTTGCTGTCGCATACACAAGTGGTGTTCCCAGACTTTGTACATAGTCACTATGTCATTCTAATATATCGTGCGAGACATCTTCCTTGTTTTTCGGGTTTTCTCGTTCTTCAAATGCAATACGGAATGCATGCAGGTAGAATGAGAGAACGAACAAAATCTAACACTTCTAGGTAAATTGACATGCGTAGCTTATGCACAGACGGAATTCTTATAACTACGACAATGCGTAACGTCGAGTACTGTACAAATGCACGCAAGGCGTTAATAGATCATCAGTTATTAGAAACTGTAGTCTTGGCGCGTGCAGTTCACTCCGTCTAAACGTATTTCGCGCCAGACAGCCCAGACGTGCGATATCAGGGACTTCGTTCGCTATCGTCGACACGCCCAAGACGGCGTAATATTACGTAACATTGCGACCTTACTCCGATTGTCGTAACTTGTGAAGTGGAGTCTGATAAGAAAATGAACCTGTGCGACAATACAGAAAAAAAATGTTCACGCCAAACAATACATTGACACCAAAGTAATTAAGTTGAATTTCAACAATAGAGAAGTAATAGCTTGAATTATTTGTCAAAAACATTGTCATGTGTCGAGAATCATTTGTTGTGTTTGAGAATTTGCACTCCTGTTAATTTCGCGAAACTGAGTATTCATTGTCGCCAAACGCCGCTTTGACAAATAAAGTACTGAAATAATTATTCAAACAATTACATGACAGTTCTAGTGACTACACGTACTTCGTAGTAAGTGCCAAAACATATAGAGAGAAATGAATATAATATAAAGAAACTTAAACATTTTATTGTAAATATCAGCCAAAAAAATTTTCTGATATTTCAATTCAAACCTGAAACGATTTCACTATAAACTTATTTTCCTTTAAAAATAGAAAATCAGTAACAATATGATCAAAGGGCTTGAAAGGAACCAAAATCCTGAAAAGGACAAGGGCAACTTATGGGACTTGGCGGAGTCGGCCGGCGCTCCCTTCCCGAGACCATTTGCAGCAGAGAGAGGAATGATTACAACTGGGAAGCGTCTTGAACTGGCGTCGCGCGATGCGGCGCTTCCCCCACCACGCTCCCTCTTCGACCGGCGCGGCCTCGTACTGCGCCGATGTACAACCCTACGCTATGCTCGCTCTGGGGCCTCTTCATTCCGTAGTACCGCGTATTTCCAGCGCCGGCTTAACACCAAATTTATGGAGAAAGTATACATCGTCAGTGCAAAAACATGAAAAATGTGAACAACGTATATTTTATGATTTATTTGAGCGAAAGAACGGAGTCAAAACTCGAATTTTAAGCGTTCTGTCAAGCGGCCGGCCTACTTCGCGCCGCGGCTGCGCGGAGGAATACAAGTTGGCGCGGGAAGCAGACGGCAAAGAGATCCCGCACGGCGAACAGCTACGCTAGTCGCTTTGACGCTCTCGTAGTGGAAGGTTGCGGTCGGTTGTGAACCTTCAAAGGGGGTGTTCCCTGGCCGCGCTTACGGGGAGTGGCAAGCAGGTCTAGTCGCCGGGCACCGCGTATCTTGTGAAATGTGTTGTGTGCCCGTCGTTAGCTTTGCCACTTCCGGATTTTGTTCTCGTTTATTTCGCTTATTAATAGGGCGAAGTAGTAGTACGTGAAGTACCGGCGTGTAATTTTTTCCTTCGCGCGTGTAGTTTGTCATTTTGACAAGCTGGCTGCCGACGACTTGGATACTGAACAGTCTTTATCTAAAGCTTCGGTGAGTATTTTTTCTTACTCTAGTACTGTGTTCGTGTGTTCGTGAAATAACACGTGTGAAGTGTCAATATCTCGTGGCGGTTCGCGACGTGGCGCGCAAGTTCTCAAATCGCGCGCCATTATTAGTCGCGTCTGATGTACGCCCCGCCGATGACATTTGTTATAGTATGTGTAACAGTTCAATCTTTTTGTTTCAGGGTCTCTCAGTTTCCAACTTGGATCTCGATATGTCGTTGCTAATGTACGCGCCGCTCCAGGAGACGGTGCCGCTGCCGGAAATGTACGATTTCGACTTCCCCGGTTTGGATTTTCGCACGCTGTCAGAAGCGCCGCCGGCCGAAGCGTTGGAGCCTTCGTTGCTAGAAGCTTCGTCGCTGGAGGAGTCGGCCGGCGACCTCTGGAAGGAGCTGTCATCAGACAGCCGCCCTTCGTCGTCCCCGGAGCCGCCCATCGTCATGGACTTCATGGACGACAACGAAGTGATCGTGAAGCAGGAGACACTGGAAGACGACGTGTTCGAGTGGGGCGCGGCGCTGCTGGACGCGAAGCAGCTGCGCAACGACTGCATGTGGTCGGCGGAGAGCGCCGAAGTGCCGGTCGCCGTGAAGAGCGTTGTCGTCGGCGACGCGGCCGCCGCAGCCGCCGCCGCCCTGTCGGCCACCGTGGTCAAGGAGGTGGCGACAGCCGCCGCTTCGGCAAAGTGCGAGGCGGGCGTCTCTGCGGTGAAGTGCGAACCGGTGGAGCCGGAGGACACGGTGGTGGCGGTGTCGTGTGGACCTGTTGTGACGACCGTCGCCGGTGCGAGCGCGAACACCTTGAGGACAGGCGCGCGCGCGCAGACGTCGCTTCTGAACAAAAGTGAAGTGAGTTTGTTGAAAACGAACAATCGCAGTTTGCTCATCTCTTCACGGACAGGCGTAGTGAGCGCTAGCTCGACCCCCGTGCCCTCCAGCCCCGTCAAGAACAATGTGCTGCCCGAGCGTACGGAGCGTGTGAAACCTAGCGTGATGTGGGGGCCGTGGGCGAGCAGCTCGAGCCAAGCGACGGCGACTTGCTTCCAGCAGACGTCGCTCGGCTCCGACGGCGACTCGCCACGCCCCTACACGCCCCCTTCGCAGTCCGAATCCGAGGAGGACGATGACCACCCGCGCTTCAGGCATTCTTTTGACATGGTGCTAGGGCTGGGTTCGGAACTGTTTGACAATGTGGACAGTTCGTCGTCGGACGTGTCCGGCAGCTCCCTCGACGCGGTGTCAGTTTTCTGTGACACCGTCAACTGTGATTTGGACTTGGACGACGAGGCGTATGTGGCTTCTCTCGCGGAGGCCGCGGAACTCATGTGCCGCCCGTCAGTGACCTACCACGCGTCGGATAGCGGGCGCGCGAAATCGAACTCTCGCAAGTCCGAGTCCGCCAGCCGGCGCGAGGAAATAGAATCCAGCAGACACGCGTTCATGAGTGACCATAGTTACCATCTGAGCAAAGGATCTGTCAAAACGGAGCATCTCGGCGTGCAGACTCCATCAGATTCCGGTGAGTACTTTTCTATTTATTATTATTTTTATATCGCGATGTGTTGAGAGTGTGTGCGCGCGTTTGTGCGGAGGAGGGGAGGGGTGAGGGAGTCGGCGCGCGGGCGTCGGCCGACATCGACTCGGCGACGCCGGGCGTCGGGGCGCCGCCTCGGTCCACGCCCAGCGCCTCGCGCAGACGCCGTCGCCGCCTCCGCCGCCGACAGAAAAGCGCGGGAAAGGCCGTGGGACGGCAGCGCGCTCGTGCTCGCTTCAGGGCCTCCCGGTCGCCGGTTCTGGAATTCTTCGGCAGGAAACCTGCCCAGGCATTTAAAGGCGGCAGGGACGGCCTCTCTTTTTTCCAATAAAATGTCTAGCGGCTCAATGCGCGTTTAAAAACCTTTTACAGAGTTCGAAAATCAATGAAAAGTGAGGTCGAAACTTTCTAGGATCTTAGAAATGGCAAAAGTATATATTAATTTTGGCAGATTCTTTGTAAAATAGGTTTTAATAAGATTCCTGTAATATCTTGCAAGCGTCGTTTCAACTTGCGCCTTTACGACATAAGATTTTATAAGCTGCTGCGTATCCAATCTTTTTAACTCTCCATAATGTCAGACTGCATTGTTTTAAATTCGTGAAAACTATTAAGAGTTTGAACAAAATTGACTTAGTTTTCTTGCTTTCAATTTTCTAATTTTATTCGTACCGCAGTTCAAGGTGTTCAAACAAGAGGTGGGGCTATTAGATTCTGTGATTTTTCTTTTCGGCTCGACCTTCACCATGAGTTCGAGCGGACTTCGCGCTTGATGTCGCTGTGCGGTGGCGCGCGTGCCGGCGACTGCTGCGATGAGCTCACGTTGGCGCGCGGCCTCGCCCATTCACTTGTTACTACGCGGAAACAGAGGCGGGGCGGGCGACGCACGGGCGGGAGTTCGCGTGTACAACTTCCTCGAGCGCAGAGATTTCGCGGACATTCCGTCGAAAAATATTCGATAGATCAAATCGTGCGAATTTCTCGCGACTTTCGGCGAATACCGGTAAGTTTCAATTTCGCGAGCGTTCCGCTTTCATCCGGATCTTTTTGTTGTAATGATGAGATAGAAAAATTTCGCAACAAATTTTCGCAGCGCTGGGTCTTGCTGACGAGGTGAGGGGTATCCGGTGTACCTCCGGTCGGGACTACATCGTTACCAGTGGGAACGGTAGAGCGGCGCGGTTCCCGCTGTACCGCGTAAAATGACGTGAACGTAGGTCGGCATCTTTAGTCTGTCAGCGGGCTTTCGTCTCTGGCGCTTACGTTCCCGCGGGTTTCTTCTGTTTCGAGCGCGCGGGCACGTTTTCCTACGGCTCGGCTCGGCCCGGCCCGGTCTGGCTTTTAATGGGCCGACAACGCACACTCGCATATGAATGGAGAGAAGCGAGAGACGCGATGTGTGGGCTGACATCTGGGGGGGAAGCTTGTGGGCGTCACGTGACGATGTTAGGGCCGTCGTCGCGCTTACATCACGGGGGTCCGCAGAGGAGGTAGCGGCGACTGTGGCAGTGGTGGTGACGACGGGGCGCAGGCTGGTCGGTCGCTCTGGCTGCGCACTTGACCTTGGCCGGCGGGCAGGAGCGTTGACCGCCCGGGTGTGCGCTGGCGCGGCTGACGGCGACGGCGGTGGCGCTTTCTGTTCGCGACGTTCCTTGCTGTCCGCCCCGCCGCGGCAGGTAGCGCACGCGGGTAAACGAAACGTCCGCCAAATCGGCCGCTGAGCTGTGCAGGTTCGCGTGAGACGTGAAAAATTTGTAAGCACGTTTAAAGTGAGTATTCTTCATTCGGTTTTATTAGAAGTCTCTTGAGAACTATTTTATTTCATTTGATTAGTAACTACGCATGTAATAGAAGGCAAGCCCATTCAAAATTCAAGTAGCAATTTCTAGAATTTCGCCTCTGCTCGTTATACACCAGAGATATAAAAAAAATGCATGATCGTGCCTGCACTCTGACCTGGGAAGGCAAACACGCATGAAGCCCCCCATGAGAACCGTGTAACATGCAAATAAGACGAAGCCGGTGCACCGTGCTCCGTGACGGCGGTGGAATGCGCGGGAATCCCCGGCGGGGTCGCCGCCTTCGCCGCCGCCGCCCCATACAAAGTCCGGCGGGAGCTGAGATGCATCCGGCCTCCCGACGCGCGCGCCGTTCCATTCGCGGGCGCGTGAGTCAGCGGCGTCTGCCGGCGCGGCGGCGGCGAGCGCTCGCGCGCGCCCACGCGCAGACTCCCTTTGCGTGCCACGCCCCCGCCGCGGTCCGGATCGGGTGGCGATCAGGCGCGCGTTCGCCGTCGTGGTTATTGTGTGCCGCTAACGACAGTCGCTCGGGGCGGGTGGGGCCGGAGGATCGGAACTCGGGGCGACACGTGTAGAGCAGGGTATTTCGGGCGCGGCGCGCGTGTAAGGTTGCCGTATTTATAGAGGCGCCCCCCGGCGGCGATT
>BOPP01000002.1:14526725-14541012 GCA_017312745.1 Gryllus bimaculatus | reverse complement strand
AGTACCAGCACCGCCTGCAGCACCACGCGCCGCGCGGGCGCGGGCGTCGGCCGCGCGGGGGCGGCGGCAGCGACGACAGCGAGCCCGACCCCACCGAGAAGCGCAGCCTGCACAACGACATGGAGCGCCAGCGCCGGATCGACCTGCGCAACCTCGTGGACGACCTGCGCAAGCTCGTGCCCGAGCTCAAGGACAACAAGCGCGCGGCCAAGGTGATGATCCTGCGCGAGGCCTCGAAATACTGCCGCCACCTGCGCGACGAGGGCCGCTCGCTCGTGGCGGAGTCGGCCGCGCTGCGCCGTCAGCAGGACCGCATGATGGCGCGCTGCTCGGCGCTGCGCCGCGACCTGGCCGCCAGCCGCCGCGAGCTGCTCGGCAACCGCCAATAAGACAACCCTGTGACTCTGCCGGCCGGCAGATAGACAGACAGGCAGGCAGGCAGACGGCTGCTGCTGTTGTAAGCGCCCGCTTCGCTTCTTGTGACAGACTTCGTACCTGTTACCCCGTAGAGAGACTAGATTTGCGTCGTGTTTTTTAAAACAGTTGCCTTCGTCGACGAGTGACGAACATTGCGTAAGCCCAAGCTGATAGTCGAGCTATAGTCTGAAGTAGGGAGCGTCGGAAAGATCCCTTACCCTGTTTCGTGGTTAAATGTTTGCCTTCAGGCGGTTGCGCCTGTGCCTGCCTAATGGGTCTAGTGTGCTATAAATCTTTCAATTCTCAGGTATTTGATTAAGTTTGGACTAGTTTGGTAATCATGCGGCTTTTCGTGCACATTGGCTAGAGACATTAGAAACAAGTGCTACAAAGCCCGTGAATAAGCTTTTGAGTAGTATGGAGCAATACACACTTGCCAGCCGAAGCAGGAATCACTGTCAGACTATGGACTATTTGCAGTGATGTAGTTAAAAAGCCTTGTGATTTTACCTATAAAGATCTGTCAGGAGGAATATTTTCTTTGATAGTACCTCCAGGAGTATGTGCCTCTATGATGGACACGTAGTGGGGATAGTATAGATCCCCGAGATCTACGCTCTAGAGCAATTCTCGGTACAACCCTGATTTCTTGGACGCTGCAGTGAGGTGCTGCCCTGATACTCCATGTGGAAGGGAGTATTTTCGAGGAATTGGGGATGCATTTAGAGGAATAGTTCCAGATGGCTGGTTATCTTCTATTTCTTTTTTGTAGATTGAGTGCCTTTTTTGTAGTTACTCTAGGTTGTCATGAAGGTGGAGTGGGCAAGAAACAGTGTTCACTTTTTTATAGAAAAGCTGCATTCTTCCAGTTTTATTTTTAGGATACGAGATTATTAATGATCTTGTTTAGCAATGCAAGAGGGAGAATGTGGACTTTACATTTATTATCTATTAGTAGTAATGTTATTTCAGCACTTAAGGGTTAATTTCACGTGAAAATTTCTCCTGCAGATTAAGGACTTACCCATGCGCCTTCGCGCTACCGCTTCTGTGTTAGGATTTTGGTTGCTTTACGGTTGCCATAATTCCAAACACATTTGGAAGCATACGCTTTTGTTAATGTAATGTAAATATGACAGTACTATTAATAATTTCTTGTTATACATAAATTACAGAATTACTATATACTAACACTAGTTTAAAGTTATGTAAACAAATTTAGTAAACTTCTTGTATTTATGTTACCAATAGGGTTTTTAAATATGTAAAGAAAGATCATAGTTTATCATGTATATTCAAAGGTTTGCAGACCTTGTATCATAAGATTTTTCAGTTTTATATATTTTTTGTTCAAAAGTTTGTAATCAATTTTTATATCTCTTACCACTGATGTTTTGTGTTCATTCATCAGTTTCTGTCAAGACACAGCACCGTTTGATAATGGGGAGGGTAGCAAACTTTTCTGCACTTAGTCTTCATACTTGCTTTACTTTCCTGTTACTTTCTATAAAAGTTTTGTTAGATTCTGTCCACATACAAATGAGCTCGAAATTTGGAGGTGGCCCATTTGCAGTTACATGGAGCATTATTACTTGCAGAAAGAAACAATTGTGTTCAATTTTCAGTATTTTGTACTTTTTTATAAAAATGGTTTAATATCCCTCTAATTATGTTACTGATTCATTTGGAAAGTTATGTTACCTCTTAAGATTTGTCTTTAAATATATTCTGAAACAAGATTATAAATTGAAGGGTGAGCATCACTAATAAATGCACTTAGATTTGTTCCTTTTAGTTTTTGCTTTTTGATTGTCTATTTGAATTTGCACTATTGGTAATGTAATTGTGAAGCTTTTGCTTGAAATTTGCTCTCTGCAATTAGTGATGCTTGCTCAATGCTGGACTGAGCAAATAAGCTAATGGAGTATGGAATCACTTGAGTAATAATAGTGAAAAGTGTTACCTCAAATTTCTCTTTGTCTTATTTTCTTGAGTCAACTTTGTGTTCACTGTGTATATTATGCTTAGAGCTGCTTGTAAATCTACAGCAGATAATTGTTGCATAATTTGTTAGTTTTTTAGTGGACAAGGCCTGTTTAAATCAAGTTTATTTGCTTATTATTGTAATATATGAAGAAATTCATAATTTTATTTGAAAAATTGAAGTTTGGCATTTATTTTGTCATGGGCCATCTTTGTTTGAATGTCTATGACACTTGTATTATTTGGTAAAAATAATAAGAATTTGTGTGGTTTTGAATCTCATTTGTAACCTTTGGGGAATTATTGGGAACATTTCTTATATAATTACAAAAAATTATTTGTACTTACTATGAAGATTTTCTTGTTTATTTTGTACTTAAACGTTTTACGATGTTTGTGAAAGAAAAAATTTGTATTAAGAAATTTGTGTTCGAACATTGAAGTAAAATAGGTTTTCTTGGTTGTAGTTCCTGTGTTGAAAGAATATATCATTAATCACTACCAAACGAATATTTTTTACTTATAAACCTAGTGTCTTTTTCCTTTGAATCCTTTCGTAGATCGGAACTTTTCTATTAATGTCATGAATATATGAAATGTGGGGCCGTCGGGATCTAGTACCATCTTAAACTGTTATTCCAACCTCAAACCACCTTAAAATAGTTATTCCCTCTCCTTATCCATTAATATAATGAACTAAAATTTTCAATTGCAAGTTTTGCAACGTTTTCTACTGTTCTTTTAGTCTCAGAACGTTAAAAAATCTAAATAAGCATATGGCTACGTTTAAAAACGTTCCTATTAGTACGTCTCAAATGTGGCACTTCCAGTTGCATCACATTGTCTTGAGCGGTGTCGCTCACGGTAATGTTAGAATCCATGAAATGGTGCGAAATTGGTTGAGAACCATTAAACGCCAGAAAAAAAGAATCTTGAAATGAGATGAAAATATGTTGAATGGCAGATGAAAATTAATTGCATCTTATGATGTTGATACACATTAGGAGTAGAGATGTATAATCTCCCGTCTGAGTGGCAGGAACTTTTATTTCTTATCAATAGCAAGCATCATCAATATACATAAAACGAGGGTGTCTAAAAATCTATTGTGCTTTTTGAAACCTAAATACAAATTGTCTTGCACTATTCTAGCCAACATTTGCTTTAAGAACGAAAAGACAGGAAAACCGAACCAGCAGGTGTGGTTCAATCAAAACTAAATTAGGTTCGCTCCGGGTTGACGATCATCTGGAGCTCCCCTCAGAAAGTGAATTTAAAGGAAGAGCGCAGTGTAGAAAAGCAACGGCCGAGCATTTCCCGGGAGACAAGGCCACGAGTGATGCAACATTGATGTTTACAAACATCGATGTTCAAAATTAAAACATTGATATTAATAATATATCGACACAAAAACATTCGCTGTTTAAATTAGTTTTAGTAACGTTCAGCGTTAACTTCGTGGGAAATAAAGGTGAAGTTGCGAATGGCCCAGTTCAATAAATTTAATTACGATTTAGGAGAAAATTTAAAGTAAAATTAAAAAGAAAACACCATGTGCGAAATTAAAACCTAGGAAAATCCAGGGCGTCTGGCTCATCTCGACCAAGAAATAGTCTGTTTAATGAATGCAATACAGTGTTTGGTTTGAATTCATAATCTGATAGCAATATCAGTGTTATTTCATAATAACTGATAATATACCTAATCTCATTATTTTTAAATGTTTTAACTTTTACGAAATATGTATGAGAATCTTCCATTCACAACATCGACAATATCGATATATCAATACTGTATCATCATGTATGGATGTTCCTATAAAAACATCGAAATTGATGTCGCATCTCCAGCGGCAACAGGCGGATCCAAGTTGGACCAGGTGACCGTGCATCCCCGAAAGCTGATATTTTGTTTTGTGATTTCATTCAATTTATCCAAACCAATTACTACACGGGCAGTGTCACGATCAAAGCAATATTTCATAATGATGAATGTACATTTTAATTTTTTTGTTTTAAGTTAATTTTTGTTTATTTTTTGTTCTTTAACAAATATTTATGAGACTGGGAGGGGTTTGTCCCGAACGTTAAATGAATTTGAACTATGTCCATACGGATGATGCCGTTGGAACGCAGTGATATCTTTCTAGCGAAATTCCTAATATTTGGTTTTATAAGCATTTCTCAAATCTGGGTACACGATGTATGGTAGACTTCTATTCTTCCTTCAGATTTGTCTTCACTAAAAAATGCAAAATTAAAGCCATCATGTGTGCTTCATTTATGAAAACCATTTTAATAGTAATGAAAAATTCTGATAGTTCGATCACGCTTGCAAATATTATAGTCGAGAAAAAAAAATCAATGAAGCCCATAAGGTAGATACAGTGAGTAATATTGGCTTCAACCTAGTTACCTTGCTATAATGCAATAAATCGCCCTTGATGTTAATTTTACATTTAAAAAAAATAATGCAATATTACTACAATGACATCCTCTTGATCCTTATTTAATACAGTGTACCACGTAACTAATTTTTTCATGTTAAATATTCAGATTAAACTCAAATAGTGTGAAAATAACAACCTTCACGTAATCAGAGAAATGTTCAAACGTGATGTTAAATATTTATTGCACATATAATAATTCTGTACGAAATATGCTATTTGTTACATGTTTATCTGATAAGAAAGACAAACATTGTTAGAAAATGATCTTGGCTGTCTGGATAAGGCCGCGTCGAAGGCTGTGGTGCCGTCGTTTCAATAATCTTGTCTTCCTCAGGGCTGGTCTGTGGCCCGTCGGCATTCCAGCCCGTCGCCCGAAGAGCCAAGATCATTTGCATGACTGGCCGCCGAAGCATACGACTTCAAAAAAACATTTATAGGTCATGCACAATCAATTGAGCTTACTTACAAAGTGATGTTTCTCCATTACATACAATACTATTAAGATGGGGAAATATTCACATTCAGCCTTGAAGTTCAAGATAGGATTCAACGGATTTCGTAAACTGTTCAACGTACGAGAAACGCCAGCTTTGTACACAATTTTTGGCGGCACAATGAAAAAGCATCGTAAAACCCCATTGATAAGCAAAACCAGAAAACAAACGGAAATTGAGACACGTCACTTCAAAAATAAGCTTTTCAATGACACTTGGAAATTCTTACAACAATGACCAGCTTAGGAAGGTCAAGGCATCGATAGATGTACTAGACGGTGCTAGAATTTCCGACACTCGCTAGACAGGTCTCTGGAAAAGAATTCTAGCGGCGGACTGGTCCGATTGTTAATTTTGCACGATTTCTCGGATCAACACCAGACAAATGCCGGAGGAGTACCCTAACAAACGAAGCGCACGCGATCTTCCCTTCATTTCCGTGTCCTAACCTCACATCTTACTTACACACACTTACACTCACATGCACTATACTACCACATATGTCGGGACACCGGTGGGGGACTTATAACTTAGCGCGGCTATGGCGGTACCCGTGCTAGTGGGAGATACCTAGTGGAGAAAACCCTTCAAGTGGACGGCGCCGGATCTCGCCATCCAGCGGGAGAGATCCCCGCAACCTCCCGCAATAAAAACACGCACTACGATTACGGGAAAAATTGCATTAATTCATATCCCGTTAGCCGTCGTGGCCCGTTTATTAGGGCACTGCTCGGGCATTTGCCTGGTGTTGATCGGAGAAACCACGGAAAACTACCCATCAGAGGAGCCGGCTTCTCTTCCATACAGTGACGGAATTCAACGTAGGCTCAATTAACCGCGCCCGGAATCACTAATCAATATATCGTTCACCATTGGTTGTCTTTCTCGGTAAGGATGTCTAGCGACGGCGGCAGTGACATCTGAGCGACGGACGCGCGCAGTGGCGCGGGAGGCCCTTCAGAAATACCCTCGTAAATCCGTCCGCGCGCCGTCGCGAGTGCTCGGCCGGCCGGCCGGCCGTAGACGCCGCGCCGACTTGTCTATTTGTGTGTATGTAGGTTATGTTTTTGTGAGCAGACCGCTCGCGACGCGCCGAACGCTCATCCCCCTTCTGTGCCAGCAACGCGGCCGCAAGCCGCCCACTCGCTGCCTCCCGCGCGGGTCTTCCTTCCGCGTGTCGCGCTCGCCGGCCAGGTTTAGCTCACAGTGAGCGTTACAGTTGACTGCTGGATTGAATGCTAGTGATTCTGCGTGCGTCAACTACTGGGATCGTTGTTCCCGTAAGTGTAGTGCGTGTTTTTTCTCCGCTGTGGCGGTGCTCTTCCCCCGATGGATGGCGAGATCCTGCGCCGACCTACCGTCTCGACTGACCAGGTTTTTCCCCGACCAGGTATCTTCTACCAGCGGGACACTGCCCCAGCAGGAACGAGCTCTAAGCTCTCGACCAATCTACCGGCAAGTGTGGCAGTGTAGTGCATGTTAGTGTGTGTAAGGGGTGATGATAAGACAAGAAAGAGGTAGGAATAATAGCGCGCGATCTGTGTCCGGTTTGTTAGAATACTGCTCCGGCATTCGCCTGATGTTGATCGGATAAGCCAACGGAAAACGACAGATCAGAGCAGCCGTATGTTTCTCCGATACCACGGAATTCTAGGTGAATGCCGGAGTTTTATCTTATCAAACTGACCACAGATCGCGCGCGATCATTCCTTCCTCTTCCTTACCCTCTCACTTCTACACCTCATGCATTGCTCTGCTACACCGGTCGGGAGACCTATCGGGAGCTTAGAGCTCGTCGTGGGTGTGGTAGTGCTCCTCTGGGGAGATACCCGGAAGGGAAAGCCGACATGTAACGGCGCCGTACTCACCATTCAAAGGGAGAAGTACACCGCTGCTTCCCGGAATAAAACGTCCACTCCACTAACGGAACTAGTGACCGTAGTAGTTGACGTGCCCAGAAACAATTTCTCTTCGTCTATCCTTTCGTGAGTTGATTGAATAGAGTAAAGCATGTCATATCCCGGGATGTGGCGATGTTCCTCCGCTGATGGAACGTGAAAGCCGTTCGACTCAAGCGAAGGCTGGTGGGTTTTCCCTTTCCAGGTATCTCCTCTGAGCGGAGCACCGCCTCAGTTCGGGCAAGTTCTGAGTTCCCAACGTGGGTGTAGTATACTGGATGTCAGCATAATTGTGTGACTGGAGAAAGGAAGGGACAAGGAAGCGAAGAAACACAGAGGGTGCGTGGCCCGTTTGTTACTGCACAGCTTCACCATTCACCTGGTCTAGATTGGAGTAATCATGGAAAGCCGACCATTGCTTCCTTGTCCTATCCTCACGCCTTACGTACACTCACGTGAACTACACTACCGCACTTCTTGGGAACTTGGAGCATGTCCCGGCTGGGGCGGTGCTATGCTAATAGAAAATCCTCGCAAGCCGACGTAGGTCGGCACCGGATCTCGCCAGCCAGCGTCGAAAGATCACCGCCACCCCAGCGACGAAAACATGAACTACGTTTACGGGACACTCACCTTAGCCTAGTAGAATCTCCAATCAATCAATTAAACCGGCATCCGCTCTAGCCGGGCAGCTCCATGCTGGTAGGAAAAAATCCTCGCAAACCGACGGAGGTCGGCGCCGGATCTCGCCAGCCACCCCAGCGACGAAAACATGAACTACGCTTACGGGACACTGACCTTAGCCGCTGACGCGTCCTAGTACTCGAAGATCTCCAATCAATCAATTAAACCGGCATCCGCTCTAGCCGCCGTCGCCTCCGTCTTCCGACCGGCCGCCGCGCCGAGCCGTCCGTCGCTCAAACGAGCCGTTACCTCGCTCGGTCGGCGTGGGAGGCGCACGATTCCCGACGACGAAGTACGAGTTTCTCCGCGGCGTCGTGTGAGCCGTGTCCGAAGAGCCGGATGCTGTTCCTAATGAATTGGCCTGGTTTCGTCTGCAGGAGAGCCGCCTCCGCGTCCGCCGCTCTCGCAAAAATACAGTCGCTCGTCGCGAGTCCTTTTTTCCTCGGCCGTGTTTGCGGTCTATGAATGCGTCTGTGAGATGCGCTCGCTGCGGTAATTGATTGGCGAGAAAGCTTCGGTTCTGCCCGCAGGGCTTTGCGCGGTATTCGGGGTCGTATTGCGAACTTTCTAGTCGATTCCTTTGCGCAGATTTTACGCCGCGGGTTGCCGACCTTATCCAGCAGACGTCCTGTGCGGAGCGTTTCAGAGGTGATGGTTCGAGAGCTGTAGACGAGTGAGAGAGCGCTATCTGAGATCTGCGCCCGGCGTCGTTAAGGAAGAAGAAACTGCCTTGCCGATATAATAAAAAGAGTTGGAAATTACGTGTAACGACAGACGTAGCGAAATGGCTTCTTGCGGTAATTCTTTGCGCGGTAAGGAGTATCATTTTATAAACATTTAAAACGTCATCAGAGGAGACGCAATCTCTTTAGAGAGTTTGTATACTACTAACGGTAATGTGTTGTGGCTTCACAATCGCGAATGAGGGACGGTTATTTGGATTCGATTGAGTTCTTCCTATGCGAAATCATCGTAGGTGGAAAAAATTAATGGGATTACTATTCTAATGATTGGAGGTATCCTATACCATTCACCTTCACGAACAGCATTTCTGACGGTGTGGTTGTTAGACGGGTTTCTTCTGCTCAAACGAATTAATGTCGTATTCTACGATGACATTCATCAAATCCAGAATTCTTAATTGGTATTTTGTAATGAGAAAACCCATTAAAGTATCGCATGTTCATGATCATAAAGAATATGTAAACACATCGTCAGTGTACTGCTATTAATATGTTGTGACGAGGACAACATTTGATTGCGAAATAATCATGCATGAAACGCGAAGTTCGAATGTGATTAATACGTCTGATGATTGTATTCAACCTTAAAAAACTATTCATAACTAAATTTTAAATGCAATTTTACTGTATGGAATTCTTTACATAAAATTAAACATGTCTCTGTGTAGAATTCAAATCCCCTAGAAATCAGAGTTAGCAAAGTCCGATCCAAGTCAGCAATGTTTGAGAAGAATGATAAATCATAAAATAGTTATGTAGAAAATTTGTGCAATGAAGAAAAAGCAGAGTTTAAATTTACACAGAATACATTGACCAAGAACTGATGAAAATTAAGAATAGAGGTCTTCTTAAGAAGATCGAGTAAGCAATCGAGGTGATAATGATTTTGCTCTTTCATCCGTTAATGGTTCAGAATAATAAAAAGAAGCTGTTTATAAAATTTTTGAAAATAATCGTCTCACTTGGGTTTTATTGCATTTAACAGTGAGTTCATATGGTCAGTACCTGATGGTTAAAGTAGAGATCTGTTGTCATGAGCTTAGTACAATTAATTCCAGTCATTTGGGAAAACATTACAAAACAAACTACAAACTATGAAATGAATTGATTTTTGCTTTTACAAATTTTAGGGGTTTTGGGATTAATGAAACTATATTGAAAGTTTCACCAGAGTTTCACGCATGTAATGCACATAAATATCTTATTTCGATATTAATAGAATTATAATGAAAAGAAAGAAGCAATCTTCAACTCAAATCACTTTACAACCATTTCATCATAAATCGTAACACAGATAACAAACCTTTCTCTCCTAGAAATGCTTACGCTTGCAACGATGGAAAGGGGGATCCGCTCTTATGAGACGAGCGTGGGCGCGAGTGCGAACGGGTGATGAGGAGAAAGTGTCTGGAGGGGAGAGGAATTCGGCGTTCGGCTCGCGGCTCCTCTAGACTGCAGGCACGGCCATCGGAACTCGCCCATTTCCTTGCAGGACTTCGGGTGTCCGAGCAGGCGTGGATACCAGGACTCTCCGTCACTCTTAGCCCTCGTCACCGCTAATGAGCCCGCATCAGGAGAGCCATTAAAAATAGTATTGCCGGTTCAATTTACATTACGTTTCAGGAGCTTGGCTAATATCTGTAATACCATACAATATTTGGAAAATGCCAATTAAAGTAATATATAATGAATGAACTGTCTGAATATTGGGAAAGTATATTAAATCATAAAAATAATTGTTGAAAATTATTGTAAGAACATGAGTGATGTATTGTTTTAAGAACAGGAGTGATGAAAATATACAAAAATTAAATTAATTAAATTATTATATAAGGGGGACGAAATATGTATTTTGGAAAATGCCATGGAATGCGATTAGAATTGTAATTTTTATCTAAATTAAAATATTGAAAATGAGTAGCGCCAGAAAAATATGAAAAGATGGTTTTAGATTGTAATATAAACCTATTATTTTTTTTTAAAATTATTACACTTTATGGTGTTCACATGAATGAAGCTTTGCACTTCCGTGAACACAGGAAGGACGATTTTATGATGGTACTGTTTACGAAATAAATACACCCGTTAACACCCCCACAGAGCTCAAGAAAACGTGTGCAGATAGTAAAGCTGAGTTTACAAAATAATTAGTCCACTACGTTAGTTTAGAGTATGAAAAATTCCTAAGTCAACCGCATAAGTCATGCTTTGGAATTCTTCAGATAAATCCACTTGTTGCCCCGGTTCATGGATTTTATTTGATGCCAGTCATTTACTCTTGAATTATTTTCCAAATCGTTCATACTTGTAAATATTCATATGTTTATGCTAGTTGGCAGGTGTATGTAATGTGGCCGAAAGCACATTACCAGACAAAAACAAATGTGGTTGATTTTAAACCAAAGAACAGCAGACATATAATCTCCCTAAGTTAGGGAAAGATAAAACATTTATCCCTTTTGTTTATTTTTGAGGCCTCATTTTTCATATGTAAAGATGTAACACCACAACGAGCCTACTGTGTCAACAGCGCGTCTTAATCCACATTTATAAATACTGAGTTGGTAAATTGTTTAAAAGTTAAATATCTTGTGGATTTTAGTCATCATTTACGTTATAGTTTCATTATTTGTAACTGACTGTTCAATCTGAATTATTTGCATTGCAATGCCGAGCAGAAATATCCTCTCTTTACGAAGAGCAATTAAAAAGTCAGATGATCGAGATTCTCCACTTGTACGACTTCTTCCATCTCATTACTCAGTGCAATCTCAGGCTTGGAAACAAATCCAGAAGGTGGGGATGAGAATCCATGAAGGTGGGGATGCTGTCCATTTACAAATCGAACAGCTATCGAAAAGATTGGTAAAATATTGTACGTATGTTTTGTACGTTTTAGAATACATTATGTATTATTTTGTAACTATAGTTGTGTACGTATCGTACGGACGTATCGTCCATAGATGTGGATGATATGTTACATACCCTGACAATATCAGCCATTTTTATTTTATGTTAATTGTAAATTGTAAAAGTTCTCGTGTAAAATTTGTGAGGAATGCCTTTAATGATTTCGAAAGCTTTTATGGAACATACAAGCATTCTCTCTTGCGTAATTGAATATAAAAATGAAGATCTTTTCTAATTGTGTATTGAATACTGAGAGCCAATCTGATTAGATTTTTTCCTTGATTTGAATAATAATACACTAAATTATCCCAATCAACGATTCTCCTGGTGTGCAATTCCATGAAATGAATGCAACTGTTATTGTTTGGCAACGTCGAGGATAAGCGCAAGAGAAAACAGGACATTTCTGCTTCCGTCATTTATGAGTTCTTGAAGGGAAACGGTCAGTCTCATCGAGCGACGGAAAGCAACTCGGGAGTTCATCTGGGAGTGGCAGCCCTGGCCAATCCCGACGTGCACTTGGTTTCCTGTTCCTCTCCCGCAGCCCCACATTCTTGGTGCCGCCTCCGTGCAGCCCACAACACGGCGTCGGCGCGGCGCGGCGCGGCGCGGCAGTGTCCGTGCTCTCGGGAGCCACGCCGTGGCCAGCCTCTCTCATTGNNNNCGACGCGGCTCACCTCCCCGTGCGTCGCCGGGGCTATTTCCGAAGTGACAGCCCCGACGCACACAGTGGGCTGCTCCGACGGCCGTTGTACTCTGTGTTGTCATGTTCAAGCGCCCAGTTTACTTCTACTTTTGTTTGGGGTGGCGTCTTGGTGTTAGCGAGGGCTTTGCAGTGGCTCCCAAGTACCGAAATATTAATTTCCAAAGATGTGAATTATCATGCTTCCACACGCTATTTTAGTAGCACTCCAATTATTCGAAGATTAATTAAAAAAATTGACGTTGGTAGGGGAAAAATTATATTATTAAGGAGTTAATTCGGCCATCTTTAGAAGATAAATTCACTTATATTTTTGTTTTGGGGTTTTGCGTGAAACTACACTTTAAACTCCGTTGGTTTTAACTTATTTTTATTTTACTACAAGTATAGTTGTGAATTAATTCATTGCAATCCACGTTTTTATGAACCTCCTGTACACATCTAAAAGTATGATATTTTAATGCTGTTTGAATGTCTTGAAACAAGTACAATAAGGATTGTGATACATGTCGTAATTTTTGATTGCTTGTTGATTAGTCATTCTAAAATGTGCCATGTATATGACCAGTTTCAGAAGAACATGTTAATTATGAAATCAAGGAAGGGACGGTGCTTATTTATTTGCCATCATAACAGTAAAAACTGTATGCGGTGAATGAGGCAGAACATACTGGATCTAACTCTGACTGTATTTTGTCGCGTACGATAGCACTTCAAGCAATTAAATGATGAGGGATGCTTGTAATAACTTATTTATCCACTTTTCATGATAGATAAATTATTTTATGTTTGTTATTTTGAAAATATTACCGACTGGTAGTAAATATCTGCAATTTGTTTGGCTGGTAAACATGGGTCGAAAAAAATATCTTTGCCTATTCTCTGTGACATCAATGGAATTTAATACTGTTGACCAAGCGTACGCTTTCGCATATCTAATACTCTCTACTCTGCCACACGTTCCTCATTTTTCCCTGCAGGGAAATATCACACAGTTACGATTTTTTTGGTTTTGTTTTTCTTCTTGGTAGTTTCAGCTTTAATGACAAATGAATCTGTAATTAAGAGAGACGTTTCGCCTGCTCCGGTGTGGCAAATAGTATGCCAATTTAAATTTCATCTGGCATTGATGAATGAGTATGCTATTTTTCTATTTTTATTTTTTCACTGGATTTAATGTTTAAGTATAGTAATACATTATTTGCGCTGAAATGAATAGGATATTAGTGGAAAATGAGGAGGCTCAAGAATAATTTGAAATATTTATCTTAATTAAATTCCTTAATCAAACAAATTATTTATATTGAAAATACAATACACATGTCGGGAACTTATATTTGAAAGATTGAACATATATTTTTCTCTCTTAGAATTAAGCGTCTTTCAGTTTGACAAGAAATAACAAACCATAAAATGTTTAAATGTAGTAAATCGTACAAAAATTACTTGAAGTACAAAAGGTTTTTTTTCTTTAAACTTGCGCATATGCTCTAAATATCTTAAAGTTGGACATATTTTTCTCTGATCCTGTTTAGGAGCGACGAGGTATTCACGCATAGACGTCGTTGCATGCATTCCTGCATTCCACGCATCCTGACATTCCTCACATCAGTCCGTATTCCCGCGTAACCAGATTCGCCAAGCAATTCTTTACCGTTAGGTTCGAAGAATCTTATCCCTTCCTTCTGCGGCCGAGATGTCCTGCTTATGGAATCACATCCCATTTCCATCTGCTTGAGTGTCAGCACCATTCAAGGGCACCGCGAGACAGACAGCTATTTTTCTGTCGCCTCCTCATGGTATCCGATGGAGCAGCAGTTTCCTCTTCGCAGAGTCCCAGAGGAAGAGCGTCGCAAACGCGCCGATCTTTGCCGGCTCAGCAGCGCGAGCGCGTGCGGCTTCTACGCCGATGCGTAGAAAGCGGTGGCGGTGATGGTGGTGTGATGGTGGTGGTGGCGAGCGGGAGGGTGGCGTGCTGGTGGTGGCGAGCGTGTAGTGAGAGGTTG
>BOPP01000002.1:14489851-14506891 GCA_017312745.1 Gryllus bimaculatus | reverse complement strand
GGGTCGGCTGGTCCGTCGGCATTGGTGGTGGTGACTGCGGGCAGGGGTGGGGACAAGACAAGCCTGGCAAAGGGTGCATTTGAGACTAACGCCTCGTTCGCAATTTCACCACCTCCGCCCTGAATGTGTGGGCGAACCTGTCACATTCCATTTCGCTTGTGATACAAACTGGAAGAATATTTACAGATTTTGTTTAACAGACAAAAATAACATCCTTATTATTAAAATCCATAATTTTTATTGCCTATTGATATCTGTACGTCACAGCTTAAGTATGAATAATGAAGTTGAACGTCCCCACAGGGGCGGATCCTCACACGAATTTTGGGAAGGGAAATTAAAAATATTTTGGTCGAATGTCTCTTATTATAGATTTTTTTAAATGTCACATACTACACTCAGCTCATGTTGTGATACGATTTTATCGTTGTCATGATTATCCGAAAATATTTATGCTTGGAAGTTCACGGCTAAGTTAAAATTATTAGTTACAGAAAATGTGGGTGCGGGGGGATTTCTCTTATTTCCCTCCCCGTGGATTCGTGCTAAATTGGCAACGTGTTTAACTTAAAATGTGTAAAACTTACATTAAAAAAATCAGTAAAAATAAATGCTTAACAACGTATATATATTTTTCTACGCTCACTTAATTCAATATTTCAATCAATTTGTGGAGAACGAATATTTTTGTGCAGATAGTCTGGAAACAAAAATTCAACTAAAACAAATTAAATAGAAATAGGTTAAGTAATATCTAAACGCACAAGCAGTACCAAAATGACCAGGGTCCTCTATTTAAATTGTATGACAAATGTTATATTTGGTTATGTTACTTCAAGTACATGAAAAACCTTTGGTCTGAACACTTTCAATTGAAAAAAAATTAGGAAGTGAAGAGTCGGTGTTTGTCTTAAGAACAATTTATCACTCCAGACACTCTCAAACAATGTAATTGTAGAAAATCCTCTCGACCAATCCTCAAGACATAAAACGAAGTTTGAAAGTCACAAGGAAACGTTATGGAAAAATCAATATTTCATGATTTTGCGAAGATCTTTAGGACGCTAATACATGCGTATACTTTTAACATGAAAATATTTCCACGTTGTTGGCATATATCTCGGAAATCACTTGCTTTTAAAGAAAGTACAAATTCGGAAAACAAGAATCCTAAAATTTTTCTCTAAACCCATCTGACACATCGCTGGCTAATCCACAAGTAAAACATAGCTGTTCCGTAGGAATATTACTATTTTAGGATTTTAATGAAAGGTAGAGTAGAGTGACATGACAATTTAATAAAATGTAGAGTAGAATAACATGATGAACGAAGAAGCAAGTTTTATTGAGCTCTAAGCTTTGCAGATCGCAGAGGATAAGGGGGACATGAATGTGGAGTAAATATTCTTTTACAATAAGCAATGAATGACGAACATTATATATTCATCTTTACTCACATGAAATAATTATATTTCTTGAAAGGTCTACACGTCGCTGGAATGCAATGGCCATTGGAATACTTCACGTTGTAAGAAGAATCACAATGATTAGATAGCGGGCAAAATTTTCTTCTACAAACACTTTCGACACATATTGTTTTAAAATAAAAGCATATATTTTTGCGGTTGAATTATAAAAATGAAAATGAGAGAATGAAAAAAAATTGCAACAAGATAAAAAAGTAGCTGAAAATACTATGTATGCTAAACTAAACGAAAATAAAAATAAAAATTCCATTTGTCAAATATGTTTTTAGGAAAATAAAATAAATATTAATTTGTAATATAAATAAATCTTCCTTAAGATATATTTATATTACATATGAAAAATTTCGAAGATTAACAACTTCCAGTCTCCAATATCAAAATAAAACGTCTGCAGATAAGTTTCCTGGTTTCTGTCATTTCTTTCCGTAAGCTGTTGTAGGCGGACCCGGGGCGGGCGACAGCCCCAAGGCATGGCACCCCTTTCCCCGAATGACTGCGTGCTTTCGTCAACAAAGCTGCTACCTTCGGTGGTCGACGGAACAATGCAAGATACTCGGGGTATGGGCGTGTTTGCGGCTTGCCGAAGGAAGACAAGTCCTGCGGCAATGCTGCTGGCCTCAGAACTTGCCCTGGGAACTCCAAGCGTCTTCTCACGTGCCTCTGAAGGGTTGTGGTAACTCGCAAACTTCTCTAGTCAAAAATTATGAGAAAAGTCCCTTATGATTCTTGAAGTTACAGTAATTGAACTAAATTTGATCAAACAAATTTTAACATTTAAATTGTAACGATGGAAACAGTTTAATTGTGAGTGAGATTTAGCAATAACTAAATTTATTTTTCCTTACTATTTTCTACTTCGTCTTGAAGTACCAAATTTAAACCAGTAGTGATACAGAATCAAAATTTTTTTCTCAAAAATGCCTCCGATTTTTTCTTTAAATTTTGTTTACGAATAGATTTAAATGACAACAGAATGGGGTGACATAAACCCAATATTGATGTATATTTTTGAATTTTTTAAAATTACATGTATGTTTTTTATTATATCTTGGGTCTTTATTCTATATCTCTGGCGTTTTTTAAACATCATAACATTTGTAAATATAAATAGTTCAAGTTATTTCTGATGAAGTTTATCGAAAGCTTAAATGTTTTCTGTGGAAATGAGCTCTAAATTGGGTATTTTCAGAAAAACGTGGTTTTCGCTAAAATACTACAAATTTCAATGATATTTTACATATAAAAACAAGTTTCACTCGTCTACGATATTTTTAAAGTTATATTTCAATTCTACTCTTAAGGGACCGAAAAATGTAAAAAAATGTATATGTTTTTGATAAAACACTTATTTCCTCAAAGTAAATTTTACTTGAAAGTGATTGAAACTATTCTGTTTATTATTATGAAAATATTTTATTAAAAAAAGAAATTTGTAAGTATTGTGTTCTACGACATTTTCTTAACGACAAGTTATTTCATTTTTTTAAAAAAAATGTTTAATTCCGAGTGCGATGTTGAAATATTTCGATGCTGAAGTAACTTTTTTTGCATTGTTGTTCGGAAAGGAATGGTGTCAAATACATATAATCTGTTACATAGAAATTTAAAGTTCATATATACAAAAAGGCACTTTAATTATATTTTCAGATTTATCAAATTATTATGTTACAAAGCAAAACGAGTTTACAATGAGTAAAGTCAAGTGATTCGTCCTTGTGAGAAGGAGTAATTGAGGAAATAGATCTCTGTTCCCATAACAATGGTACAAACACCGAAATGAAGCTACGGTGTATTGTGGGCAAATACGTAAAGGTACTGGTTAGATATGTAGGCCTATGCGCTGTAAGTGGAGCGACTAGTGCTCTTCAGTGGGAATAGGGAGTTTTTTCCACCTCGAACGTTAAAGCATTATTGATCTTCTGATCATGCGCAGTTCAAAAGTTTCGCGCCATTTTAGTGCATCTGCGCATGCGCAGAAGATCGATATTGATGACTAAGACTGTCAGAAACTCCCCGGTGTCTGCAGAATAGGGATGCAACATCAACAACATCGATGTTGCCAAACAGCTAAGTTCAAAGTGAAAACATGAATGTTAAAAATACATCGTCCAAAAACCATCGACGTTTTTAAACAACGATGTTTTAAAGTTGTGTCCTCTAACCTTAAATTTCTGCGAAGCAAAATATAAATTAACAGTTGACCTGCACATTCGTTTATAATTAAAATTTAAACTGAAAACAAAGTTAAAACGCTTCTCGAAGTGCGAAATACGTGAAAAAAATGATGGATACACCAGGGCATTAAATCATCACGGGTAACGGATAATAGTCTTCTCGAAGGTAATACAAAACAGCGTTCATTTGGTTGGAATACACAGTGGTACCATCAGTTACTATTTCACATTTTAATTTTTACATATTTGTGATGATGAGCTTTTTTCTTTCACGAACAAAACATCGAAAACGTAAAAACATCAAGCACAAAACATTGCTGTTTAAAGAACATCGGCTTTAAAATATCGAAGTTTAAAGCATCGACATTTTTATAGAAACATGGATGTTTTGAAAACTTCAACATCGATGTCGCATGCCTACAGCAGAAGAGTGGTAGATTCTGCGAGAGGCCCTGGCAGGTCTTCTAGGCAACCATAGATAAGTACTTTTTTATTTTTAAATTTAGTTTCTTCCCGTTCTGCAGTCGTCTTTCAGGGATTGTGACGGGTTCAATGTTACACACAATGGGTTTATTTGGCAATCATCAGGCAAATGCGGGTTTCGGTATAAACCCTTCACCAGAGGTAATTACCAGAAAGAGAGTGGAGCAAATCCGAGAAGCTATGCGAGGCTCAAGATGTTATGAAGCTAACTAGTTCGAGAAAGTATATGCCATTTGTAGCGTTACTATATAGTTTTCTGTTTTGTAATAGGCCGTGTCCTCTGTACAGCTCTCTCTGAGGTATGTTAGCAAGAGAAGCAGGGCGTCCTTTTTTAGATTTTGACTTGAAGAACAACTTGCGAAATGTCATGAACCCAGAGAAAGATATTTTTTTTAAAAATTGTGAATGGTTCATTCTTTTGATACTGATTGAATAATCTCAGCAAACTGAGAAAAGAAACCAGGCACAGGTATGATGTCGCAATTCCCAACAACACCACTTTGGCTGGCAATAGATGTTAATAATAATAATAATAATAATAATAATAATAATAATAATAATAATAATAATAATAATGTCTTTATTAATGGCGAGGCTCAGGCCATAGGGCCTGCTCTTCCGCCTAACCCCGATGTTATGGTTCCAATGTCGGCAAACTTGTGTTCGTAAGTATACGATTGGTAAATAACTTACAAATACACCATTTGTCCTCTTAATACAATGTTACTTGGTAAACACTATTGCCTATCTAATTAAAAAATACGAAATATGGATTTACAAAATTTGGGCTTTAAGGTACGCACATAAAGAATGTACTTACTCCGCCTCTCTCTCTATTGATATTCTAAAATTTTCCGGTTGACAAATTACTTGAATGTATACGTTTTTGAACTATTTGCTTGCAACTGCAAAGGGCCATTAGTGGCTTGAGAACACTTGAAGATAATAAAGTGATGTGTGAGTCACTGCTACTGCACGCCCCGTAAAGCACCGCTGCATCGGGCAACGCCGCATTGGAAAGGTTCAGAATTCCTCGAGTCGTCCGCTGCAAGTGTAATAAGTAGGAAGTGCATTCAAGGTCCACGTCGTGTCCTGGGTGGAGACGAGTTCTTACGTCATGGATGACGATGCAACGCCGCGTGTTTCTGCGATCACTCTCGGGATTCTTTGTAATAGTGAACAGTTCCAGTTGGCTCCAGACCAACACCGCGCGGCGAGGAAACGCCTCTCATTCCACGAAGTGTTTGCGTATTAGTTTTCGAAGAAGAAAGAGGAGCTTCGATTATGTCATTGCTTATCCCGATTTAATTATACATTTGATTTTTCAATCCAACAACAAATATTACTTGGAAAGCAATTAATTCATAGTGCAAATGTCACAAATTAAACCAAAGCGCTTGAAATTTATATAGCATTGCTCTTAATGGTTATTTTATCGGGAAGAGATGAAATGCTATTGTTATTATAAAACATTGTCATTGGCACACAATACTTGGTATCTAATTATGAAGACAAAATTACATCATGAATGTGTTCTTAGATACATAGTGTATAGATAGGCAAAGCCGATGCTGGTGTTGTCATAGCAGTGAATCTAAGAAATTTCACGTGTCGTCAATTTACTATCGTCCATGTCCAAACCGTTGTGCATACCTGCAAGGCAGGAAAGTCGTATTCACATACTTCATGCGTAGTTACGAGTAATAATAAGAAGGTGAACCCCTACCTGATGTATGGGTGTTATTTCAAACACAGCGTTCTTCTTCGGATGACACTAGAAATATTTTTCTGCATTCTTAATAATTGCATTTTCATAACATCAATTGTGTTCTACATAACATACATTACTATTTGTGTTTCAAATTTCCGAGCGGGGTAGAAAAAATTCAGATGTGTTGGAGCTACCTTTATTAGTCCAAGAATTAAATATTTGAACGAACAAAAGTGTAGTAGCTACTGTAGTAGATGGTGGTTCGAAGCAACATCAGATAGGCGATTCCAAGATTAACAAATAAGTGGCATTTAAAGCTTAACATTTCTCATTTCTGTGTGATAAAAGAAAAAAATATAGTATATACCCATAGATGCTTGTGACATGCTATACCAGTTCGTAATTTCCTGACTGATAAAACATCTTTTATGCAAATAATTTCAGTGTAAAAGGAAACATTAATGATTTTTTTCATTTCGCAACAAATTAGTTTCAAGCTACCAATACACTACACTAAAATAACTATAAGAATATATTAATAATGCTGTACATACTTTGAAGTCAAGGGAGGCACGCGCTGCAATCTTCACTTCGGATTGGCTTCACTTGTGTAGGCAAGACCATCAATCCCCTAGTCCTCTGTATCTCTGGGTCTGGATGGAGCGGGAGTTAATTAGGTTTTAATTTCTGCTAACCAATAACGGTGAGCAAAATTTTTAAAAAATTTGAATTTCTTAAGAATGAAATAAATGTTTAGTTTAAGATCGGTTTTAGTAATTACATGTGGTAAAAGCTAGTGGCATAAATGAATTAAACTAATAAATCTTACAAATAAAATTTTACAGTCACTCAGTAACAAATCCAATTTCTGATACAACTCCACATGGAGTTTATTTATTTACGTCAAAAGCAGTTAAAAACTGTGTGACGTGCTATGGGGAGAAATTAATTTGAAGTTACATTTACTGTTGCTGCAGCGCAGGAGTCCATCTCGTACCACGACAAAATCGGACCAAGGCACCAAAGCAAATGAATCAGAAATTCAGTTGTAGTGTCAAAATTCCGCGTTGTAATTCGATATTAGCAATATCAGCCAGACTGACAATCAATCTTACGGTTTAGACGTCAGTGTTGTTGATTGACAGGAGGATCTTTTCAATCGCAGAGCGGTCATCATCAGGACTTTAGTAGCGTCTGGGCGGAAAACGAAATGATATTCAGCCCAGACACTGTAATCTCTGAAAATTGTCATGTGAATAAAAAATGTGATAAAATAAATCAATAAAATCGAAGGTACCTAGACAACACTTGTTTATTAATTTCTACGCAGATATCAACGTTACTAGCAATATGTTAAAATTTTTTAGACAATATCACAAAAAATATCGCGTGTATTTAGGTATTAAGTAATCAATATTTGTTATTTAATTAGTGAATTGAAGTATTTAATTAAGAAAGTATGAAAAATATCCAATTTTTACGTTTGCATTGTATAAACTAATTACTGTCATTAAACCATTCGTGAAGATATAGAATTATTTACAAACAAGTGCCACTTTCAATTTTTGCATTATCATTTAAAAATTAGCTGGTAGCGAATTTCTAAGTAGTGTTTTTTGTATAGTATTTTTTTTGTATTTGTTTTGTGTACTGGACATCTAAATATTTTTTTATACAATTTTGTCCGTAAAACGTCATTTTTTTCATACTTTATTACAAGACCAAAAGTGTTCATACAATTCCGCTTTCAGAAGATTGCAATGTACTTGCACTCAGCTTTGAAGTATTAAACGTTGCACTACTTCATTCAATTCAGTTAGCATTTCAAATGAAATTGAAGTTCACCATAACACTTACAGCAAGAAAAGTATGTATAAAAATATGTGACACATTATTTTGTAAAATACTAAATCGCAAAATATTATAATTAACGATAATTGTAAATCAGATCTAACAAGATAATTAACTTGCTTTTATGACTATTCATTTCTTAACAATGAGTCATTCACTTTCCTTCGTTAAGTACGTTTTTCATCGTTACTCTGAACTGTTCGCGTGAAACAATATACACCTGTGGCGGATCAAAGTGGTTGGTGGCACGGAGGCCATCTCCCCTCCAAGCAACATTTAAAATGAATCAATATATTCCAAATAAGTCTCACACGGAGATCTGAATGTGGTAATTATTATGAATTATTTTGATAATTGTTTTAAGTACGGTACTACTTAATCAAAACTGAATTCCCATTATGAATTTATTCGTAATTTTATATTTCATGGTAATAATAATAAAAAAAAACTTTTCAAAACACAAACACAATTTCAAAAATATTCATGGGAGTCCAAAGTGAATTATTCCTTCTCCTCCGAAATATTTTCTGGATACATGTAATGTACCAATTATTTGTAGACTTACATATTTACAGATGTTATTGCTACGACACAATTTATTATAGTTCAACTACTTAATTGCATTAATTTATTTAATACTTTTATCATTGCAATTTAATATTTCTAAATTATTTCTTCCGTTTTCGAATTTATTTTGTTTATAACGATAAATAATTGGAAATAAATAATACTTTTATCGTGCATTTTGCCAAAGAGACGTACTATGAAATCAGATTTTTGCGCTGAAGCACTAAGCAGTATTATATGCGCGCCGTTTCTCCGGTCAGAGCACAATTGAACGAGAGAAAATGGTGGCACGGAGAATACAATATACCAGAGAGGTTTGACCGTGAAGATTCTCATACTCCAGCTGGTCTGCAGTTTCACAACATGGCCGCCCTTGTGGATAGTGAAATGTGTTCTCGTGTGCCAGTTATTGTGATTTTAGGTGCTACTGGATCAGGAAAATCCAAATTGGGGATAGAAATAGCAAGAAGATTCGGCGGGGAAATACTCAGCGCGGATTCTATGCAGGTTAGTGCGTAATCTTTGTGGTGAACGTCTTGAATCTGAGCGGTGCATTGTCCTTGAGGGTGACCACGAGGTGGAAGAAAATTTAATTCTTTCATACGCCCCGTAGATAGAAGTTATGTTTTTTAACGTTGTAGAATTATTATCAATGTTGAATTAGAATACACGAGACGCACGTTGAACCAGATCTTATAATTTTCTACGCCTTTTGTCCTACATAACCTTACATTCAATTTTTCTAGTTAATAATTTTTTACAGCTATGCAAGTGTATTAATCCCTCACATTTGAACGTGAATAATTATTTAAATATTTTTCCCCCTCATTCCATGCGATTCAATGTTTTTGGTAGTGATTTCAGGACATTTTTGTACATTTTATGTATCATCACATGTATCTCTTCTTGTGAGGTTCTCTGTAAGTTTCAGAAATCTCTTACTGTCATATAAAAACATATAAACAATGTATTGGAAATTTGTTGAGTGTAATTTACTTGTTTCATGTACTCCATACTTTAATTCTCATGTCTCAAACTAAATACATGTGATGGAGCATAAGTGCATGTGCTGGCAAATTGCAGCTCATTGGGTGCTTTTTTGTTTATAGAACAGTGAAATAATTGATCTCTAAATGCTTCACTTAGTTTTGTTGGAAATTTATTGGTTCTATGTGGTATTGGACTGCTATAGTAATGCGATGTGGTAATCTTCATGTTAGACTTCTGGTTTTCTTACACGGTAGAATTATAATTTTATATTGGATATTTTCATAAATTTAACCATATTACTTGATTAAATCTTTGTATATTTTTTCTTGAAGGTAATATTTTCTTTACAGTAAGAGCAAATACTATTGATTGAGTGATAATGAAGAAAACCTGCCTTCATGAGTTATTGATTTTCTGTACAGTTGCCTAGTTCATTGAAATAATGAACTGTATTTTATTGATTCATTTCAAAATAAGTTTAATTATGTTATGCATCCATTATCACTGTTTCCTTCCATTGTATCTACTGGTCTGTTGCGAATGGTGTTATGTAGTTAATGGTTAGATGAATGAGATAGACTTATGACTGCTCTATGTAGGCAGTATTATTCATTTTTTAAAATAAAAAAATAGGTTTAAAATTAAAACAACAAGGAGATTTGATTGGATTATATTTTCAACAATGATCATTGGTTAGGTTTCTGCTTGTGAATCCTGTGTATGTAGGAACTTCTTTTGTTTACCTATGTAATAGTTAGTGACATTTTAATGTAATGGGGGAATGGAAAAGTGCTTTTTGGTGTGAAAATGTGCAGTGTGCAATTTAATTTTGTACTTCACATCATTGTGGTAAAAGCAGAGAAACAATATTGTAAACTCTGTTACTATTTTGTCATCATTGTTTCGGATACAGTTGTTTAAAATTGAAAATTATTTATTTCAGAATTGGATATATGATCTGAAATGGCCTAAAGCAATTTACTTCAGAAAGCATTAGTACATTACTTGTGAGTGAATAGATTGTCTTAAAAATTGAAGGATTTATGACTTATAGGAAATTTTGAGAGACATTTAGCTATTTTTTTTTTCTTCCTCAGATTTTGGTTTATTTTCTGACCAATATCTTAAAATATATTTTCAAAATTCTGAGTGTGAAAAATGAAGTTGTTGTGCTTCATTTATTTGATGTAGTGATAAATAGTGGAAATGCATGTGACAAGGAATTTTTCAACTTTCTAAAAATTTTGTTGCTTTCAAAGAAGGATGACTGTTATAATGACAACAATCATTCAAATGAAATTATGTTGGCCAATCCAGACGGCCGTGGTTGCCAAGGCAAGTGAGCGCGGTTCGTGGGATCGCTGGTTCGAATCTCGCGTTGTGTCATGTGCGTCACCTGTGTTGTGGCATGATTGGCATTCTCGCCTACCTTGTTTCACCTTTCTAATCATAGCCGTTCATTCGTAGACTCTCCGGGTGGAGCATGTTTGTGAGGCATGTATGCTTTACACGGGGTGTCGTTCCTGATTTCCCTTGCGTTACGGCACGATGGGGAAGGCTCAACCACTACGTATAACCCTATAATCCTGGATTATTCTCCCCCCCCCGCCATATTAGCTTTAGTTTAGGTGTCATGGCCCCATGGGGTACCTCGGTTGCTCCTTTCAGTCTTGAAAAGAGACACGGAAAGGGGTCAATAGCTACCGGAATCCGATGAGGGTGTGGGTCCTAAACCGGCGCTGAGTAGAACGGTCAATGTAAAAAGAAGGGGGGGGGAGGGCAGGCCATTGTCTAGGGAGTCCGCGAGCAAGTTACCTGCGAGGTGCCAGGGAAGGCAAAGTACTGCGTTGGCCAGAGTTCCAAAAAATGTTTTATAATGTTAATTATAACAAGTTTTATAATGCATATTTAATAATTTGAGAAAAAAATGACGTTTATTGCGTTATTGTTATTTTTTTGAAAATAATTCGTAATGAAAACGTTGAATTGAAGTAATTTTAAAGTCATTTATGTTTATGTTATGGTTAAAATATTTTATTACCTTCTAATGTGATTGAAGCTTTAATACTGTCGATCTTGACACTGACGAGAGAAAATGATGAAATTTTCAGTCTCTTCATTGTGCTTCGAAATGTCTTAGCGGTCACCATCATTAAAATCTTGGCAATATTTTGGTGGTTCTTTTGCCCAAGTTCATACTCAGGTTTGCTTACGTCAGGACACTGCAGCTCCTACTAGGAATGGAAATATGGAAGAATTGTGTAAGAACGTTATCATAAGACGTGTTTGGGAAGTGCTGTAAAAAACTAATGGCATATTCGTGCACCCATTAAAAAAATCCCAAACACTTCTTGAACTTTAATAGGAAATATGCTATTAATCTTACGTGGTTTACTAGAGGACTATTCAAATGGAATGTTGCACTAATCTTATCTTACCTGAAATTATTTTCTTAGAAGTGGATGATTTCTGTCGAGGATATGCAGATAAACATTCTTGTCCTTTTATCAAATATTTTTTCCTATTCTCCAGCAAACTGTCATTGTATATGGTAACATTCTGAACAACTATTCATCTAAATAGTACTTTTATATTATTTTCGTAACCATACGGAAATGTTCGAAACAGATGGTTGTGAAAATTCAATCACCTTGAATGCTGTTAACATCCAGAGACCTGCATTTTGTTTGTTGACGTAGCTGCTTTTGTCCATACTTACGTGTTACTTGCATCCCACAGATAATGTAAAGCTTAATTCCATTAATAGAATCACAATCAAATAAACATTTTATTATCGTTTGATACAGTGAGATTTAATGAAAGGTAGTAGGTGGACCAGTGCAAAAATTCTGCACTTTGTAAATTATAGTTTTAAAAATTAAAATCTCACTGGAACCCAACTTCAATAGTTAGTAAGAACCTGTGCCGCGAAGTCCGGAATACGAAGTTAAACAGAACATTCAAAAATATCACAGTTTGTTGATTACTGCATAAGAAACATACAAAGGCCCGCTTTAATATGGGGCACCTCCTTAATCTGAACAAATTGTATTATTACTAAAAGGTGGGGATAAAAGCCACTTGAGGGTGGAGAAGGCATGCATAAAAACTGAAAATTTACAAATACAATCTGAATATAAAAACCATTAAATTAGAATGAAAATACGTGCCATTTGAATATTCAGACACATTTAACCTTATTGTTAACATACAACTTTAATCTTAATATTTAGTAATAAAGTAACCTTGATGTTTAATTACCTTTTGTAAACGTTGTGACATTTTTAATATAATTTTTCGGTATCTTCTGATCTTATATTTCCCCATGCGCCCTTCAGCCTTCTCTTCAACTCGCCTTTTGAGGAAATAAGTGTTTTCTTGACTCTTTAATCGAGAATTTCCCAAAGATTCTCGATGGGGTTTTGGTCGAAGATCGAGAGGATGTGTCTAAACAATTTGGATAGCTATATAGAGCAACCTCTCGTACCACACGAGCTTTGTATTGAGTCATTTGTCTTGATAAAATTAAAAAGGCACTCATCTCAAAATTTAGATAGTTCTGGAAAAATGAAGACTGTATTGTCAAAAAGGAAGACTGTAGTGTTCCTTCCTCACAGTTTCTTCAATGAATGCGATTTGCTCTACAAGAAGTGCCGACATAATGTTAGCCGCCCACCGTGCGTTATCGTCAGGTAAGATAATTGTTTTAGAGGTTCTGATTTTACTTTATGCCCCAATAGAACTCTTCCATCGCACTCAATTTGTTAAATTTGTTTTCATAAGGAAATGTGATATGCAACCTCTTTCCCTCTTCGTCAGTTTTTTGGGTTGGCTTTTCTGGGATCTTGGACCCTATTGTCTTCTGTTTTGTAGTCTTATGTCCAACCGTACTTCGCGGAATTGTCACGATATTCACGAGTTTTCTGGGAGTATGGGGTAACTGAGGGTTAAGAGCAGTTAGAATGCATTCCGAGATTTTATAGTCCTCACTAATACTCAATTTGTGACAACATTATCGTCCCATAAGATTTGCCAAATGTTAGTGACGTGATTGGAAGAGGCTGGGAAGTACATCGGAGCTTAAAAATTGTAGAACGTTTGAAAATAGTCAGAGGAAATGGTGGCAATGTCAAAAATACAATTGTTCATTTATTTCGTAGTCAAACGGATATATACATTGCGAATATGTATAAGATTGAATGATCGAAAATTGAAGTGTGCCCCTTGAAATTAACTCTGTATTTTGAGAGCAAAAATGTTAATATCGTCGAGAGATCGATTCCAAAGATTTAAAAATATTCCAATAGGTGCTTTATTTTGATCCATTGATGAGATAGCATCTGTAGGAAAGGGCGTTATATCTTAAATATATTCATTTAAATATTATCAATGTAAACAAAATCTTGTCGAAAAGGGCGTGTCAGTGTCAGAATTGATTTTTCTCTTTTTTAAATCGATAATATTTCACTTCATTGAAATGCAGCTCAACATTTTTTAGTGGTTCATTTGTTGAACAAGATGCATTTTTTAAAGATCTGATCAAGGATCGAATTGTCAATGAAGTAAATTAACTTGTTAAAAATTTCTTTTTAACAATAAGTTAAAAATCAATACATTAGTAAACTGTGTAACTGACGCAATACATTCCTTGTGATTGTTTTTAAACCAGTAATGAATGTAAATAAATTAAACATCATTGTTAGAAATTACGAATGACCTTGTGTAGTTAAAGAAGATTGAAAGCAAGTTTGAGAGATGTTGACGGAATGCAGTATGTAGGATATGACAAGACAATGGGACAAGAGATTGTAGATGTAGAAGTATGGTGTAGTTCGAATCACTTTAGAGTTGTCGATGGCCAATGAATGTGCGTGTGGTGGTCGGGGGAGGGGTCATCTTCTTACAAACCTTTTTTTAAATTGTCAGATTTAAAAAATACAGTTGATCACCTCACATTTGTAAATAGTATTACCATTAATTTTATATATATATATATATATATATATATATATATATATATATATATATATATATATATATATATATATATTTATTAATTCGAGCCCAACATTTTGAAAATAAGAAGAAAAAAATATTAGGGAGGAGAATGTCGGAACTCTAATTGCTCTCCCCGATTCCAAATACTTAGTAGGGACGCCCTGCGTTGTTATGATAATGTTAATTGTATATTTATGTTTTTCTTGAGCTGTGGGGTCTTATCAGAATTACCGTCGTTCCAAGAAGGCTTCGAGAAAAGCTTCATCTCACATTACTCCTTTTAAACTGGAAAAGGATTTTAGATAGTTGAGGAGCCAACATCTACATAACGGGCTACGACTTGTTCCTATCTGCTACTGCACAGTAGCCCGACTATGTTGAATGCGTTTAAAATTGTCTTGATTTTCACTCGTGATATCGATTTCCTTTGTTTATCTCATAAGAAGAGCTTTCTCCCACCAATTGTCACATTGTCACATTCAGTCCTCTGTAAATGTACATTGTAATTCAGTGTTGGCAGTCTGATGTAATTTTCGTATCTCAATTAAAGAACACGACTATATTGCAAAAGATCATCAGATAGAAAAAGGAAGAAATAATTAATCTCTATGGGACGAAGGACTCGGGAAGGTACTGTTAAATAATGGGGATTTTGTTGGCCAAGGCACGAACTGGTTTGTTGTGCCATCGAAAGAAAATAAAATATTTGTTTTATTATATTTTCATAGTCCAATAAATGAACCGCCCTTGGTGTTTCAAGCCACCATTTGTTTACTATTTCAAGATTAGGTCGTTTTAGAAGTTCGTGCAAGTTGCAAACTTCCAAAATTTCCGACCGTAATAGTCAAGGGTATATTGAATGGTGAGGTTTTAATTACGGCGAATAGGTGTTTATTCGCTTTCAAATAAACCAAATGGTAATAAAACTTATCTAGTGGGTTTCAGATGTAGCAATGTCCCTTCGTCTTCTGACATTTCTGCTTTTGTGTATATTTCGAGGTAAGAATATTCTAATAATTTAAGTGGAATATACGCCTACAGCTGCAAAAAATATAGTATCTAAAATAGCTGTGTGTGCTGCAAAAAATACATATCGATGTTGAGATTTTCATAGGAATTCGCATTTTGGGTATTTCCGTGCATTGCAATGAAGTTCGACCGTCAGTCCGTCCGTCCGTCCGTCCGTCCGTCCGTCCGTCCGTCCTTCCGTCCTTCCGTCCTTGCACTTCGGGGACCGGTACCTCGGGAATAATTCTTAAGTTATACTAAAATTATGTCTATTTCAATTAAATTAATAATGAATTTACGAAGCCTTCTAATCAATAACTGGGTATATGCCTCCCCGGCCATTGAGAGTTCCTTTCCACGGTTCACAAGCTTAATACCACACGGGCAAATCCGCCTTTCCACTTTTCGCAAGTACAATAACACAGGGGAAAATAAATGCGCGAGTGTGTCTTAAAGAGCCGTTCTGAAAAAGGTTGGTCTGCACTTCAGATAAGGCTGTTGACCGCAAATTTGGAGTGTTGGATTAAGTGGCGGTAGTCTCTCATGTGTCCTAAACGTATTCAGGGTTGCGATCAGTTTCTTCTTCACACGAATTGATTGTATTTAGTATCCTTTGCGATATCTTTTGTCAAGTAATCGTGATGTGGAGAGCCTGAGTTCATTAACCTATAATGTACTAAAATTAAAGATAATTAGAGGGAACACTCTTATCCCTTGTAATAGGTGGTGGATAGCGCACAAACGCATGCATAGAACTGACTGAGGACACGCAAAGCGCGAAATTGCAAAACAGCTGAGATTCGGGCGGCACACTTAATCTGGGTACGGTCAGTTTAACTTATTTCCTTCAGTTCAACGATTCAGCAATAAAATTCCAATTTAACAGTTTGTGTTGGCAATCGCACAATGCTGGCGAGTTTGCTCATGACACTGAAGAAATTGCTTGTAACTGAGCGCTCAATGAGAGTAGGTCGAGGCCTGTTGTGATTCAATACTTCGCAAAGTAAATGTTCGAACAGAGTGGTTCTGAATGGATTGTGCTGTGACTCATTAGACGGTGCGACTGTAGCATTCACCCAGAATGCACACGAGGTCCAGGGGTGTGGCTCCACGTATGACAACCACTTACCGTATAGTGTTTCCGAAGCGTATTCGAACTGACCACAGTGTCGACTTCCAAGTTTTACGTCTCGGGGTTGCCTCGCTTGTGCAAACAGACGGTGTCCTCTTTTTGAACGCGCCTCCCTCCCAGGTCGTCGCGATACAAACTGCGCCGCGTTGCGTTCGGTCAACATTGACATATACAAATTAAATTTTTTTGTACGCGCGTGTACAAATATTTTTGACCGGTATATATTTTCCAGGTTTACTCTGGGCGCGCATAACTTGTCAGTCAGGCTCTGGGAGGAACGCGGCTGGGAGAAGGAGACGGCGGCGGAGGTGAGGACGACACGGAAAGACGTTTAGGAGGCGGGGCACAGCGCCTCGCACCTGTCGCCCCGCCGCCGCCGCCGCCGCCGCCGCTGGGACGGGAGGACGGCGGGTGGCAGACCGAAGGACGGACTGCCATGCACTCCTGTGGGAACTAGTGATGCGACACAAGACGTCGATGTTCCCAAACATCGATGTGTTAATTAAACATTGACCAAAATCCATCGGTGATTTAAATTTGGTTTAGTAACCTCCAACATTAAATTCGTAAGCAACAAAATTAAATTTGACAGTTGCCGTGCGTATTAATTTAAAATTAATATTTGACAGAAAACAAGGT
>BOPP01000002.1:14470584-14482879 GCA_017312745.1 Gryllus bimaculatus | reverse complement strand
GCCTCGCCCGCCCCGCCGCCCCGCCGCGACGGTGCGGAAGAGGCAGCGCCACGGGGCGGGGCCCGACAAGGCTGCTGGGGGGGGGCGGTATCGGCCCGGCTCGCTACTTGCGCCCGACGCAATCAAGCGGCACTTTTAAATTTAACGAAAGAAGCCGAGAGATCCGCGCCGCCGCCCGCGCGCGCTCCCGCCTCCTTCGCCGCACCCCGTTTCGCTGCCACCGCCGCCGCGCGAAAAAGCGAACAAAAAGCATATCTTCTTTTGGCGCGCGCGAGACGGAGCGGCGCGGCGGTGGAAGCGGAGGTGGAGGCACGCAGCAGCCGACGACGGAAGCCCGCAGCGAGAGGAGGAGGAGAGGAGAAGAAGAAAAAAAGACACGCCTGATAAGGAGCAGCGAAGAAACGCCGCCGCCTCTCTTTTCAGCGCACACTTTTTTTTTTTTTTATTTCCTTCTCGAATGTTCCGTTCGTTTTGTCTAATAATAGAGGCGGCAGCGGGCGCAGAGGGGGCGGGGCGTTTTCTGCGTTTAGCCATTAGGCCGATTATCTGGCCCCGTGGATCATGCTGCGCGCGACGAGGCCGGGAAGCCGGCGGGCAGGCGGCGCCGCGGCGGCACGGGCCCAGAAGGCGGGGGCCGACGACAGGAATCAGCAGAAGAGCAGCAAATGCAGCGTCTGTTATAAATGAAGAAGCGCGGGCGAGCGGCCGGCGGTTGCGATCGGAGGGCGTGCCAAGACACCACTCGTCGCCGCCGCGCCTTGCGCCGCCGTCGTCGTAAAGATATACCGCCACACTCTGCGGCGACGCGGCGCAACGCGCGATGGAGCGGCGACAAAGAACTACCCTGGGGGCTAATTCGCGGTTTTGCTCGTGCGTGTGCGGCGAGGGGCGTCGGCGGGCGGCGGGCTGATTGAATGCGCGGAGCAGTACGCGCCCGAGGCCGCCTCCCCCGCAATGCCGCTTCCCTCGTCGCGGCGAGTCGGCGCGGAGGGCGCTCCTTAACGGGCGGCTCGATGGGCTCGGGCCTGCTCGCGCGGGCAAGACTTGTATGAAGCCTGCAGATCTGTTACTGGTCGCGAGCACGAGCGGCGGGATGGAAGCTTGTGCATCACGGATGCGAAAATTTCAAGTAGTTCAATGACGATTTAGGTTTCAGTCGGAAAAGTTTCATATTTTCTGCACTGTTTTAATTAAAACACAGTACGTGGTGATTGGCAGTACTCAAAGTCTGTTACCCGAAAGTTTAAGTTTTTTCAAAAATATTCTTAAATGTGAAGTATAACAATATTAATATTAATGAAAAATACTGAAGAAGTGTTGATTGTATATTAAAATTCTTGCAACTCAACTTGCCAATTGTGGAATTTAATTTATGTCTGAATTTGAGCATAATTTGACTTCTGTTGTGCTTAGAGATGTTTGATATCAGTTTTCAGGTATGTGTCCCAAATCAACTGTGAAGAATTCTAGGTATGAGTCAAATAATTTAAATTGTGGTATCTTTTTAAGTACAATAAGCGGGAAGAAGTAAAGAGAGGAAAGAAATGTGAATGGGAAGGGTGACAAATTCAATATCTAGAAACCACGGATACGGATAATTATCAAAGAGAGTAGTAACAATGTGATAAGATGTACACACCTTTTTTGGTCATCCGTTCTACATTTCATTCGTAGTATTTCCTTGGATTTCTTCGAAACCTATTCCGGAAACAAATCCATTCACAATGTAGAGACCCAAACGGAATATTTCCCTGAAAGCATTTGCTTTCCCCAACGGCCCAGCAGTTCGAGTGGCTGCACTCATATTTCGCTTAATCACCGGGCTCAGTGCATCCGCCGCGACCTGCGAGGCCGCAACGTCCGCCCAACAGCCTCGGCTCTCGTTCGCGCCGGAGGCAACCGCGCCCTTCCAACACACGTCCCTCGCCCATCCCTCGCGCCTACTGACCCCTCAACCCCCGCCGCCGCGCGCGCCCCGCCCCGTGTCCGCGCGGTCGGACTATAAATAAACCGGGGTTGGCGCGCGACCACGGAAGAGCGCCGTCTGGCGGCGGTTGCGGGTGTTCCGCAAACTGCCCCCCGCTGCGTGTAACGGCCCCGCAAGACTTTTGCAACTTACGTCGCTGGGCGCGCCCCCCTACTGCGCCCGCCCCCCCCCCGCCCACGCCCCGCCGCGAGAGGCGCGCACGGGCACCGTCTTGTACGGCACCTGGCCCAGCTCGGAGGAACCACCCCCCGCGGCGAACAGACCCATCGCCTGCCGCCCCCCGTCTCGGACCCCGCAGCTGCGCGCAGCGCGCGGGGGGCGGCGCGGCCGCGCCGCGGCGAAGAATCGCGTGGCAGCGGAGAATCGCCGAGTCGCCTGACTGCGAGTTAATGAGCTGCGTCGACGCGAAATCTCTTGCCCTGTAATTAGCCCCCTCGGCGGCCGGAAATTGTCGCGAAGTGATGTTGTTCTCGGGTCTTTTGGAGACGGTGCGTAATCCCGAAACATCGAACACACTAGAACATCAAAGTATATTCATGTTGACCAGAAAGGATAGATTTTCGTAGGACTTTTTTCGTGTGTTAAATTGATATATTTCTTTATCGCCTAATAGGAATTAATCCCGCAGTATCATGGACATACAAATTATAATGAATGATTTACTAGAATGTTCACTAGCATCCGCGGCTCGAGGTTCTGTCTTCTAGCTGTCGGGTGACGGCCGCTTCCGTTGGCAGATTGCCGACGGTTTCGCCTGTCATGTCGGCAGACTTCTTCACGAATGACGTCACAGTTAGGATCTCCGTGACTCCGTGTTACTTATATGTTTAATTCAACATAAATAAAGATACGTATGGATAATTCCAGAATAACAATATGTCTTGGCATAAAATATTACTGTTCACACCCATTCTTTGCAAAACCTTGATTTCAGTGTTGACACAGTTTCGCAGAATGTTGCAGTGTACTTTTTTGTTTTGTTAAAGTCATAGAATGCCGATTTACCATTGATAAAACAGTGACAATCTTTTAAAGTCTCACTAGAAAACTGTTTGTCAAGACCTATCGGATTTACAAGTTCTTGTGTCTCTTTGCGAGGATTCTGGAAAGCTCTCCAGTGCTCTTTACCGGGTGTTTCTGTAAAAACTTCTTGTTTGGTCCGTGAATGATTCGAGTATGTCGATTGGCGGCCCAAATACCCCTTTGTATCATCCAATATAATCATCTCTAGTTGCAGTTGGTTTAGAGACACTATTCTGACCGTTGTGAAACTTTACTGAGTATATATAGTTTGTTTTTTAACTGTTTAATTTTGTAATGACAAACATACTACACAAATGGGGAATGTTTTTGTTGGCTTAATTATTATTAATATGAGCGTGCGTTGGAAACCATTGCAATACGAATATGTGCCTAACCCACCGTTCCTATAATAGTCGGTATTTTATTGTATAATTGAATGGTTTTTACGCAAATATTTTCAGGTGTTGGGTAAAATTCTATTCATTTGCTGTATTTATGGTTTTGTACCAATTTGACGCTATGTGCTTTTAATTAAGTAAGAAATGTAACTGCTTGCTTACTTCCCAACCACCCAAAGCAGAGTTCTTACGTGCAACATGCAACGCCGCGTTAATGTTTTTTTTCGTTACGTTATGTCTGAGAAGAGAATATGAAAATGAGCATTAGATCAACAATAAATAGCCCGATATGAGAACTCGTAAACTACGATGTGCTTATGTTTGAGATCGCACAGCGAACGTGCATGGAAGTTCGCTGAATGGCAGGACAGGGAGTGCCTTGCGCTGTGGAGCCTTCCAGAGTGGTACCATCTCGGCCTGCTGCGGCCCCCGCGTCCACCCCCACCCCACCTCCTCCACATGTCTCGCGGAGGCCGCTTCGCCAGAACCCTTGTCAACGGCCGCGCGCCTCGAGAGGGCCCTGGCCCGTCCCTCGCCCCCTACCTCCGCCATGCCAGGCGAGAGGGGGATTAGGCATTATCAGGATAATTCGAGCGCAGCTGACAGCGTGCGGGCGGTCCTCTGGTATTATTTTCTGTTTCCGTCCCCCCTCCGGCCCCTTCCGCCGCCGCCGTTCTTTCGCCGGGGAGCTCACCAGACGCGGCTCCGCGAAAGTTAAACGAGAGAAGAGAAGGTGGACAAAAGCGGAGGGCGGAACGGAGAGGCGGCGGGCGGGCGGGGAGTAGCGCCTGGCCGGACCGCCCACACGCGCCTTCGTCCGAGCGCCGCGAGGGAAGGCTCTTCTGTCAAATATTGAAAAATACGGGCCTGGCAGGGGGCGGGCGCGTTACGGGCCACGGACTAGTCCGGGTCGGTGGTCGACGGTGTCCGGCGCCGACCCGCTCCGGCGAATTATACGAGCCGATCTCGCCCACCACCGCCCCGCCCTCGCCCCGCCTCCCCCGCTCGCGGATGTGCGCCGGAGGTGAGGAGAATGTCGCCCGGCAGCTGGCGCACAGCTCACGGTTTCGGAGAACGCGCCAGGCTCGATTTCGCCGCATACATAAAACACGCGCGCTCTCTGCCAGCAGCCAACCCGAACTTTGACTGTTTGTTTTTATTGTTCTCGACGAAAGTATTGCGCAAATGAAATGTCTTACCATCGCTTTTCAATCTCTGGTTTTATTTTGCTTCTAGTCGCTCTGTTTTACTAATTGATTGCCTATGAATAGTATCAGTTGGTTGCATCCGTCTAAGGCATGTTTTCAATAATTTATTTTCAAAGTTAACACTTTCAACGCGATGTTCGAGAAAGATAGGCTCAAATTAGAATTTTATCTTAAATGTTATGAAAGTTATTTTACCTCCGCGTGCTAAGAAGTCATCGATAACCAATATATGTTTAGTATAATAATGTATTGCAATGTTTTTAGTTTAATTTGATGTGGGGTTTAATTGTGACCTAGTAATCTGACTGTTTCAGCGTAAAATTTCCTGAATTGTTTGTTAAATAGCGAACCTTTACTTGCTCTCTTCTTCTGGTTACTCTGTTCTTTTTCGATTTCTTCTTCTTTTTCTTTTCTCTGTATTCTTGTAAAGTTTTTAGTATTTGCTCTTATTAAACAAGTAAAATTGCGTTATAAATTACATGGTTTTCAATACTTCTTAGTATCATGAAGATGAACATGTTACTCTGTTACTTGTGTGTGGGTGTTGTGTAGTCGCGACCATTGTGCCAAGATTACAACAGGATGCTGTTGTGATAACGAAAAATATTGTATTGTAATGACATTAAATAAAACAGCATTACTATCAATAGAGAACATCGTTGAGGTTAACGCATTACTTACTATATTTTGACAACAATTTTAATGAGCTTCTTCATTCATGTTATTTTGTCCAATAACTATGAGAAAAAGGCTTAGGTTAGCTCGTGTAAAAATTATTGTGATCTTTCTCGTTGTTTTTAAAATATAATTAATATTCACAATAAATCACTTTAGTAAATTGGAATTCTGAAATGAAGTATTTTCTTTTATTTCGTATTGCGTATTGACTAAAAGCACACTTTTCCTTTGTGTTTTATTTTTTATGCAAGGTAATCCTGTATGAATTCCTCCAGAAGTACGCAGAGATCTGGAGTGAAAGAATTTGATGTTTTTATATTATGTATTACTGACTCTATTGAGATACGTTGACATTGAGGCATAACCCACAACCATTAGATATAATTTAGGAGTTTTATGGAACAGTCTTTAATTATAATATTGAAAATGCGCTTATGGACTTTTCATTGTCTGTTTATGTAAACGGATACCCACGAAAATAAAATGATCGTAACGTTAAATTGGAAGAGAGAATCTGAAAGCTTGGAATGTGACATTGATTAGCGGTATAGATAATCTTGATAAAGATTAAATAATTATGATAAATGAGAAGTTTGTATTTCTAGATTGATGGGATTATTCTGTTTTATTTCACCACGAACTTAATACTTAGCATGCATATAGTATAGAGAGAAGACAAATTACAATCGGTAGTTCAGGAAGGATAAATACGGCTAGCAAGCAAAGTCGGAGGGTAGATAAACTGTACCTGAGAAAGTAGCTTCATTCGACCGCTATTTTTCGGAAGAGACGCTCTATCATTTGCCTTCGCGAACGCCGGCAGCAGGCGTCTAAACGAGCGCAATAAAATTCGGGCAGCGCCGAAGACGCACGTGCGACGTGTCGCCGCAGCCTCCCCTCCAGCCGCACACCTTCCAGCGCGCGGGCGGCCCACGCGCGGGGGGTCACGTCTGGTTCCCGGCCGTTCCGGCAGATGGCGCGGTAGCGCGGCTAATCTGGCGCTCTCCCTGGTCAACCCGGCGCGGGTGGCTGCCTTCTCCGCCAAGGCTGGTCGCTCCGCCCCGACCGGCGTGCCGGTCCCGGCCCCGGCGCCGCCGCCGCGCCGCCCCCGCGCGCTGAGCCCCGCCGACGCAGACGAATACCAATGCGCCGGGCGCCGCGGATTAAAACCGCCCTCACGACCGCCGGCCGAGGCGCGCGCGCGGCCTAGCCCCGAAGAAATGGGCGCTAGTTTAGTACTGTGGCGCCGGGCGCCGAACCCGCCATAAAAATATACATTTTTCAGACCGGGGGTCGTAATTAAAAAGTGTTATATTTTCAAATCGGGAGCGGGTAGGATAGTGGAATAAAGACGGTGCGAGCGGGCGCTAGCGGGTGGTGTTTAATATGACAGATGTCGCCACCATACCGCCTTCGCTCGGGAGGAGTGGTGACGCCAGCGCCGAGCCTCCGCGGTTGCCAGGCGGCGAGGAGGGTCCACTAGAAGCGAGACGAGTGTGGCGTGGATGGCTCACCTTTGCAATGGTGTTGCAGGTTCTTGTGTAGTTGGCAGTGTGTTGTATCGGGTTTCACCATGCGATTTAAAGACCCATTCTTTCTTTTTTGGGCTACCAGATGTTCCATTTGTTTGGAAATCACTGACGTTAGGCTTACTGGTCTGTAATTGGAAATGCAATTGTTGGTCCAGAAAACTACAATAGGAAAGCAACGTTACGCTGAATTAATTGAAAATAGTGGCTTAAACGGTAAATGAATTGTACTGCAGTAAGCTTATTCGGAACCTGGCTCCATTGGTCACAAAGGTTGAGAGCACTAGTCAAGTGCGTTGACCCGCGTGAGCAACTGAGTTGTCCTCCGGGGGCGTGGGATTCCGTAGGTCGAAGGGCTGCCGCTCCCTGTTGCGTGGTCCTTGCCCTTCCTCGGGTATTTTAAATGCACTGCCTCCAGGGATTTCCCCCCCCCCCCCTTTTCGGGTTAGACACGATCTCATATTCCTGGTGTTCGTCGTATATCAGTACTGTTTCATTCTTAGAGTAGCATTTCTCTCTATGCCACGTATTCCTCGCCGCAGTGAATCATTGTAGTCAAACACCGGAGATGGGCACGGCTTTTTGAATAGTTGTTATTCATTAGGTTTTTGTGCCACACACGAGGTATGTTGGGACGTTGTCAAATCTTTTAACACTGCTTTATTTGAAAAGTAGCAAGGGGAGTTTATTTTGTTATATATTAATATTATATTCACAATGTATATATTATCCTTGTTGATAGCCCCAACAATCATTTCGGATCTCCAACACGTTCGACGTGAAGACTCCTTCGGTGAAAGGTGGTATTCACTACTGCAAGAATCTTGTTAAGGAGAAAGGTATCTTAAATGATATGTTGTTGTGCTGTACAGTAATGCCAGAAATGTCCAGTTCATCAGGCATCAGCGACTAGTATGGAAAGCGGCGTGTCAAGGGGTCACATCTTCTGTTTGAACAGAGGACGTGTGACGTACGCCTGGACAAGTTCAGGGAAAGCGCACGTACTAATCGTCTTCCACCCGAGTGTCCGTGACAGGAGTGGAACCGTCGCTCTGGGGGGACTCGGACTAGGAGGCTGGGGGTGTTTCGTGTGGGTAACAGGACCACCAGCGACGGGTCGACTACTGCCTGCGCGGCAGTCGCCGGGCTTTGATGAGGGATTGAAAGGTCCGGATGAAGATGCTGTTGGATACATTCCAGGGCGGGGGGCCTCGGGCGCCGTGTGTGGTCGGCGAATTCTGGTCCGCCCATCGCCCGTGCCGGACGAGGCACCGGCTACGTCTGCGCTATTTTATGGCGTTTCGGTAAATAAACTTGTTTTACAAGTTCGTGGTTCGTACGTTTTGCAGTTGCATTTCCCGTCTGGCGTGAATCAACTCGTGTTAAAAATCAAGGAATTTGTGAAAAATAAAGAGTTTTCGATGTCGGACGTGGATCTTGCAGTTACCAACTTGTGATTCATATTCGTAGGATTTAATTGGATATGTCTGTGTGTGTGTGTTGTTTATTTAACATTTGTTGACTGCGTTGGTTGATTTAATACTTTGTGGTAGACGAGCGGTACGTTGTGGTAGACGAGCCGAAGGAAGAATTGTATTCTAGCCAATTCCTAACGTGTGTTTTGTTGTCGCTGTGTAGTTGTTCTGCCTCATTGTATGTAGAAACGAAGCGTGGTGCGATACCTAAAAAATATTCACCTCGTAGTAAAAAAGATCGTTGAATTACCAGTTATTACATTTTTACTTTCTCACGTACTACAAGACTTTAAGTATTACGGAGAACGTATTGTAATGTTGCGGCAAAAAACGCAATATTTACACAGAAAAAAATACACCAGGCTTTATTTAACCGTGCATTTGACGTAAACAAACTGTTTACGGTGTCACCCAATCGGGAGCTTAAACGTCTCCACTGTGCCGTCACTGTAGCGACTGGATGAAACCGCAACAGCTGATACACGTCAAGTGCACGACTAAATTAATCGTGGTATAAACGGCGATTTTCCCAACTCTCCCCTGGCAGATATCAGCTGTTGTCAGTTTCACCCAATCGGGTGCTTGATCGTCAAGATAGTGACGTCATTGGTGACGTTCAAGCTCCCAATTGGATGAAACCGTCAACAGCTGATACCTGCCAGGGGCAGAGTTGCATAAATCGCAGTGTAGTATCGCGAGGGCCCTGAAAAGTGGATAACTATCCCTGAATGTTGTAGTAAATTACTTTCTCTAACACATTGTGTAGTCCCAATTTATGTGTTGTGGGACCTTAATATGGAACAAATACGGCAAAACGCCTACCCGTCCATCGGTGTCCGTCCGTGATGAACAGTAGTGCCCTTAATCGTTCAGAATGATTTTCTTGAAAATTAATATTTCCCCGTTCATGTGGCCGAACTCGAGGTCCAGGGATCTTAAAACGGAGTAATTGATTAGCGGGGGTTCTTTACATGAAGGTTTTGATCAAGTTTTGGATCATCAAGTTTTGGATCAAAATTGCAAAACAGTAACATTGTAAAAGTATTGCTTAAAGTTTTTTTCCTTAATGAAATCTGTTCCAAAGATATAGTGCGTATATAATCTAATTTATTACTTGTTTACTTGGGCCCGTGATTCAGTAAATTAGAGGTGTGACTAAATTGTTTATTTTGTGGAATTGTAATGTCCTCGGATACTTCCATCTTTTAAAATCTTTCAGAAATACATGAGCATAATGCGAAGGAATTCAGACAACTTGTAGAAGAAGTGATTTGTTATCACAGTTCAATTGCGGAGGAATCATGTTATTATTTCCATAGAAAATCGAATGTGTTTTTTATGTTCGTAATTACGAAAGAATGTTCAAGAAATAGAAAATTCGATACAGAAAAATATCCTTCATTTTGAGGTTAATCCCCAGTGTCATGACAAAATAATTTCCTTGTTAGAAAAGTGGGTAAATCAGATACTTTCAACTGAAGTATTGGCATGATGTTTCCGATTTTCGATTTCTCTAATCTTTTTTCACAATTAAAGATTTAAAGCTCTATCTCATTAATAAAACCTTTATAAACTGTCATTGTCGGTTGCCTTTGCAAATTGGAGGTGTTTTTGCGAGGAGAATTTGTTGGAAATGTGTGTATTAATAGTTTCTTTTTGGTGTGGATATGGGGGTAGGAATGCGAAATCATTGTCGATATTTTTATAAAATCGTCGATGTAATTAAGATCTATATTTTGAAGCCGATGGTGTTTTAACGTTGATGTTTCGCGTTCGATATTATTACTTGGTCGATATTTTTTTAAATTACGAAGTCAATCATTAAAAATTCTGTACTAATTTTCAGAAATCCATAAAAATGACAGAAAAATAAATAAAATCGACGTTTCTTCAATAAAGATACCTCTATAAAGTTTTGTTAATTGCCCTGATGTTTTGTAGACTTTGCCTTGTCAATTAAATGTCTTAAAAGTTAATAAACCAGACCACTTTAATATTAAATCCCCCTCCCTCGCTGTGTTAACTTCAATGACTACTAATCCAGTTTTTTAAAACATCTTAATCCAGTTTTTTAAAACATCTATGTTAAATAGCATCGACGGTTTTGGGTCAATGTTAACATCGATGTTTTTAATTTTGAGCACCGATGTTTAGAAACATGGATGTTGTCCTGGCTTAGTGGTCGCTTGAACCTACCGCTTTCCTCTGGCTCGCCGAGACGTGTTGAATTGGATTGGGGCGGGGCGGGGCGGGGCCAGGTAGGGGCGGAACTTGCACGAGACGCGGCCGCTAATTGCTCGGGGCGCCGACTGCGGCGTGACGCGAGTGTTAGGGCGCTGCGCGGGCGGAGCGCCGGATGCCCTGCGACCCGTGCCCGCTTCCGTTGCGCACCGACGCAACAAATAAAAAAAAATAAATTAAAAAGGCCGTTAGTGCCCTGCCCACACGACGAAACGAAATGGAAAACTTCGTGGAGTGCTCGTTACGAGTTGTGTTTCTTGACTAGTATTTTGTACTTAAGAAATGTTGAGTAAAAAAAAAAATCGTGAACGTTACCAATCGTGATGATTTTTTTGTTGAAAAATTAAGGAACAAGCGTTACGGAAGCGGAGACGTTGCTCCAGAAACGAAATGTCGGTGTCCTGTTCTCGAATTATTTTGAAAGTTGAAATTAGTAATTCATGATCTCTGGAAGCCTTTCCGATGTGCTATCATCACCGTTCACAGGCCAGAGCCAGCTCCAGTGCCGATGGCGCCGTCATCTTCACACCTGACGGGCCGAAGCTGCGTCCGCGACGCAACAGGTGGAACGGGCGGGAGTGCATTGTTTTGTCACGGGAATCTGAATAAGCTCAGTTTCGTTCTAGTGTTTGCCGACGTCAAAGCAGGAATGTGACGTCCGCGCAGGTGGGCGCTGTTCTCTTGTTGGAGTGCGCCCTGGCAAGTGAATAGCTATTAGTAGCGCTTTCTTTTTACGAACGGCATAAAACTTGCGCAAGTGGCATTTTTGTGCCAACATGACTTTACAACTACATGTGAAGTGTTACCTTCTTGCTTATTGTGGATTTCTAACGGCTTTTCGCGTGTTTTGCGAAATGTCTGTGTAGTTGATTGCCGTTGAAAATGAATAGGTAATGAAAGACTAATGGAATATTTCTAGTAGTATTCATTAAAGGAAATTGTTATAAAGGAGTAACTTTGCTGTTTATTTCGCTTATCCCGCGTGTTTTATAAGACTTGCTGCTTTAATTGAGGATTATGGATTTTTTCCAGAAATATGTTTTAATGTACCAAAAGTTTTTGATACTTTGTAAAATCACACATATATTGCCATTCATTCACCCAGTCACCCTTCATCCAGAATATTGCAATTCACGGAGATTCATATCGAATCCTATAGGTAAATTGGGGACGCAATAAAGTAACGAATGTGTTTTTATTGTCAGATATTTCTTTGATTCCACTTGATTGATTACTGTGAGTAATTGACACTTGTGCAATCTTTTAACTTCAAAAATACTATACTGATGTTGATTTTGTAATTTTGTGGTTTTAATTTTTGTGCTAGAAGGTTTCTCTTGTGTCATCACATGACGCCTAATAAATATTCGACTGAACGATTGTCAGAATCTTTCATGAACAAGGTACAGTGGATTAAATTGTTATGTTGTATCTAGACAGAAGTCTTGTTGTGGATGGAACATATCCTCATTGTCTTTCTCCCCTGTGCTTCCCCAATTGCGACTAAATTTTTCACGTTGATCACGTAAATCCATCCGCGAATGCTAAATAGCTGTGTATAGTGCAGTTCTCAAAATGTGTCAGTTACAGAAGTACGAGGTTACCTAAAAGTAGAGAGAAGACTGTCCATGTGTAGATGTCTTGTTTTAAGATAACAAACGTGTTTGTTGTTGTTGGTTGTTGTGAAAATGGTGTATGAAAGGCCCGGACGTTCTCTGTTTTGCTGCCCAGACGGCCACTCCAATGATTTTAGTAC
>BOPP01000002.1:14445799-14468262 GCA_017312745.1 Gryllus bimaculatus | reverse complement strand
GTCTTGGTATAATACTGACTTCTCAATCACCGAAACCTCTTTGTGATAAATGTACTTGAAGAAAGTCAGGGAACGTAAAGAGGAAAAGTTAAAAGCTTCTTGTTTAGTAAATTAGGTAAAAGTTCAAATATTTTGTAACAATAGGTTGTCGTTTTCTCTCTCTTTAAGTGCATATAAATTCTTTTTACGTGCCAAAGAGGGTTATGATCACCTGATTTCTCCACTCGTTCTCTAAATTTGCCAAATAATTTGCTGCTGTTCTGTAAATAGAACAAATTCCAAATCAACAGAGTATAAAAGAAATCGTTTTGGAACAGGCGATGCGTGTCGCTGACTGCGCTGACATCCATTCGCTATCTTTTTTGAATATAATTTTTTCTAGTTATTCTTTTATTCCAAATCCCATAACCTTTTGTCGTTACATAATCATTTATTTAGTTTGTTAATTACTTTAAAAAATGAAATTATAAGTGAGTTGATAATTCAGTGGAGTAGTAGATTTCGGAAAAATTATTTACCTGGAAGTGGTGTCTCTTGCATAAACCAAATTGAATTTGATTTGTTTATTCATATAGTACTGAAACGTATGACATGAAGTTGGTGGATATTAATACAATAACTGTAAATATTTGTTTTTTAAATTTATTTTACTGAATAAATGTTTCGTTTACTGTGTTAGCAGATCTTTCAGTTTGGGTGTTGATTAACAGAACGAATTCGTAAAGAATATTTTATTCAGTAGTTGTAACATCGCTTTTCGATTCAGTGTACAATATAGCAACGCGGGGAGGCAGGAAAATTTCGCTTGCAGTTTCTGCCGGTGATTCATGTTCTCCCTCCCTTTCGTAAGTACTTTTTCGTCACGAGCTGTGAAATTTGGACAGATGCTTGATTAGTGATGTCTATCGCGGTTTTTGTAACGTCGTTGTGGTAACGTGGCGACGCGAAAGAACGCTTTTCAGGAGCTCATGAAAACAGGTGTTTTAGTTCTAAACTAGCCTACATTTTGTGATTTGATTTGTGTGTAATCATTGTTGGACTGTACTTTGCACATGCTTATAGTCATGTAGTGAATTGTTGAACTTGAGCACTGGGGTAAATTTCTAGTCGATTATGTTATATTGAATTTATCATGGTATTTATTTGCAGCGAGAAATTAAGTGTTACGAATTATTTTATACTTGTTAGATTTTTATTTAGAAGGAATTTATATCGTGGTTAGGAGATAAGCGTGATGTTTAAATTTTCGTAGTTTTAGATATTGTCAATTCCCCAAATATTGCGAAATTTCTGTGATCTGTTTATTACAAAACAGTACAAAAAATTGCAGTGTCCTAATTTTACTGGAAAGTAAACGGGAAAAGAATGCATGGTGTTTGCTTCTGTTCCCAATTCTGCGGATCATGCAAACTGCGCGTAATTAGTTTATATATTAAGGGGTGCTTAGTTGTAGGAATGTCGTAATGTCGGGATGGGAACATCTCAGTTGCTTCCCAATGTTTACAGCAATATTTTTAATTTGCGATTTAGAACTTTAAAAAGTTTACATAGACACATAACGAAGGCCCCAGTAGTCCTAATGAGTTCGGCATTATTGATTATGAATTATAGACAATCTAAATTTGTTTTTCTTAAAGTACGTGAACACAAATGTATAATAATGCATTCCTCTCCTCTCATATCGTCGAAAACATCGCTGTATTTTGAAAAGTTCGTGGATGAATGCCAACATTTAGATCACTCTTTGAAATGACGTTGCTTCATCCCTCTACCTCATGACTGATTTCACTTTTTCTTTGTGAAGTACTTACTATTGTAATGTCTCGTTTCTCTAAATGTCACGTGTGACGTGCGTCTCTCAGAGAACATTACGGTCTCAGCCTTGTCACTTCGCACGCGCGCATCACTTCTCACGGAGGGCACGGGGGCAGGAGAGAGAGAGAGGGAGAGAGGCGATGCGGTTGGCCGTATTTGTTCCGTTCGTTGGCGATTCGGCCGCGCGTGGGTTCTCCGTCGCGTGATTGTCAACTTGCTCATCATGTTTATTTCCAAACTCCGAAGCCAGATGCATCCCCCCCCCGCTCAGATCAACGTGACTGTCGGCGTGTGGTCGGCACCGTTAATCCATCTTCTACCGTGCGCTGTGGGGAAATGCATGCTCCTTAAGCCACTTGTTCTCTAGCGTTTACGCCCGGGCTGAATTAATAATTAACTCCCAGTATTTTTTTAAAATCCTTATTCCACCCTTATATCTGCTTTGTATGTAGGTTTCTCTGCTCATTGTGGCGGAAATTTTGTGCCGGGGTATCGACCTTCCGTGTTTTGATTGTATGTGCCAGCTGTTTGTTCTATAATAAACTTTTGTGTCGTGTAATTGATTTACCATCTTCTAGAAGCAGCGATTTTTCCCTCTGCTGTGCAACTCCGCGCTTCCCTTTTCCGATACATTGTTCCGTTCGCGTTGATCCGCCTCTTCGTCGTTCTCCCTCTTTTAACATGTCGGCTCGCCCTGTATCGCCGTTTCCAAGCGTGTTCGCGCGCGCGTCGGTGCCGCCCGCCCGTGCTCTTCCGTGGCGTGGCGTGGCGTGGCGTGGCGTGCTTGCTGCCTCGCTTGGGGGGCGTGGCGGGGTGGTGGGCGGGCGGATGTTTTCAGCGCCGCGCCACCAGCGTTCAGCTGACCGAGAGTCGGTTGTTTATCGCATGGAAATGCGCAACCGTGTGACGGTTGCCAGCACAATGCGCGGAAGACCTGGCGCCGCGGCCGTATGTATTTTTTTTTTTGCCCAGTTCCCCGGTGACCTACATGTTTTTATTGCGCCGGAGTTTATCAATGAGCTGGAAGTCTCCGCCCCCTGCCCTTGGACGGAATCGCGCAAACCTTTTCCTCTTACGTTAATAGTTGGAGAGGCCGAGTAAAGCTTTTTTGATGAACGATACCGAACCATTCCGTCATGGCGTGGGTGTGGGGGTCGCTGCTTCCTCCTCCTCCCCCCTTCCTCCTCGATGATCGTGAGCGTGTCCGCTCTGTCGAGGTTGTCACCTTCGGTCTCTTTGTCGTGGAGCGGAGGGCGGGTTCTGAAGTCACGAGACATGACTGCCCCCCTCCTGCGCGCGGACGACTGTGTGGGAACGCCGGTGGCGTCTTCCTGTCGATGGTTGCGTTGGGTAACGTCCGCGGTGACAGTCGATTCGTCTTTTTAAATTGCACCCTTTCGAGTCACTTCTCCTTATCGTCGTGCAGGGCTATTCTCGTGTTATTATTTACTCGTTATCGAAACGTTGCCGGTTTCCATTCACTTCTTTCCGAATATGGCGCGATAGTTGGCGTTATCGTGATGACGTTTTATTAATATTTATGACGGTGATCGTTGATATTATTGTATTAATCGATATCTCTTGATATTCATTCTAGCCTATTGTGATTATATCGGGAGGTTAAAAATAAGTAGCCTAATCGATTACTTTGACAACCAACCAGAGAAATTCTCTTCACTTTGCTCTAAAGCTCATTTTTACAAATTCATTTCGTTCCAAGATAAAACAACAGGAACTGCATTCAAGGATCACTTTAACAGTAAGATGTAACTGCTCAATTTGTTGTATAACAATGTCTCAAAAGGGGGCTCGCACTTTCCATGGCAATGAGATAAGATCATGACGACGAATATGACGATATTAATATCAACATGGCAAAATATGTGGAACAGTTTGTGTGTGCTGTGTGATAGTGTTGGTGAGTTGTGTGTATGAGAAAGACTGGAATTAAATAACTAACCCTTATTTTTACCCACGTACACAGTTGCGTGAACTGCTGCTGAGCAGAAAGACGAATCTGATAATGATCTTCGGCCGCTTGTGGTTTTTGATTTTCATTAGAGTATGAGCCTACCGATAGTACATTATGAATTGGCTTCATTCCTGGCCCAAAGTATCAGAAATTTAGGTGTGTCGAAATTGTCAATCCATTGGGTGAAAGATATCGGCATAATTCTGTGGTTTCTTCAGGAAGCATTTCCGTGCACTCTCCAAACATGTTTCTCTAATGCTGTGTGGAGTTTCATGAATACCTTTTATGAAGGAGTGAGTTCGTTTGCATGACTGTGTTTTCCTAAACATGCCTTCCAATAATTTGACCGAGATAATTCACTTTCGTGTGTGTTGATTGTTGAGTTTCGAAATGTGGTTTTGTGTTGGTAATATTAATACCGGGGCACTAATCATGTACGATAAATCATGAAACATTTTCAATATATCCATTCTCAATCTGATTTATTCACCTAAACGAAAAAATAAACTGTTCATTATTCATTGCTTGTGTGACTTCAAAATCAAAATATTTATCCACGGCATTTTTTATGCTTTCATACAAGTTGCAATAGTGCTTTTTTAAAATGTACAGTCATGGATTCGATTTCGATCGGGACTACCGAGTTTCGAAGACGCGCCTTGGCAGTTATTATAGTATATACAATTTAATTTTTGCGATGGCAACTTGCAAGGTGAGCAGTTGTATTGAAAAAGCGTACTATTCTTCAGTTTTACTTTACTTCCTGCTGAGGGAATGTGGGATAGGCTGGAACATGGTGAAGCCCAAGTAAGGGGAAAACGTTTTATATTTCATAGGAAAACGTTTGCCATTGGCCTTCTTCGATTCGTTGCGAACTTAGTAATGCTGCAGGTATTTTTTTTTACATACTCAAGTTTTTTTCGATACTTATTTTGGGAAGGATGTGGATATGAAGAGCCAATTCGAAATGCAAACGTTCAGAGGCGATCATTTGCCGTCCTAGCTATTCAAATTAATATTAAAGAGACCAGTTGCATTGAAATATTTATACATTACCAGTATTGTTTTTATTTGCAAATAACCCCACTGCGTTGTATGTATAATAATCAGTATGCAACAGTAGCGCACGTGCTTTCATGGTAATGAGATGCGACATTTCTAGGCAGCACTGGAGCACTTTTGTCTTTCGTAATGTTGTGCAACATTGCACGTGCTAATGATCCTTACATAACACTATCTCTAGAGACTTAAGTGTTGTTCCAGGTTTGTTTTTTTACTTTCATGGGCTAGCCAGAAACGTTTGATTATGAGGATCGATTTTCACTGAGCAATGAAAAAGTTTGTTCGAAACAACCCCCAAGGTGCGAATTTAAAAAAATGATATTCTTCCCATAAATCTGGGATATTCAAATGATGTGGCATCAAACAAAGAAAAATTAGGATTGGAGGAAATTGAGGAACTGATTGACTTGAAAACGCCCCAGTGTTGTAAGCAGCTGACACTTCTCAGTAGTACATTTAATAGATGTGGTCTTTTATAGATTGCCTTGTCCGTAGTACACATTTACAGTAGTGTACTTCGATTTAATTAGAGTTGCACCTGACGTAAATCAGTTGTTACGATGTCATCCTATCGGGAGCTTACACATCACTGCGGTGATGTTCAACCTCCCGATTGGATGACATCGTAACAGCTGATTTACGTCAAGTGTTGCTGTAAATAAATCCAAGTATAATTTTCAGTACTTAAAAGGGATGGAATATAGTAATAAATATGCATTTTTGATATTCTTTTTTAACACAAAATTTGATAAGAGTGCACAAATATCATTAACGGTACAACTTTGTAGGAAACGTTTTATGATTTTAATGACACGCATTCGTTCGTGAAATTCTTCTCTATCGATTTGGATTGATTAACTGCCAATTACGATTGATGTAGTTCTGTGCGAGAGCGCTCTTAGGCATTTCCTTAGGGTGTTCGTACACGCCGTAGCGTCAGCACTATCGATATTTGCGCATGCGCAGATGCACTAAAGTGGTGCGAAACTTGAACTGCGTAATCGCAGAAGATCGGTAGTGCTTTAACATTCGAGGTGGTGCAAACTCTCTTATAGTACGATATATTTAGTCGCGTACTTGGCGTAAATCAGCTGTTGCGGTTTCAGCCAATCGGGAGCTTATATGTCGCTAGTGACGTTACTATGGGGACGCTCAAGCTCGCCATTGAATGAAACCGTGAACAGTTGATTTACGTCAAGTGCGCTCTTAAATAAATCCTAGTGTAACAACCTGTACTATAACAATTTAATCGGAGGGAGTACCCGGGAGTCCGCAGAGGGGAGCCATAGGGCCCATTCTCTCTCGAGAACGTTCTTCGGTTCCGCCGGCGGCTCGTGGGCGCTCCCGCTACTTCGCGTGCGTCACTCGCCACGTGCCTCGCGTCGCGTTTGTAATTCGGCGCGAGGTGCGGCGCGTCGCCCCGGCCGCCCGCCCGGCATACCAAGGAGCGCGAGTGAATGGCACTGTGCAAGGTCCCTCGACGGTGTTTACGAGAGGCGCCGCCTCCCCCGTCGTCGTTGACGACGACGAAGATGATTCTGCTGTTGCAGGTGATGATACGATTCGTATGACGAGGTCCCTTTCGCTTTCGTTGCCATCATGCAGTCCTATTGTTAAATGGAATAAACATACCGATTTCAGGTCAAGTTCGGATAACCCCCTTTTCAATCTGAAACTCGCCATTTCGAATCTGCATAGGTTGCTTAGGGCATCAAATATTACTGCAGTGTATTGAGCGAGAAGTCCTAGTTTTGAATGCCGACAGTGGCAGGATTTTCGATACTGGATAGATAGCTAGGTAGAATTCAGCCGCTGTCTGGAGGAGAATTTTAGCGGCTGGCTGCTCTGATTCCTAACAATACCAGGCGAGTGCTGGAATAGTACTCTTACAAAAGGGTAACGGACGGCGCGCGATGTTTCCTTCCTCTTCATTATCCTTTGCCGCCCTTTTACACTCACATATTTACAGTCACTAGCACTACACTACCACACATGTTGGGAGGCCACTGCGGAGTTCAGAGCTTGTCCCGGCTAGGGCGGTGCCACGCTGGTGGGAGATACCTAGTTGGAGAAAATCCCACTAGTTGATGTGCAGATCGTCGCCGGGTTTCGCCATCCAGCGGGGGCAGATAACCAAAACCTTCCGCGATAAGAAAATATGCACTGCACGTATGGAATAATGACCTTGGTTGTTGACGCACCCGAATTCCCTAATCAATCGCCTTTGTAAGTCCTCTTTCGTAAAAGCTGTTGGGTGCTCACCGACGTGTCATCGCCTTTGTGAGCTGCTGGCCTTTCCCCTGCTCGCCAGTTGAAACCACCGTATGGTTCCGCGCACTCTAGTCTTCGACCCGACTCTCGCCCTCTAGTTCCGCTCCTGAGGCCCTTCCCCCGCTTACGTGGCTGCACCGCCCTGAACCGCTCCTCCTCGCCCGCGCCTCCGACGATGCTCGCCGCGCGGCCGCCGTTTCACCGCCCTCGCGCACCCCAGCGGCGCGTTGTGCTCGCGTGCTCGCTTGTCCACGTGCGCTGGGATCTGGTTCGAACGCTTGTGACTGTTGCAGTTCTGTGTTTGACGTTCTTTTTGGCCTCGTTTCGGAGTTCGAAGGGATACTAGTAGCAGTGTACCGAAATTAGTAGGGTTTGAAGTGTTGCAATCCCACGTTAAATTGGTTTCGGATTCTGGAATGCAGGAGCGATACTTTGTTAGACGGAAAAATATTTCATATTCATGTTGTGACATTGTCATTGTAGTAGCGTTATGCATGATTAATATGCATAGGTCAATAGTAATATGCATGATTAAATATGCATCCTAGGAATTATACGCATAGGATATATATATACGCACAGGTCAGTGGTCAAAAGATACGTATTGGAAAGGAAGAATATTTAGTGGTAAACGCGTGTTCCAAATTCGTGTTCCAGAATTCTAGCTGTAATAGAATATGTGAGGTGACGGAGGTTATGGAATGCAATTGCGTACCGGCGTATGGCGAATTTTAATTGCGTGGTTGGTTTCGAAAGAATGTGCGCGGCGATCGTTAATTCGGATCGAGGCAACGACTCGGCTGTGCGTGCCAGGGCAGGAACCTCTCGCCGCTGGCGTGGACTCGCGGGAAGGCGTGGCCCGCACGTGCGGTCGACGACCCCGCTCTGGATTCGGAAGGTCCGGGATTCGATCACACTCCTGGGCAGCTGGTCTGACAGGGGTTTTCCTTTGTTGATTCCGCGGAACGTTGAACCGGTTTCCACGTTACGGTGCTGGGCTCCGCCCTCCCACTCTTTTAACTCCTTCCCTCGCTCGTGTGTGTGTGTGTGTTTGCACAACGGCCGTATACTATACTGGTAGGAATACCAATTGCGAAGTGGTGCTCTTTTTATTCCCGCGCCCGTTAGTGCAACTGCGATGAATATTAATTAGCCATGATGCAGTTTGCGCCAGAGATGTCGTAGGACGTGCAAATGTTTGATATTACTTTTGCTGGTAACTTTCTACTACATTGAATCGATTTCCATGTAACGTGTGTACATTGGATTTACATTCATCATAATCTGTTGGAGATACGGCAGTCAATATAGTGTTTGAAAAATTTGGACGTGCTTTGACTCTATATTAATGTCATCAAATTTCACGATGCGGAAATGTAGGAAATAGCACAATGATTCAGATTGGGTTCACATTGGGTTCGAGTTTGCAGAGGATAAGGTCGTCCGGTTATTGTGCAAAAATATCGCTTCAAGTGTTTATATATTGTTTATTTTAGAATAAAACAGATGTGAATATTACAAAATCCTCACTTATTTTTCCTAAGTTTTCTTTCCGGATTTTCCTTCTTTATTTATTATTTTTCCTTCTCGTGATTATGCCTTTCAAAATCATATGGATAATGTAGTACGGGCAGTTTGCCAGTGCGAACACTTTACCAATGACTTTTTGTTTGGCAGTAATGTTGGAACGTGTGAAGGATAATCGAACGAAATAACGTGTGAATGATCGTTTAAGATCTTCAGTTTTTATGTTTTTGAAAATATATTTAATTCTTTTCGCCTCTTTTGAATATGTTGTACGTTTATTTTCGTTTCCTTCTTTTTCATTGAGATGTAATTGTGAAATTTGGAAAAACGAACATTGCAGGCTCGTCGTCTGCAATGAATCTCTCTTATTCAGTACTCAATAATAGTGACAAATATTGTGCTCGGTTCTGGATGCAAACACAATTTGATCTATTCACAGCGATATGAGAGATATTTTGTCAGTGACTAATGAAGCGTTTTAAACAGTAGACCTCTCATTTAAAAAAAAATAATTTCATAAGATGATGTTCTTAACGTTCAGATTCGAACGATGATCTCTTAAATTCACTTGTGTACATAAGATGATTAGGATAATTAGGGTATATAATTCCATGTGAATTCTATGTTTTAGGTTGTGAAATTATTTCACATTTCTTTGCTTCTTTACATTGAGAATTATTTGTTAGATTTTTGAATCATTTTGGCAGGGTACTACCTTTGCGACGCCTTATTTCTGAATCGTGGGAGCACGTGCTCAACTTTGTTTACTCACAGAGGAGTCATTGACTCTGCGACTCGGCAGTCGTCTTTGTTGCTTGCTCCCGTCGGATCCGCTCACGTGCTCCGCCCAGCGCGTGCCTTTTACGACGAAGCAGTGTTTTATAATGCTGCCTGAATCATTTCCTCTGAACGGCTGCAGTGGCTCGGCGGCGGCGGCGGCTGCGGCGGCGACGCGCCCACATTAAGGCACGAACAGGCGCGGCCCCTAAGACGTTCCACGTGTGCGAAGTGGTTAAAAAAGCGGAGTTGCGAGCAAGGAAGCGCCGGTACTAAAAGCGCCCTGGCGAGGATGTCGCTATGAACGCTGGCGTTTCTCGGAAAAGACGAGGCGGCGGGATGTCAATGGGGGATGTCGCAGATTGCTTGATTTACTGTGTTCATGAAAGGATTACTTCCGGAGGTAGTGGCAGGTAGGCGCAACTACGACTTCCCTGTTCTTGCCCTAATTGTTTGCTGTTTCACAGCATATTGAATGAAAGAGTATCGAGTGGCATAAACAACTTTGTAATGTTCGAAGTGAGTTGTGTTTTATTGTTATGTAAACCTCCGCACGAGGGCCTCAAAAGAATTGTTCTTCAGGAAACTAGTCTCTCTTCCAGATTTTAACGTGATGCAAATGATAAGCTCATAGATAATTCGTCATTACTTGAGTTTGGTGCAACAATTTCCGTAAAACTATACACATGTTAATGAATTACTCATTTAAGACCACTGTGTAGTCACATGTAGGTTGTACGGTTGTCTCAAGTAATCTTAACAAGTAAACGTCGAAGGAACGAATTTCAAGGTGAAGTGACGAATTGCGCTTTCACTTTACAAATTCTAAGCGTTTGTTGTAAAATTCGTTTGAAGCATTAAGGCATAAATGCAATCCGCAACGCATGGCAACAATGTTTTCTACTCGGCGATTGTAAGCATCTTGCATACGGTGGGGCATAGAGAGCCCTAATACCTCGTTTTGGTGACGAAGGCGTTTAATCATGACTCTGATGCCGATAAAAAATAAAAAACCTTGGGGAGATTTGGGTTTTGCGGACGCCCGTACTGCATGTTTGAGATGAATGTACTTGTATTTTACAAGTGAATTGAAAGGTCTGTTTAGGTAATATTTATAGAAAAGAATACGTATCTCTATCATCGTATGTAGACTGCTTACAAAATATGAGGGGAGGAGCGGGTGTCCGTTTTCAGCGCAAACACTCGCGCTGGTTTGCTAGTGGGCAGTTGCGGTTTTAACTGTAATCGGTTAAAATTCCGATATTTATGGCTAGAGTATGATGAAATGCAGCAAGAATGCCAGTCGTAGGCGTTGTTTCCTAGGCGTTTGCGTACCGTTAGGCACTTGCGCTGGGTTTCGCAAGAGTAGGAACGCCTCGTCGCCGTGGGCAACGGCGTCCGGCGTGAGTCCGCGCGTTGCCCTTGTGCGAACCGCTGCTCACGAACACCACCACACACCACACACACAACACACACACAGCACACGCGCGCGGCACACCACAACACATACATACATACAACACACATACATACACAACACACGCGCCGCGCGAACGCCAAGGCGAAGGCGGGGTGAAGGCTGTGCGAGGACCCTTCACCTGTGTGCCGCCGCCGTCACCGCCGCCGCCGCAGTAGCGTCCCTCCCTTGCACCCGCCGGCCCCCGCCACCGACCCCCCCCCGTACCCGCCCTGCCCGCGCCCGCCATTCCTGTCATTGTGCCCGCGCAGGGAGCGGGCGTCGTCCTTCGCCCCGCCTCTGCCCCGGGAGGGGGGGCGGGGCGGGTTCCGTCTTCCCTCCGCCTGCGGCGCTAGCCTGCTGTGGCGTGGCGTGGCGGGCGGCCGTATCGCGTGGGCGTGTGGTCGGCCGTGGATGCCCTGCTGCTGCTGCTGCTGCTGCTGCTGCTGCTGCTGCTACTTCTGCTGCTTCCTTCGCCTAGTGGGCCGGGCTTGTCGGAGCTGCACCGTTGGAATGGCTGGCGCTTCCGCTTGTAAAAAGAGAAATTACTATCGGGGAGAAAAATGCGATGGTCGTGTGTCGGTCTGTTTCTAATGGGAGGTCGCGGGGAAAGAATTGGAGATGTCCGATGGCGTTAGAAAGAAATTATTGGGAAAGGTGTGTGACTTCATCTGCTCCTGCCACTTTTGAACGATGGATGAATTGCATGCTTGTTGTTAGGAAATGGAGCTAATCGAAAAAGCCATTTTATACTTTTTAGAAGCTATATTATTCAAGATATTAACGTTTAACAATTTTTTTTTGAAATGAACATGTTATGTTTTGAATCGTATTGACGGCTGTGAAACGGCGAATCCTATGGCATTCACATTGTAGTATGCTAGATGAGACGGTTTGAGTAATTTTGAGTATTTTGCGACTAACAATCATATTGTAAATGCTTTCCCACCCCACCTCACCAAGCCACATTTCAGTTCACGTGCAGGGTAGGTGAGGTCATGATCATAGAGGTTAGGTCCTACTGGCATCAGTTAGTGGTCTTTCAAATTACGAATTTTATTCCAAGAGCTTATCGAAACGCACAAGGAAATGATTACAGTAAACCAATACATTTGGACCTCCATATCGATTCGACGGTTCCGGCGATAATATTCGATTTGTAAAAGATTTGGAACTATTCCACAGTTTCAAGAGGTTTGAAATTTTATTCGCGTGTTTTCAGTTTAGTCGAAAGTGTACCAGCTGGTATTCGATATTTCTGAGCCACAATTTTTTTCTGACTATTGTCTACATTATTGATCAAGTGCAGCTTTTCGGCAACATTACGGAATGTTCTTTTCCACATTTTAAATATTTTCCTTTTGCGCGTAACAGCCAACGGAACTTGGGCTGAACTGACAAACTAACATCGCAGGGCAGGGTCAGTAGACGAAGGGGCACGCGATTGACCTTCAGATCTCTTTGGCGGTCGTATTCCCACGATTGACAAGTTCCCTCGGAGAGGGAAAGGAGGAATGATTTACTTTCATGAGAAAGCTGAAACCGGACGCAGAAAACGCGTTCGTGTTTTATCAACATTAATTCAATTTTACAACCGTCGAGAAGGAAGTAATATTTTCCGCAGTAGTAATTCTCTCCTTCCAAATTATGCAGTACTGTTTTTTAGAATCGTAATTTATAGTAGTCTATGTACTGTACGTTTCTATTTCATAGAAAAAATAGTCAACACAAATTATTTCGATATAGAGAAATAATTTTCGATGTATAGAAAGGTTTGAACGGAATTTTTAAGGCACCTAAAAATAATTCCATTGACAGAGAAATTTCGACAGAGAATTATGAAGGTCCGACTGTGGTTAAACATTTTAGATTATAGTGAAAATGATGTATGTGATGTATAAAAACTAATAGATATACAAACGATGAAAAAATGACAGTATTACTTAACTCAAGTGTTGAAATTAATTGGCCACTTATCTGTAATGCCCAGTCCCTTTAACGGAGCGCCCAATACGCACAGTTTCCACTAAACGCTGATTTTTCACATTCGTCTTCTATCAACACTTCTTATCAACGAATAGCCATAGACGTCGTGTGTACTACGTGGTTCCAGCTTGGTGCTTAACTTGCACATTCCCAATCTTCCCGAACGCACTGTCATGTCTGTTGGTGGCGGACATAACAAATTTGTGCAGTAAACGTAAGCAGGAGGATGTTTCTCGTGATAAGTACATGGAGATGTGTTCATAAAGAGTATTTCACGCATGAATTCTGTCCATAATTTATTTTAGCTATCAATCAAAATGTATGAAATCAGAAGTGATGCATCAAATTTAATGATTCAGATACTAATGAGGAATCATTTCCGTAAGTTGACTGTTCTTGAATACACTTGGTGTATATTTACCATCAATTCAAAATTTCAACAATTTTATTTGATGAAACATTAAATTAACTTTTAATTTTTTCGTATTTGTTAATTAAATCTTGTAGTGTTTTCTAAAGTCCGTGTCACATTTTAAATGACATTCCAAGAATTTAGAATGTGCTTACGATACCTGGTTAGGTTACCATTCTATCTTCCCTCTAGTCAAGGTGGGAAGATTGGTCGTGAGATGAAACTGTACTAAATACTGCACGTTAATTCTCATTAATAGATGAGAACATTCGAATCATCATTTTAGGCCCAAAATATATGTACAGTATATATTCATTCAGAAGAAATCAGAGTTAAGCAAACATGTATCTAAAAATGCATGTGATAAAAAGTACGCGATGCATTGGTTTTAAAAATGTATTCTCTTAATCTTTAATCTAATTTGTGAAAATTGCAGTGCAGAATCTTCGAATGTTTGAGAATGGACGGTTTCACGTTTTCTTGATTCATTGAGTAATCGATGATTAGAGATGTGCATAACGACGTACCTTTTGCACGCCGCTTTCTTTGATGTTAAGAATGGGTTTTGCATCTGAAGAACATGTGGAAGCAGTGCCGAATTTGACGTATAAATGAACCAAGTAATGAAGTTGAAGTATCAGATTCAGCTGTCACTGTGTACATATGTTATCCACGTTATGGCTTTGAAACTATTTAAATTTACATGGATATGATTGCCTTCAAAATAGTATCCTTGTTCGTGATGCATATTATACGATAACTGCGCGTCTTTTGTTTTATTGTCGTCGCAACGTTCAATAGAATTTATTTTTGCTTCCTTTTTTCGTAAATCTTTTTCAGGTACTACTAAAATCTTGATAACCTTGAAACGAAATTTAGGAATTTAAACTGTATGGCATGTTATCGATTTCTACGCGAAATGATGGATTTGTGTGTTGTTTACTTCGGCGTTGCGTCGAAACAAGCGCGGAGCATTGTCGCGACTTTATATGGCCTAATTAGCGCCCTCCAGCCCTTGTGTCAGACGGCCGCGTCCAAAAGACCACTCCGCAATGCCCCCTAACGCCCACGCATTGGGTTCCTCCCCTTCAAGCGGGGGGTCCGCGGAGGCGAGTCCGACTTGCGTTTTGCCTCTGTTGGACGGGAAACCGCTTGGTTCTCTGCGGGAAGGCCGTTGGCCCGAAGGGTTCAAGACATGCCATAGAACGCGGGTTCGATTCTCTTGGTAGAAATATATTTTTACTTGCGTTTGAAGGTATCAACTCACTCTGCGCGTCTTCGGAATGTCGGAGTAAAGTAGAAAGATGCCAAGGATGTTCGTTAAAGTTATGGAATTTTAATTTTAAACTACTCCTTCGACGTGTGTTACTATGACGATCGATAAAAAATGTCAATGGAATGGATGGAAATTGCCATGAATATTATGTTCGTTTCTAGGTTTGTTTCTTCCGCGCCTTTTTGGAATGTAATAACAAACTGATTATTAAACCGAAAATCATGACATTTTATGTATGCGTATTTGACGCTTCTATGACCACCATAGGTAATTTTATAGTTAACTACGAGTAGTTATTACCACCTAATATTATTATAGGTATTAATATTAAGTTTAAAGGTTTACTAATATTATAGGTATTATGCTACTTACTACGAGTTAATGTACCTTCATACATTTGGTGGAAAGCTTTATTTTTTGAAAGTTTTACCATTAAGCGATTGTAGTGCCATTATTTAAAACATTTATGTTGAACACGATACGTATTGTGGTGTTTCTTACACCGAGAATGAGATTAATTGTATTGTAATGCCCGTTACTGTATGCCATTGTCTATCTGATGACAAGTTTTGAGACATACGCCACCGTAAAGGTATCTTACTAGTGATTCTTTTATGTTTTTGGGTATTTTTGGTAAATGTGTTGATCAGAAAAATAAAACGAGCATGCACTGTGGGGGCTTAGGTGTTATGAGAATTGATCTCGGAGATGCTGCAAAAAAATAACCCTCTTTCCCGACCCGTATCCCAGCTTGCCAAAAATCTGCTTTGGTAAGAAACGGGAGTAATGCGGGCGCAGGGTTTCCTGGTTGATATCGCGGTGAAAGTAGTGCGTCCACTCATTGGAGAATTTATAGTCTGATTGTGTCGTTGTAGTGGGAAGAGTGAGATAGCGCTCTTCCGTGATTTTACATTAGTATTCTAGTCGCACATTTTTTCTATGTATAGTGCATTAGCTGTGCTGTGAGTAGACTTCAATCAGCTGCTGGGGGAATTTATGGGACGATTTCTTCAGTTAAGTCCCTGTTAGATTAATTTTAAATCACTGTGTAGAATTTGTTTTCTGGAGGATGGATGGAATGGTAGTGTGATGGGTTTAGAAAGTAAATAGAGTTCCAGAACACACTATATAAAATTAGAATTCCGGCTTTCTTTTCCATTCGTTGGTAAAGTTTATTATTAGGTTGGTTCTTCGTGAACTTGGATGTGTACTGTATAACCTCGTGTAACTAAAACCTTGAATTATTTAGAGGAGTGGCGTCGTCATTTATCTGGTGTGGCTTACGTAATGTAATTTAAAATTTATTACGTGGACTGGAGATGAGATTGGGAATTTTGTCAAGAATACGGAAGAGCGACATTAAAGTCAGGGAACTCCAGTCTTCAAACTCGCGGGCTACCCTGAGAGCCTTGGTCTCTGTGCTGGGATGGGGGTGGGCATTATTTTGAGTTTCAGGAAAACAAACGGCTGTCAGGAGGGAGCGGCTTGCGTTCGCCGACTTTTCCGCCCCCCTTACGCTCCCTGTCAGCGCCAGCTTCCTCGGACGCTTTTCTCGAGTGCTATCTACGCGCTCGGTGGCAAAGACCGCGTAATTCGGGAATAATTACGTTGTCTTTTCGGCTTTTGTCGTCGGCGATACCGAGGAGGGAGGCGGGGCACTTGCTGCTGCTGCCGCCGCCGTCGGGTGGTGAGCGGAGCGGGGGCGGAGCGTAGGAGGAGGGGCAGAAATTTCGCGCACGTGACGGACGCGGGTGAGCAGAAAAAGAGTGAGAGAGACGGCAGGGGGGGGGGGCACGAGGGCGCTCCCCGCTTTCCCTGTTGCCGGAAGCGCCCGTCCGCGCGCGGTTCGCTCTGCGAAACGGACCAAGTGCTCCTCGCGGAGGAAGCGCCTTCGGGACGTTGTGCTCCTGGAAGTTGTACTTCGGGTCCTTTGACGTAAATCAGCTGTTACGGTGTCGTCCAATCGGGAGTTTGAAGGTCACAACGGTGACGTTCAAGCTTCCGATTGGATGACATCGTTACAATCCAAGGACACTATGAATAAATCGAAATATAGCTCAGTGTTCGAAATGACGCGGAAGTTTCCTGGAAAAACAAATCCTTGCTAATTCGTTGCTGGAAAAAGAAATCATGCCTCCCAAATTAACACCGAAAATGTGAAAATTCTTGGTACCCACAAATCTGACAGTATTACCGTTGTCTCTGCAGCGTCTCTGAGCGGAAGGTGATATCGAGTCTAGGTTTCGTTACTAGCTAAATTGCTAGGTTGATATCAACCACGACGTGGAAGAGGAGTCTAGCGGTCGGCTGCTCTGATCGGTGGTTTCCGGGAATTTTTTTTTTTTCGGTCAAGACAAGAGGAATATCGTAGCAGTGCGCTAACAAAAGGGCGGCGAAAGGCACGCGATTTTTCATTCCTTATTCTTGTTTTTTCTCCTCATAAACACAACAGCAGAGATAAACTTACATGCTCTGTACCGCGACGCATGTTGGGAACTGAACACTTGTCCTGGCTTGGGAGCTGTTGTCCGCTGGCGGCGCGATACCTGGAGGTTGAAACCTCGTAAGCCGACATTTAGGTCGGCGCTGGATCTCACCGCCAGCTCGCGAGATTGTTCATTTTAAGAATACTGACAAAAGCAATTGGTTCACTCGGAAATGCTAATCAATTCGAAAATCTAGGGCACAGTGCAGGCGGGTGGAATCGATTGAATGATTAGTGCGTGTTTGGAGGTGCGGTGAATTCCAATTGCGGTTGCAATGTTTTGCGGAAACATTTTCCGCGTATTTGCTGAAGCGTTTCATTGTTTTTTTCCACTCAAATACTGGATTCTTTAATTATAGACGTAGACTTAAAAATTACTTGGCTACAATCAACTACAGTCCTCCGTAATTGATCCACATCTATTTATGCCTTAGGCAGCCTATTTTACACACCTTGCATGGCTGACTGCGCTGCCATTGTCTTGCAGGATGTATTAAGAAATAATACACTTCATGACCGCCCCCCCCATTCCTTCTCATAGTTCAAACCTTTAACTGGTAACATCAATTTATCTTTAGTGACGAGAAAAATAATGTAATTTAGTTGGTTTGTGAAATTTGTTGTGTAGCATTCTGTATATTAGGTGCATGCATATTGGGGTCACCGCAATCCCATTTTTTTGGTATTTTTGTTAGAAGAATTTTTGAATTTTCTTTTGCTGATCTCTGACATAATATTAGTTACTATTATTTTTATTGCTTTTGGCCTTTAAATGAAAATAGGAACGTATGGTTTTCCATCATGTGATTACTCATCGTTTTCAGTTATAAAATTTCATCGTTCGAAACTGTGAATGTGGTTGTCTTACGGTAGCTACGTGTTCCGATTGAAAGTTTCTTTTTAATATTTGTTGATCATTAAAACAGTATTTTGTGGACTACAGTTTTAAGCGAATCCTGTTGTGTGTGTGTCCACTGTTTCAGCATGATTTTGTGCTTTTCAGTTTCGTGAAAATTGGTCAAGAAACAACACTTTCAAATCGATTATAAAGGAAGTGAAAAATATGACTGCTTTTGAATCATAAATATCATGTACATTCTCTTGGGAATGGATACCTGCTCATTACATTCTATTGGAAATAACACACATTGAGAGTTTTTTAAAAATATTTATTGACTCGTTGACAATGGATGCTCCATCAGACGGGCAGTATGAGGTTCTTTAAGACGATTGCTCCTTCGAAATAAAGGGAAGCGCTTTCGAAGTTCAACCGAGTTCCTGTTGAAGAGCTTCGACTGAAGTCGCTAGGCGCCCTTGCGTGGCAGTTAGTGAAGTCATCACTAAGCGAGGCGTTAGTGATGACAAATTTTATTAAAACATCAATACATTGTTATTTCAATTCATCACTAAAAGGTTTTCGATGCCGATGAAAACATCGATAATAGCCATAGATGGTTAAAATAACAATGTTTTAAGTATGCTAAAACATATGGTATTTTCGCATGCTGTTTCCGTTTTTAATTAGAGTACACTAAATTAAATAGCTGTGTATTTTATTTTTTGGTCACGTATAAGAAATATGTTAATAATGTTTATTGAACGTAAAAAATAAAGGATATCGTGTTTATAATTCCATATATTCACTTTCATTCTTAAATTATCGAAGTGAAACGTCCTGTATCCAAAATAATATTTAGGTATTGTGTTTATTGAAGTGTATTCTGCTTTCAAGCAATCTGTCATTTAAGTTTCTATTCTATATTCTATGCAGAGAAGGTTCAAAATGCAGTTTAATGATTTTACTACGTTCAAAATCATACAAAAGGATAACATAAACGTTTTTAAAAAACATCGATGTGTCTGGAAGAATACATCGACCTGAAAAAAAATCGGATGTTAATATATCGATGTTTTTGGTGGACTATAAGTTTTAGAAACTTCGATTTTTTTTCTGTCGTCCTTAGCCGTGTGTCCTTTGCGGCATCCGTCGGTCCGTTCGCTTCCAGCGCAGCCTTCCGGGAAGCGACCCCGGCCGACCGCCCTCAGTTGAAACGAGAGCGCCGGGGCTGCAGCTACTGCCGCTGCGGGCGGGGAAATGTCGAGCGCCTCTCTCCACAAGAAGCGGGAGGAGCGCGCGGGGACCGGACATTGTTGTCTTCGCGCTGGATCGTTGCGAAGACGCCTCAAAGGCATTTGGAACCGTTTCGCGGTATTCCGGAGAGTTTCATTCGCAAATATTTGCCGGGAAACAGCTTCGCCGGTGTTTGGAAATGTTAATGTCTCAGGAAGCTTGTATTCCGGTGCCCCATACCTTCGAGGAAACGTGTTGCCGAGAAGTTCCCCTCGCCCCCTGGCTACTTTTGCAACATACTCTTCAACAACGACGGTACTCCACTTGTTTCGGAACTTGGTGTAATGCGTGAGAGATTATTTAGAACTTAATTTTATGATTCTTGGCGATCAAATTAGTTTTTCACGAGACCCACTTGTGGTAAATGGTCTGTATTGTTGTAAAATTGAAGTGACACTGATAGTTCACATTACAGTTGGTGTTAATAAATCGGAATATTAGCTAGTGTGCAGTGTACCTGCCAAGTGCATTTTGGTGTTAAATTAAGGAAACGTGTACTTCTGTGTTCACCTGTAAAGAATAAAATTAATTATTTTTCAGAATAATTTGTAGCTGCTGAGTAGATTTTCGTGTGTAATACTATTTTCGAAACATTATGACTTCGATCATATATTAATAATAATATGCGACCATTAGTACCTGTCTCGTTGGTTGATTTCCACTAATTGCATGTCACATATTACCGTGTACTTCTGCTTCCAAGATTAATGTATTGCATAATATTGCAACTTTCCAAAGAGTTTTTGAATTCTTCTCCAAATGTTATACTTATTAGAGCAATATTTCCTTATTAGCTTGTCTGATTAGTGATAAGAAAACGCCCATTTAACTCGTGTTGATTTAGGTAAAACCATCCCATGAGACATCTGCATCGATAGCCCTTAAATGCCGTTTGTACTGAATGCTCTCATCTTTAAAGATGGTTAATTCATCTTGAGAGTCAATTCATTTGCCCCAGTCCTTCCTGCTCCCTGAAATTCGACCAGACCGACGTCCTGCCGATGGACCCCATCGCCGCCGCGGCGCCGTCTGCCTGGGAAACTTGGCGCCCTGCTCTTTTCCGATGTAATTACTTGTTCCCACGGCGGTGGCGGCCCCAACCGGCGGAGGCGGCGGCGACGCCGCCGGAACGCGCGGTGGCGGAGGCGCCTGCTGCGGCAACGGGGAAGCCGAAATGTTGGCGGCAATGGGGATGGCGATTAGGGCGCAGAATCTCAGCTGTTTCTCGCGCGTTTCCCCGCTTCGCCTTCGCACTGGGCTCTGGACCTACCGTCTCCGCCGCCCGCCCGCTCACCGGCCGAGTGTGTGCGTGAGCGGCCAGCCGCTGGGTTTGTGTGTGTATGTATGTGTGAGGGAGTGAGAGAGAGCGCGTGGAAATTAGCAGCAATTGACCTCGGCGTTTACGACCGAGCCGGGTGGTGGATCGGTCTCCATTACCAAGAGCAGTTGGCAAATCGGCGCGCGCTTTCCGGAGGTCCTCGGTTCGAGTCTGCAGCCGGTCGGGTGGGCGGGAACGCTTCCTTTTCTTGTTCGTTGCCGCGGTTGGTCGATAAGCGGAATCCGCCTCTTAAGGTTTCTAATGGAATAGCCCGTAAGAAATTATGTATGGGTTAGTGTGTGATTCTTTTAATAAAAATATGTTGGAGAACTAAAGAAATGTAGCATTCAGTGTATTTTTTTATGTATATCCTCATATAATTTATCTGCACATGGATTTACTTTTTTCTTCCAAATAGTTTTTTTTACTGCGATACACCAGAATCAGTGTGGCAAATAATTTTATTCATAGAGACGTGTTGACCAGGGTACTCTTTCCAGATTCAAGGATCTGTGATTATTTTGTTCTAAAAACTGTCATAGCAGTGTAAATGTAAATAATGTTTGAGTTCAACAAGCTCTCCCAAGAGCAACTAAGTGTAACGTCTGCAAAAAACACAAAGGCGTCGAAGTGAATCCTAATCGGAGCGAAGAAAGGTCCGTTTTGTTCGCGGAAACGCGAACGCAGGGCTCTCGGAAGACATTGAGCGGAATGGGTCGCCCAGTCGCGATTCGGTTCGATTCGACTCGATGCCGAGAGGCCATCTGCCTGGTTCGCGGAAGGGCCGATCGTCGTGGAGGTCATGGGCGAGTTGCGCCCGCACTTCGCTCCGTTTGGGCTTCGGATTTTCCCAGAGGTCGAACGGACGAACGGACCGATGAACGAACTCGCGCCCGGCCGAACGCATGGATAGATATTCCGTAAATAGATATAACGGCCTGGACGGGTGGGTGGACGGGCATGCAGACAAACGAATGGACTGCTAGATGGACAGACAGACGAACGGCGGGGTGATGGACGAACGTGCAGACGGAAGTACTGGCATATACAGATGGATGGCGGAAGAACCGAACGCAGGGTAGATGGCCGAACGAAAGACCAAAGTCGTGAGCGAGCGAAGAAAAACGAATGAATGGCCGAGCGTGTGGGCGAGCGCGCGTCGAGGCGTCGAAGCAGCCGCAATTCGCGCTTCGTGCGAACCGCTCGCTCGATGCCCGCGCCGGCGCCGCGTTCCGCAGCACCACCTCTGCACTCGGCGCACACATCCTCTTTAGGTGCAGTGTCTTTTTTCCTTCTTGCTCGGTCTTGTTGTCATTGTTTTGATTGTTTGCTAACGAGAATAATCGTTCCTTGTCGCCGACTCTTGCTTCTGTCTTCCGACTAGTATACCGAACCTTCTTCGAGAATCTGTTTCCTTCACTTTGCGGGTGTCTGCTAAAGCTGCTCTCCTTGCGTTCTTTTTGTAAGATTTTCCACTCCCCCTTCCGCCACGTCTCCACCACTTCTTAGCGCCGCCCCGCCGCGTCAGGCGGCGACCCGTTCGTTCGTTCCCGAAGCCAGAGCGGCTCGGCCGCGTCGCCGCGCTAACGGAATGATCCTCCCAACTTCAGCGCCCGCGTCAATCCCCCGCAGCATCAAAAGCGACTATTACTGGTTAGAAGAAGAGCGCCGCCGCCCCGCCCGCCCGCGACGAGATCAGGCCGCGCGCTGGCTCAGTCGACCACCCGTCCTCCCCTCGCACCCGCCCGCGCCAATGGCTTTTGTAGGACCGGCGAGCGCTTCTTCCTCGTGCTCCTCACGCAGGCAGCATTATTCGACCAGCCACACCTCTTGATGTCGCACGGACAAGAAAGCCCGCTACTAGGTCGCTATTTTCGCCCGCCGCCGCCGCCCCGCCGCCCCCCGGCGCCGTGCGTTCCGAGGCGTCATGCTTCCCAGCACAGGCGCCTGTGGCGGAGGCGGGGGTGGGAGCGGC
>BOPP01000002.1:14419362-14439120 GCA_017312745.1 Gryllus bimaculatus | reverse complement strand
CCCTGCTGCGTCCCCGTACCGTACCTGCCCCACCCTGTCCATATCCGTCCGCCCCTTTCGTCTCGCTCGGCCTCCCTTCGTCCCTTTCGACCCGTTCACCTACGACGACCTCCTGCGGCCGCGCCGCCCATGCGCCCGTTCCGCTCCGCCCCTGTGCGAACCCGTCTTGCCACGCTCTGCTTTCCCCACCGCCGCCCCCGCCACTGCCAGTCCCAAAACAGCTTACACGCCCTCTGCAATCCACTCAACTTGGCTCGCGCGTTGTCTTCATTTTTTCTGTTTCGCCCTCGTGACTTTGTAGACTTTATCGCTTTCCCTGCCGTCTTCAACAAATTTAACTTCATATTTATCTTCACGTCTACCTTATTAAGTACCATTTTCAGCTCGCGTGTGATTCGTTCTCAATGTTTTCCGTTCGTTGTGCAATTCTGCATCATTTTTGTGTCGAAGCTTTTATGACGGCTGACGTGCATCCATTTCTGTGGTCTCTGTGATAGTGGAAGGCATACGCTGCTGCGTGACTGTAATGTACTTCTCAGATTTCCTGACGGTCTGGAAGCTTTATAATAGATTGAACTCCGTGCTTTGATTACATTTCCAACCCCCCTCGGGGCGCACATACGTACCTCTCGGAATGGCATTCAGATGAACAAAACTTGGCGCACTAGTCCTTCCCTAACATGTCTTGGAGTTTTCTCCAGCTTGGATATCAGACTTTCGGGATATATCAGTTTCTTCTGAGTTTAGAACCAACTACGAGTCCCATTATTTCGGTTCCAACCGGGTCTTTGCGGACTCATTGAGAAACCAGTCACTATCGACGTGGATATCGCGGAAAACAGAGCAGCTGAACTCTATGTTCCAAATCTTTCTCAGGGATATATGTTTGTCTGAGTTTCCCAACACTTTTTCTGTACATGGTCTCCTACCTCTTCACCCCTTGAATACTAACGACGTGGGTGTTACCGACAATTCCCAAACGTTGCGTGGGCATTTCCAACTACCCCCCAGAGTTCGAACAAATATCCTTCCTCCCGTCCCTCCTGCAGGAATAGCGGGAGGCAGTCGAGCGGGATTTACAATGACGGTACACGCGTGACAATAAAGTTGTTGGCGATGGTTCTGAGTGTGGAATCTTCCAATGACGACCATGACGAAGGTAGAACGTGTACTTGTCCATTGCCGTAACCCTTTAGCCACGTGTGCGGCAGTCAGGGTGACGTGCGTATTGTAGTACGGCCTCGGCGCCAGTATAATTATTTCCGTATTGATGTTTTGTTTGCAGATGGATCGATGACGCGGGAGTTCTGTGCCGCCTTCTCGCATTGCGCGCAGGCTAATTATTGATTAATTAGCAATTGATTAAAACTTTCGATTGCTCTGTTTCATTAGTTGTAATTCTGGCTAATAGGTTTGGTAGATTAGGTGTAATTAAAGATCATACGCAATTTCCGTGCGCTTCTGAGATCTGCCTTCCCCTCCGAGTTCTATCATTAACTTTAAAGAACGATTTACGTTGTTATCATCATTGAGGATAGAACTATTTTAAGGGATATCATTTTTAGAGTTTCATTCTATACATAACTCAATATATTTCTTCGTTTTCCTTTACCGCAAGTTATTTCAAATTTTCTTCCATCTAAAATACCATGCTATTTTTTTGTAATGAAACTTCTGTTGAATTTTTATGATAATGTGAATGTAATAATAATAATAATAATAATAATAATAAATATTTAATTTTGGGTAAGAGATGTTTAAACCAAAGTTGATTTTTAATTACAGAAGTGTGTAAAGACTTACTCGTTATTATGCAGATCATTCAGTTGAATGTTTTAGATAGTCTCAATTTAAATGTATCTTCTATTATACTTACTCTTCTAATATACTTCCATTATACGTTCTACTATTCTTAGAACTTAATACCATATTGTGATTCTGGTAACTTCATGGTAGTACGTATTCGGCAGGAAGTGCTGATTTTATGACCTGTGTTGGTTGCTATAGGTGAAAAATGTAACTTTTCACCTTCTATTTTCCCGTGTACTTATTGGAGCATCCCACAACGTAGGAATAGTCTTTGAAAAGACTATGGACATATGTAAAATAGAGAACGTGAATATCCTAAATTGCAACATGAATTGACAAGGTAAAGTAATGGTTATTCGTTATCTCTTCCTTTGTAGCATAATTGATTTCGGATATTCAAAGACCACTTCCTGGACTCCTGATTCCCACTGTTTAATTCATTAATTCCTAGCCATTTAATAGACATCAAATGTCTCCAGACCTTTCAAGATCCCTGCATTTCCTTCTTCACTAAATAAATTGTTCATTTCAATTATTAAACTCCAGCGCGACCCTCACTCTCGTCCAACATTACCTGTCGTTCTTGTTCCGCTACAGTTTTCTCTCCTACCACCTCGCCCATTTTACATATCACCTCTCCTAGTTATCAGATCTTTCTGGTTTTCGCCCGCTGTCTTACCTGTTCGCTTTCACAGACGTAAAGCTTTATGTACGTTGTGTGCATCAGCTTTGCAGTTACTACACGGTATGCGTTATGAACACTTTTCTCATTTTGTCTCTTCCGTCTCATTTTCCGGGTCGATGTTTTGACGTCTCCTTTCCCCACATCTTCTTAGTCGCTCTGGGCTCACTGGCTCCTCTTCGCAGTGCTCCGAATGTACTTTCTGCTTACTGCTACTCAATACATATTTAATAATCTACATTAATATTAAATTCATATCCTAAAGGAATCGGCTAGGGTCCCTTAAACGTGACACAGGTAAATGCGATGTTAAATTGCTCTGCCTATTGAAGAAAGAGCTGAAGAATATATTTTTTTATGTCGCCTTTTAACAACTTCGTCATATAGCGACCACTGTGATAGTTTCACCTGTAGGGGGAACTGTATGGACAACACGAACTCTCGCAAAGATCCACTCCCGAGGCGGGATTCGAAACCGCGACCCTTCGAGTCGAGGCAGCTAGGGCCTCAACTGCCTGCCTGAACGACCGCAGCTATCGAGGCGGGCGAAGTACACTTCACTTAACATCTCAAGCGCGCTGTGATCGAAGGTGCCATGGAAGATTTGCCCAACATATCGGTTTTGTGTGAGCGACCGCGTCAGCCCGGGTACGACTTTCCCAAGGGTATTTCTCACCTCGCTCAGCCGTAGCTGCCCGCAGCGGAGAGCGTGTGAACCAGAAACTCGGCGCCCGGCGCGCGGTCGGACGCACTGAAGGTCATTCACGCGGGTCTGTTTTTTGTAGTGCCTAGCCCTTTTTTTCAGCTTTTCTTGTGCACTTCCTAAAATATTAATTTCCGACTACATTCTTAAATGTTTTCTGAATACCCGTACATCAGACCCACATGTCTGGGTCTTTTTCTTTTTTCTAATCTGAGTCGTATTGTCAACGAATGTGAATGGGCATCCTGATTTCATGACAAGCTCTTTGCGCCTTATATGCGATAGTGTAGTGCATGTAAATGTATGTGAGTAAGGGGCGAGGATACAAAAAGCAATGAGAAGAAAAGATCGCGCACGGTCCGTGACTAGTCTCGTAGGGTATTGCTCCGGCATTCGTCTGATATGTATAGGAGAAACCGCTGAATAATGTAGATCAGAGCAGCCTGCCACTAGAGATCTCCTGACGGCGTCAGAATTCGACCTAGATATATAGAAGAATGTAGCTGGTGCACCTGCCACGGTGGTGAGTCGAACCCTAGGACATCCCGGTCACAGCCACTGCAGTGACACCAGCTGATGCCCTGAGCTACCTCTTCCGGTCACCACCTTCTGTCCTTGTCAGCGCTCGCCCACCTGTGCGTCGCAGGGAGGGGCTTCTCCGTGGGGCGCACCACCGGACGCTCCAAAACATTTTCCCTCCTCGCGCACCCCTTGGGGACTCTTCTTCTCGCGGGGGCGAAATGAAGCGCGGGGGGACAATGCGGCGGCGGCGGCCGCGGCGGCCGTAATGAATCAAGCAGTACAAGGTAATTAACCGCACGGCCGGCAGTTTGCCTGTCTGACCGAGGTGCCGCGGCGGGCGGCGAGCGGACGGACTGAGGAGCAGAGGGGAGGGCGGATGCGGGGGCGCGCGAGCGACTGCGTGACGCGCGCGCCGGCGATTCGCGTGCCCTCGGTGGGCGAGGGGCGGGGCGGGCGCGCGGCGGCGTTTCGGCGACCTCGCCGCCGCCGCCTCTGCGCCGCGCCCCAAGGCGCGGGCGCACCGGCTGCTGTTTTTTCCTCCTTCCGTCGCCGGTGGGTCCCGCCCCCGCCGAGGAGCGCGTTTCTTAGCCTCCGCCCCCCGGCAGCGATGTCTTTTGATTTTCCGCTTCGTGCCACGTGTTTGCCCCGGCTACCGGCCGCTTTCTTTGGTTTCCTGCCCATCTCGCGCGGCATCGCAAGTCGTGCGCGCGCTTTGGCCCCACACGCGCCGTTTTCGGTTGGCGGTTTTCCCTTCTGGGTTCTCTGTCGTCCTCCACACCTTTCTTGCCCGAATGCATACCTGCTACCGAACGTAAATAACATAATTATTACTGTTATTTTCATTTTGCCCCTTGTTTCTAAAAAATCCGATAAATTTTGTTTTGTAATCTTCTTAGTACGCGTAAACATTTGTTACCTTAACTTTTGCTTGCAACTCGCTCATCGATACTTCATCTGTCCGGTTTTAACTCTTTAAGTTGTTATCATTAGAGTCCAGGAAAATGTGTACATAAAACAGTAATAAAACACAAAAAAGTGACAAAGATGCCAAAAGGGTATAGCATATGTGCTATCATATTGCATATCATTTTCAACCAAATAAATTTACACCATAAAATTATAATAGATTTAAAACAATATATTTCGATACCCAATTTTAATAATAAATATTAGTTGGCCCACTCAATTACATTTCTTAATACCTGGTTTTTTATCTTGAAGAGTTGTGATATGATAAGTCGTGTTAAAAACGTGGCTACTCATTGACTTCCTAACAAGCACTAGTATTATCTCCTAGAGCTATTCGTCTCCGACAACCAATATCTGTCGTAAATAGGGATTAAACACCAAGACACAAGACGTCACTCACGCTTTTCACACCCGAAGATGATAATCTCAACACACAAGTGCTCATGCGCACTTGTCGCAACATACATTTACTAGAGCTTATGTTAACTCAAACAGTCGCGTCCAAACGAGGCATTTTCACTTCAGGAGCATGGCTTCTTCAGCCCGCAGTTCTGAATATCTGTAAGGGGAAAGGAAAGAACTTGAAAAGTCAACCAGATAGATTTTTGAATTGAAATACTTTTTTTTTTAATTAATGAACAATATTTTGCGAAATTATTCTACCAAATTTCAAGAAAAGTTTGTAAAATTTGTGCTGTATAAAATATGTAAAAATGGGTGACGAAAAATGTAGATATTTAAAACTGAGCATAAAAAGACAAAAAATATGCAATAAAAATCCAGCCTTGGGTCATCATTTCTTTGTCATCGTGCTTTTCTCTTGAGGTAGGAGCACGTCGTTTCTGCTACTAATAGTTGGTTTTAGCCTGCATTACGCCCGATAGCGCGATTGCAAGGGCTCCACTCGCGGAAGTAATGGACAAGGGAAACGCTGGAAACGACACGCGCACAACGTGGGGGGTTTTGGTTGTCCTCCGCCAGCGCTAGTCGGTTGGAGGCAAAGGATGGTCTCTCCAGGAGGAAGTTGCAGGTCGGTGCATCGGTGTAGTTGACGTAGGCCAGTGTTATCCTTTTGATGACGGTGCACTTGCCAACTACTTTGCGTCGGTACACTGTGGTTGGGTGGTGGATCTGTTGAATGAAGTTGGTAGTAATAGCTACGTATTTTGGAGTACTTTTCGAGACTTCAATTTTTTTTATAATACATTCCACCTTGCTTGACCTACATAAATGGGTTTAGCTTCCTTAGTACGTTTTATGCGGAAAAATTGTCTTGTATTAAAAGTTGCATTATTGAAGGAAGACATTCACAGGAATTAGCGGGAATGTATGCTTTGAAAATTACAAATATCTGCATGAATTGAAATTGTTTAAACAATTGAATTTTGTTAATATTCAAAAATAGCAGGATGTTACTCTATTTGAATTCTAAGGGTTATTTTCTAAGAATTAAGTATTATTTTGTACCAAGTTGTGTAACTACCTTTTTGTTTGTGTTTACAGGTAAGGAGGTGAAATTATCAGCAATGCGGGCCGTTGGTTCGAAGGAGGTAGGGTGACAAGTTATCAGTGTAACCATGTTTGTGTTGCTATGGCATTGAAATTACTAGATTGTTTTCAAAAGTAAACGTGGTGGGACCGCTTACTTCCTTTAAACTTGCAAAATCTATCAGAAATCTACTATATGAAATATAATGTTTGTTTCTTTGATCGTGCTTAATATGCTGTCGTACCGTTTATCCGCTTGCGATAAAACTTTGTGAACTTATTGCTAGCACTTCCGGGAAGAATAAATGGATATGCTTGCGCACGTAGAAGTATATTGATGATTTTATGTAAGGGCCCTGATCAGGGTGCTTTACGTCACGGCGCTCGCTACGCAACCTACCGCACACTGAAGTACGATTATTAAGACGTCTTCATTGCGTATTCTGCCTCTGCGATTGTGAAATTTCTCCCGAGACAGAGGAAGACATAGATCAGAGACAGAAACAAACAGAAACATATTGTCAGAGAGGGACAGAGACGGAGAGAGAGAGAGAGACACGGGAAGACACGGAGAGTGTGACAGAACCACACTCGCGAAAGCATTTTGTCAATCGAAAGTTTTGCTGAGCGCAGCGTAAAACGTGATGAACAATCACGCGACCAGTAGCATAATTATAGTACGACCAGAAGTATAATTCATTGCAGTAGTTAAGCACTGCCGGGTGCACTAGTAAATAAATAAAAGTTAAGTGTGAAAAAAAAAAGAAAAAGAAAAAAGAAGAAAAAACAAGCAAACAAAAACGTGTTGACGGCGTGATCTTGAAAGAGATGAATTTAGCTTTGTCGGACACCCTGGGTGACCGCGGCCGTGGGCGGGGGCGTGGGGAGGCGCAACGAGGAAGCGGGCGGGTGAGTTGGGGCGGGGGCGGTCGCCTACGGGACCTCGGCGCAACGGTTCACAGCGGGCGGCGGGCGGCGCGCGTTTTCTGCCAGTTCATCGCCGCCTTGTCGATGCGTAAGAATATAAAACGACGCCCTCCGCCCGGTAATTGGATCTTAATAACCGCCCGTGAGATTGGCAAGCGGTTCGCGCGTTCCAGCATTGAAGCCGCTCGCGCTGGCGCTGGCGCTGCCGCCCTCGCTCGGCTGCCCCCGTCGCCGCCCACGCTGCATCCCCGCTACGCCGTTGCTCCTGCGTCCCCGCTGCATCCCCGCTACCCCCGCGCGCGCCGTGGCGCCGTCGCCTTCAGCGTGCTGTCGCTTCCTTCTCCTCGCTGCCGCTGCGCGCTCCCTTAGAATGTTTGTAGTTCGTGTGCCATGCATGGGACGATGTAGCGTGGCTGCGTGAGGATGAATCTTTCTCTCCGTATCCTCAGTGAATCATAAAATATTATTTGTGTTTAATTATCATTAGGTGGCTTACAATGCAAAAATAATCTGTGAACGAATTTTCGTGATTAAAACAATTAGCAGGAGTAATCGAAAGGAAATTGAATTCTGAGTAATCTTCAAGAAATATCACCGTTGCCTGACAATTTCGATTTATGAGTATGATGAAACTAACTTTGATCCCAATGAGAGATTAAATGGTACGGTTAACGCGACAAATTTTCGAAGACATTGTTGCTGTTTTAAATATTCCAAGATTTCCTTTCTTTCGTACCAAATGTTTTCTTATTGGATAATTGAAAAAAATAAAGGCCAATAAGAAGTACTTCATAATTGAGTTTGCGCTCTCTTCCCCCACACTATTACCTTTTCGACTAAATGTGGTTTTAGTTTTCGATAAGTAGTTCTTAGTTTCATTTTTTTATTTTGTTATTTACTAGCACCCTAAATTCAATAGGTCAGCTGAATTTTTTTTCTTAGCAATTGAAATAGGCCTATGAATCAATTACTTAGCTTCTGGGATACGGTAGGTAGGCATGTAGGACTTCTGGCAACCGCGGTAAAAATATATATTCGTATTCTTTACTTCAGTCTCACTTGGACTTACGAAAAGCGTTAGGGGACAACTCTTCATTGAGAAATATTTTTATAAATTCGGTAAGAAAATTTGTTTTGCAGACCCCTCTTGAGCGCACATTTTTTTCCGGTCACATATCTGCTTCAGAGAGGGTTCACTATTTTTGATTACTGTTGATATTGCTGTGAACTGTTCCTTGCGTTCCCTACGTTTGAACGGGTCTCTGCGCTTTAAACCTCTGGCCCGTCGCTTCCCGCCGCCGCCGCCTCGGCCCCGGCCCGCAGAATCCGTAAGAGGCCCCGCGCCGCGCCTCTCGCGGGTTGGCCAGTGTGGCGTAAACTGCTGCGGCAATAGTTCGCGAACACATATACTCGGCGAGGGGTTCTTCTTTCTCTCTCTCTCTCTCTCTGTCTCTCTCTCTCTCATCTATCTCTCGTCTCTTGCGCGCGCAGTGGGCCTCCCCGGGGAGGACGGGCGGGGAGGGCGGGCGGCTCCCAGTTTTGTTACTTGTTGGCGGCGTAGCGGCGGCGGGCCCCGCACACACACGCCGCCTACACGGGCCGCGGGACACGGTGCGCCGCCGCCGCCGCTCTCGCTGCGCCGCGCCGGGGGGCGGGCCGGCCGCATGCCTCCCGCGCCGCCTAGGACCGGCCAGCTGTCAAAATCAGGTTCCCAGAGACCGTTGCACTCGCCTCGCCTCGCCTCGCCTCGCCTTGCCTCGCCTCGGCGCCGATACGAAAGAACTTGCCGCTGCGACGGGGGCAAAGGGGACGGAGGAAGAAAAAGAGAGAGAGGAAGAGGACAACGTTGAAGTCCAGTGAATGGGAAGGCGAGTGAATGGGAAGAGCAAAATTGGAAAGTACGAGCCAGGAGAGAAGCGAGAAATATTTGAGTGACGAGGAAGTGTGGAAAACAAGTAATAGCAGAATGTCGTTTCCCCCCAAACTACACTCTGCTAGTACTTATTTTCCATATTTCCTCGTAATTGCAAAATAATCGAGAAACTGAGCGTTGATGAAAACAAGGAGGCTACCCGAATACTAGGAAGTGCGGAGTTTGCTTACTTGCAGTCTTGGGAGTTAAGCTCCAGTATGTCTAGTGGCTCCAGTAGGAATGTGGTGTTGGTGGCGGGCGGAGGGCTGCCGCCGGCCTTGTGGGCGTGGCTGAGCAGGCGGTCGCAGCGGCGGGTCGCCTTTGGCTCTTTCTCCTTGGGGAAAGTTCACCTGACAGCACGCGCGATAACGGCGCCCGTGCGCCACACGGATTTTGATTAGCGGTCGGGCGACGGGTGACATTTCGACTGTCCTCCTCCGCTCTTTTTTTTTTTGTCGTGGTCTGGTCGGGCGGGTGCGTTGGCAGCGAATGAGAGCGCCTGTTGGGTTTCGGCTACTGTGGGTTGGAACGTGACCCACTTGGATTACTGTCGAAACAATTCGGTGGAGTGATATCGATTTCCATGTAATGGCTTTGTCTGGAGTTTCTGATAGCTTTCTCGACAGGGTCAGCGTTTGGACAATGAACGGGAATGTGCTTGGATTGCTAAGGATCGACCTTTGTTTACGCGGTTGTACGAGAGCTGCTTGAAATGTCATTTGTGTAAATAGTGCGCCTTTCCGTTTTGTGAACTTCCGTTACACTTCTTGGTTGTTCTTCAAAGACTGTCAATATTTCCAGCGTTTCACTTGAAACCGAATACCGAGGACCGCGAGATCGTTCTGAATCGATACAAATGGGGTAGTAACTTTCATTCTGTTATATCTAGCACAACGAAGGATATGTTTGTGAACGTTCGATAGTACGCCGTTGATTTTATTGTTACTAATTTCATTTCATTCAGTCTCCTTTGTCTTTTATCGAACGCAATAGCAGTTTTGGTTTTTCTATGTCAATAGTTCGTTCGTGTATAGTACATACGGAAAAAATGTACACAGAATATCTTTCGGGAAATGTAAGTGATTGATGCTCCTGTAGCAGCATGCCAGGGCATAAGGTGTTCAGTAATTTTGCATGACCGTTGCCATTATGACTTAATCTTTTTCTCGACACATCTTCTAATTTCTTAGTCTAGTGATTCAAGTAGCACATGTGGGAGCTATATCTCGTGACTTCTGGTTCAGTGCCTGGTTCCGAGGAATATCAACTTTCTCGCTGAGATGAATGAAAGGCTGTGGATGTTTTCTGAGCGAGTCGGCTCGGCTCCGTCGCTGCCACAACCACCGGCAATTTCATGAGGGGGCCCAACGAGACATTCACGCGGTCGTCGTCGGGAGCCTGCGGCCGCGGCGGCGGTGGCGGGTGGCCGGCGGGGTGCCATGACCGCTCGCTGGCCGCATAGCTCGGCGCAACGTCATTCTCTGTTCAATGCACCCGGGCCGCGCCGGACCGCCGCGCATGCGCAGCACAACAAAACGTCAAAGGAAAAAAGCACGTGTCAAATGCGCGCCGCACCGTTGTGGCCCAAGACTTTTTTCTGCCGCTCCCCTCCCCTCCCCTTCCCTTCCCTTCCCTTCCCCGCGGACCGGCGACGCGCCGGGCGACCGACCGACCGACCGCCCGTCTGCCCGTCCGTGCGCCGTTGCATTGTCGCTGCGGGTGACTGCCCCGCAATTCATCGTTAGCGCCGGGGGGCGCAGGCTGCCGCTGCTGAGCTGCGGCCTGTTCGGTATTTCTGCCAGGCGTCGTTTGTGCTGTACCCGGTGGGTGTCGATCATCGGACGCCCAATCGAATCGCTTCTCGGCTTGGTCACAATGGAAAAATTTACGAGAATCGGAAATAAGTGTGGGAGTAGCGAAACTAATGGACAGGAAGCAAGACAAGAAACAAGATTGTGGAAACGCTGGTAAAAGAAAGTGACGTGAGGGGGTGGGGATGGGAACTCTGATCAAATAAAATTGCTAATCTACTTATCTTAAAAAAATGTGCCTACTCGCGAGAGTGATATGATTGCCCTGCTCGATAGGAATCGACGGTGCGTATTTATTGTAAAGATAGAAGAAAACGAATTTATTGAAAATATCGGAGTTGCCCATTGTTTCGAGTCCCATTTACTTTTTTTTGTTGTTATTATTTAAGGTCGCATCAACTTGTAGGTCATTAGCGACCACTATTGCGTGTAACGGTGTGGTAACTATGCGGATGACACGATATGATGATGATGATGATGATGATGATGATGATCCGAATTGGACGAACACAATACAACCATGCCCGAAGCGGGACTCGAACCCGCAATTCTTCGGTGTGAAATCTCTACTGCCTTACCGATCTCGGCCATCCGGTTTGAAATCTCTACGGTAGTACTGCCTTACCGATCTCGGCCATCCGAACCGGCCCCAATTACTTGTGAAACACTCTGCGATCATTACTCATTTCTACCAATAATGTATCGTACGCTCTTAGTAGCACATGGCTGCTGTGCAGCAATGCATTAAGGGAATTGTCTGTCTAACTGCTAATGTGCTTCTGGAAGAGCTTCTAGATACAAAACAGATCGGAAATTGTGTATTGAGTGTTTCGCGTTTGTTGGTAAACATTGCACCCAAATCTACAGGACGATTCTGATCAACCAGATGTTCCGTTTTCATTCCATTCTCGCGGGGGGAAAAAAAGTACTAGCAGGGCGCGAGAGGATCGGCAGATGTCGGCAAAAGCGACATCACAAATCCTTCCCATCGAGCGCTGCCACCTCGCCTCGTGAGCGTCGCGTCCGTGATAATTTGCGTCTGGAAATAATGAGGGCGGAATTGTCGGGCGCCGGGCGAGCCGCGCGTGTCGTTTCGCGCGCGCAGAGATTTAAAGACGGGGGGGGGAGGGGGCATGGCCGGGGAAGGCGGCGCCGCGTCCGGTGTGTGAGGACGGGGGGACTGGTCGGGAGCGGGAGAGGGATGCTGAGGGGCCAGAGGCCTAGGAGATTCGAGACCGCAGGGACGGAGGCTGGAAGTGGAGGGGAAGAAGATGGGGACAGTGGACGGTGGCGGGAGGGTGGGAGGAGGAGGGTGGTGGTGTGGTGGTGGTGGTGGTGAGGACAAATGGCGAATAGGCAAGGCAACGAGAACGAGCAGCGTAGTGTGGGCAAAATGGACGGTGCTTGTTGTTGCAGGAAGGATGAGGGGAGGCGCATAGCTGACGATGGATTGATTCATGTTTCCGGGCACGCGTCAACAGTTGTGTTCATTTAGTTCCGTTCAGTGGTAGTGAAATGCTTTTTATCGAAAATGCGAGAATGAGTTGCGGTGTTCGTCATAACGCGCGGGGTAGTGGAGATTCCGGTGCCAAGCGTACAGGTTTTCCACGGCGTTTTCTCCCGCCCGTCACGGACCAGCTCCCGACTGGCGTCCGACATGTGTAGGTGTTTTTTTGGTGGTGAACGCGTCGAAAAGGATAGATGGGAAGGGGAAAAGAACAGTGGAGTGAAGGAAAAATGCGCGCGGTCTGTTAGGGGCCAGTACTGGGGCCATTCTGGGCTGGACGGGGTACGCGTGGCGACGCGACGGGGAGCGCGCGCCCTTAACGAGACGGGAGAGGGCGGGGGTGCCGTTGGCGGGTGCGTTTCTGTCCCAGCGGCGCGGATCCTCCGCACTTTAGAGCTCGGCGTACTCGTCGTGTGTGCACCACGGCCCGCTGTTGTGTGTTGTGTTGGCGGCAGACGCCGCCGCCTCGGGGCTGCCGCGTCTGTGCTGTGCCGGCCCGCCGGCCGCCGCCACCCACCCGCATTAAAGGAACGCGCTCCGCAGTCCCGCGGGTTCGCCGGAAGCTCCCGTCCCGACTCCGCGCGCTTTTTCTTCAGTGCCGATCTAATATCCGACGGCGAATCTGCCCGGTTCTTTTTTGTAGCTCCGGGCTAAATTTTAGCGGTGGGTCGATTAAGGTTTCCGACTAAAATATACAGCGGCGCGCGGGCGAGGAGGGGGACGGCCCCGGGCCGGGGTAGATTGTGGAAGCGGCGCTATTGGTCTCCTGGGACTGCGGCCTGTTATCTTCCCTGTTGCCTTTCCCCCTGTGGCTTTTAAACGCTTCCCGCGTTCGTTCCGACGATTCTGCTCCCCCTGGACCTGTCAGCTTCGCTGTCTGACAGATTCGTGTTTAATCAAATGCTTGTCTGCGGTGCTTACAGCTGACAAAGGGTCGTTTCCACTGTGGTTACAGTAAAGCATGATGCATAGCTTTACATGAGAGCCATGTGCGTGTGGAAAATTACGTGTGAAGTTCTGAATCGAATAGGGAATCTTGCAATTGTTCGTGTTCCGTTCTTATCTTCGGCATCAGTCTGCTGTCATGGGTATTATTTGTTGAATTCATGTAATTTCAGGCCATGTATTTTCTGATAGGACAGATATAAACAAAGGAAACACTCTCAAACACCACCGTTTAATCTAAATGATTTCACATCTAGCTATCTACACCGATACTCAAAACATTCCCTTCTGCTCAAGCTACTTTGCAGAATGAATCCCCTAGGGGCTGCGCCCTACATTCGCCTTGCGTGGGGCGCTTGTCTTCGGCAAACAAGCTCGCAACGGCCTGAAAGTGTTCCCACTTGCGGCTGGAATGCTGTGGCGGACGGCGCCGCTCGACGGCGGCGCCCAACCGGCATTCTAGGGAGTCTTTGGGTTTCAGACCCCGCAAACCTGTTTGGCCGCGGCCATTATTATCCGCTTGCTAAGCTCCCCCGCGTCGTCGGCGCGTGACGTAGGCGTCTCCGCGCGCGGCGTCGCTGTGCGGGCGGGCGGCGGGCGGCGGGCGAGCGAGCGAAGCAAGCAAGCCAGCAAGCAAGCAAGCAAGCAGAGCAAGCAATGGGAGCTCTCCGTGGCGAGGGAGCGGACGAAGCCGCTGTCGTCGGGGTCGACACCGCGCCCGTTCGTCCGCGCGGCCCGCTCGCTGGCCGGCTGGGCGCCAAGCCGGAGCGGGCTGGCGAGCGCCAAGCGCCGCGCGCCGCGGGGGAACGCCTCCGCGAAGGCCGCCGCCGCCGCCGCGGCTGTGCCGCTGCGCGCTGCGGCATCCCGCTCGCACCGCTCGCAGTCGCCACCGCTCGCCCGCTCGCTCGCATGATCCGCTACGCCCGCCCGCCCGCTGCGCCCCGCTGCGCCCGCTTCGACAGCCGCTCGCTCCGCTCGCCGCTCGCCCATCCGCTCGCAGGCCGCTCGCCCGCTCGCGCCGCTCCGCCCGCTCGCGGTACCGCTCAGCGCCGCTCGCCCGGCTGCGCGCTCGCCGCATCCACCGCTCGCGGCGCCTCGCGGGCCGCTCGCCCGCATCGCCCCCGCCCTCGCGCCGATCGCGCCGCTCGCCCGCCTCGCCGCTTCGCCCGCTCGCCCGCTCGCCGCCCGCTCGCCCGCTCGCCCGCTCGCCCGCTCGCGCCGCTGCGCCCCGCTCGTCGCTCGCCCGCCGCTCGCGCGCGTCGCCCGCTCGCCCGCTCGCGCGCTCGCCCGCTCGCCCATCGCTCCGCTCGCACCGCTCGCCCGCTTCGCGCCGCTCGCCCACAGTCGCGCGCTCGGCGACCGCGCGCAACGCCGAATCCGCTTTGCACGACAAAAGCCCCGTGGGCGCGCAGGAAGCGGGCAACGAAGGTGTCGCCCATAGGCAGGAAGCCGTTGCCCGTGTGTCCACTGACTATTGCAGGATGTTTTTACTGCGTTTTCTAGGCGCGCTGTTGCGTCGCGCTTTCTTGTTTTGTTGTCAGTTAGGTTTCTTGCGAGTAGTTCGAAAAGTACGTTCTTGTTGATAGATAATCCCATTTGGTTTAAGGCTTTGTTCTGTTTCGAATAAGCTTTTATTCCTTATAAATTGTTGGAATGTGTTCAGTTAGATATATTTAGTATTATATATATATATTATATATATATATATATATATATATATATATATATAGAATATAGCGAGTTGCTCTAATCTGTCGCCGTTTCTCCGCTTCTCAGTCTCAAATGCTATTTGAACCACAGATCTTGCACTTCTCTTGCCGTCATAGCCTCTTGGCACTCCTGCTAGCCATGCATGTCTGGATCTTCCTTCTTCTGTCTTTCTGTCGGCATCCATTGGCAGGACTCGTTTTGGGCCATCTTTTCATCTGCCATTCGCATTGACCGTACCAGACCGAATTTGTTTTTGGCTCTATTTCGTCTAGGATAGATTTACTTTACAAAATTGTCTTTCTTAATGTCGTCGTTCCTGATTCGGTCGCGTCTCGCTATAAACAGCACTTTCTAGTCAAGAAGTCCATTTCAAGGGTCAGCAGCTTCCCATGTTCCAGGGTGCAGCAGCTTCGCATCAATCTCCAAACTTTCTGAACGCGTATGTTGTAAGCACAAAAATTAATCAAAATTCCGTATTACTGAACATTGGACATAACGTAGGTTTGAGTACGGAATCTTTGAAAAAGGATTAATCTCAAATAATATTCGTTGGCGAATTTTGCGCAAGAATCCGTAATGTTTCGGTGGGCAAGAAGTTTGTGGCAGAAACGTTTCTTGATAGTAGCATTGGCGTCAGGCCAGAGATCGCCGCACAGCGCCAGTCGTTTGGCGGCGTGGTCTTCGGCCGCCTGCCGAATCTTGATAACTTTAGTAATTTACTAAATTTCTGGTGAGATCTTCCCGCCTCGGCTGGCGCTCTTCTCCCGCTAAAGAAGTCCGCCGCCAACCGTAGCTCTCCCTTGGCTTAAATTCTGTTGACTTGGTTCGTAAGGAAGCGCGGATTCTGTTTTCCTGTGGGATATAAGCCTCAGAACGTGAACATTCGAAATATAGCAACTTATGTCATTAGACAACGAGGACTTAAAACAACTGCTAATATATATATATATATAATATATATATATATATATATATATATATATATATTTATATATTTATATATTAGCTTATTTCGTTTAGTTATCTAAAATTTGCTCAATTAATTCTTATGAAAACTCGTTGATTATCACTGTGATAAATATCGCGTGCAATTAAAACTCCACAATACCATCAGAATTCAGAAAAATGATCAAAATCGTTTAATTAAGGTCACTTGTAACACTGACGTACCTCAAGATATTTCGCAGTCTGCTATGAACCGGAAACAGAAATGAACAACATTACAACTATGTAGCCTACATCAGCCTTAGTACAAATGTAAACAATGAAAAACAAAATTGATGAAGTAAACATTGGTTTTGGACACTGGCTGAATAATGGAACCACATAAATGTTTAAAATGAATACAATTTTTTATCTTTTGCTGTAAAACATATGTTCTCTGGCATATACAAATGTAAGCTTTTAAACGGCAGTTTGCGTTTACCCTTGCCTTAAAAGACCCGCCATGTAGAAAGGAGTCCAGAAGTGCTTCTTTTACTGTCCAATATTTCTACTTCTTGTATTCCCTCTTAGACCGTCCTTCACTATTGCGGGAAGCAATGTTTCCGCATGGCAAATTGTCAGCTTCTTTTCTAATACTGCATCCGATATATTGTCAATAACTTCCATTTGCAATATTTCCTTTCATCTTATGCCACACCGCCCCGGGGGGGTTTTTTTTGGAAAAAATTAAAACATAATGCAGAGGTCAGTAAAATAGGCCATTTTCAGAAAAACAATGCGTCATCAATGCACGCTTGGAATGGTAAAAAAGTGCGTGAAGTTTATCAAAATTTAAATTATTCCTACAATGGAACGAAACAACAATTGAACGTAAACACATGGATATAGTAAGTAATAATTACACTCGTGGTAATAAGTTCTTTCCTATCGTCGTTCGTTTTCTTAAATATATCAATCATAAATTAACCGCCTGTTTATCCATGTTCCATTAATTACTTATAAATTCCAAATTCAATAATGTAAAAATAGGGACTTTGGTAAAGAATAATTGTAATAAAAATCAATATTATTGTTGTTGGCATTCTAGTTAAACCAAATAGTGGTTGAACAACATTAAAATTAAATGTTGTAGAGTTCGAGCTTCCTACAGATTGCACTTTATAATAGACTTGACGACGTACGTGTACTGTACAAATAAACTTCACTATATGTTGGTTGGTATTGTGTACATCAGCAGACGAGGAGACTAAAGTGAAGATTCCTCAGAGAATTCTGGATAATAGTAAAAAAGAAATAACAATAGGAATGTCTACTTCTTTATTGTAAGAAGTGAAAACACTCCATAAAATGGCAAAGAACCTCAAAGAAAATAATGTAAACAGTTCGAGGCATAGAAGAATGTGGCCATAATGGAGATGTGTTCGCCAGCAGTGGGGAACGAGCCGCAGTAACAAATGAAATTTTAGTATTAATTCAGCCAAGTCTTGGGCAGGAGGAATGAAAGGCAAACCTGTAAGACCACACAAGACGGGAAGAAATGGAATAAAAGTTGCCTGAATGCTCCGAGAATAACTCGGTGTGGAGAGCGACTGGCACCTTCTCCTCGGGGCGAGCCCGCAGCCCGCGGCCCAAAATCGCCCTCCCCGTCTTCCACACGAAGTCCAAAAATCTGATCTCTGCCTACATTAGCCGAGGAGTTTTTAATTAAAGAAGCCCTCTCCTCAACCGCGGAACCCTTTTGAGCAGACTTACGTTTTTGTTTACATTCGGGATGTTTCCTTCACGCCGTGTAACTGTTTCCCCTCGCAAATTACTGCGAGTGTTGGGTTCCGTCTGCTGTCGCACCCAGCGTTCGTGAGCGCACGCGTACGAACCAGAAAGGCCCGGCCCCGCTCCACCGTCTCTAGGGCTGCCGGCACCGCCGACGCTGGCACCTGCTGCGCCGCGCCGCCTCATCTCGGAAATGCCGCAGGGCGTCGCCTCTGAAGCGGCGCGCGTCGCTTGGGCAGGCAGAGGCGGCGCGCAGTGTGGAAAAGGAGACGCGATGCAGCGACCGGTAACAAGATAAAGGTGAAGATCTCGGTGGAGGCTTGTAAGGGCAGGAGAATGTAGGGAAATGGAGAGACGGTTAATTGTTTTTGCAATGGAAAGAGTTGTTCATGCCATTTCTTCACTCCTTTCCTGTCTCTTGACCAACTTGGGATGTCCCGATTCTATAGCTATCATTGGGCTTAGATTAATCCCCCCATGAAAACAGTTTTTCTCCTTTACAAGTAATGAAAGCGTGTGGTGAACATTGTGATGCTACACGTAGTAAACGCGTCCTAATAAAACGCCCGTTACAAAACGTGGTTTAACGCCGGAGGTGGTGGCGCGAAGGCGTAAAATCGGGTGGCGACGGCAGCGGAGCGTGCGGCGGGCGTAATGTTTGTGGTGGGGGACGCGCGACGTCGTGGCCGCGACGCCTCCGCCTCCGCCGCGAGTCAAAAGAAACCCGCGCCGGCCTGGCGGCGAGCTGTCGTGCACCCCCCTGAGGTGGGCCTCCCGCCTCCAGTAACTAGGCGCCTATAAAAAAGCTTTCGTGTCCCTCTCCTCGCCCTCACTCCTCCTCCGCCTCCGCCCCGCGTGGCGCAGGGCGGGCACGCCCGGTGCTCCTCTCAGCTGCGAGAGAGGTCCCGCCTTCGCGCCCCGCGGCGCGCGTGGCCGCGTCCGAGCGGCGTTCGAGCGAGCGTGGGACGAACCAGTCCGAAGTGGCCTTTCACGAGCGGACCCCGTTCGGTGGCTGAGGAGTCGCAGAAAACCTGGAGAACAAACCCAGCAATGTGCCCGCCAGTTTAAGGAACCCCTGCGAGGGGTTAGGCGAACACAACGAAACAGCGGTCCGTGCAGCGTGCGTGTCAGCCGTCGTAAGGTTTCGATCTTAGTATTTGGCTCTTAACATTTCCAAGTCAGTTCTGGTATTGAGTGACACGAAGAGAATATCAAAGACTTTTTTTTCCACAATCTGTATCGATGCTCAATTCAGTATAAATAAATTATTAGCACCATGTTGCTTAATTCAGTGAATGTAGAGTGTTGTTTCATGTTAATTTTATTACATTTGTTGTTAATTTGTATGAGTTCTGTTATATTTGTCTTCAGGTTTCGTCCTTCTTCCAAAGAAGAAGTACGACAGCCACATTTTACCTGGCGTAGGTTCGCCAAGAACATATCTCTACTTGTACTCTTAAGACAAGTTTCTTGGAAGAGTTCCTTACATCAATTTTTTTGTACGCGTACCAGAAGGCGGGAGATCCCCGTTTCTTTTTGTTGCAACACGCACGTACGCCTCTAAAGTTGTCCGTCGCGCGTGGGTGCAAGTCCAAGCACACACACACACACAAACACACCACAACACACACAAGACACACACACAGCACACACACACACGGGTAACACGACATACGGCTAAAGTAACCTGTGCGATAAGTGCAGGCGCGCGATGGCGGGGCGGCGCTGGCCGGACGATGGCTACCGTCCCACCACACCACCACCGCCGCCGCCGCCGGCCGCCGGCCGCCGGCCGCCGCCGCCACGCGCGCTATTGCAGCAGCCTTCCATACGAGACCAAGTGGCCCCTGGGTCCCCCGCCCCGCTCCGCCCCTCGCGCTTCCGCGGCAGCCTTGGCGCGGTCAAGTGGCTAAGCGCTGGCGGCGGCGGCGGCGGCTGGCGCAAGACCTCCTCTGCGCGGGCGGCGACCGCGCGCCCGCAAGTCCACCGCCCTCGCCTTTGCGGCCGGCGTGCACCCTTTGCCGTCTCCTCCTCGGGCAGCCGCTGGAATCAAGTGGC
>BOPP01000002.1:14389135-14419337 GCA_017312745.1 Gryllus bimaculatus | reverse complement strand
TGACGGTGCGGGAGGGTGGGAGGAGGAGGTGGTGGTGGTGGTGGTGGTGGTGGTGAGGAGAATGGGCGAATAGGCAAGGCACGAGAACGAGCAGCGTAGTGTGGGCAAAAATGACGGTGCTGTTGTTGCAGGGAAGGATGAGGGGAGGCGACAGCTGACGATGGATTGATTCATGTTTCCGGGCACGTCAACAGTTGTGTTCATTAGTCCGTTCAGTGTAGTGAATGTTTTATCGCGAGATGAGGCGGTGTTCGTCAACCGCGGGGTAGTGAGATCCGGTGCCAACGTACAGGTTTTCCGGCGTTTTCCCCCCGTCACGACCAGCTCCCGACTGGCGTCCCGACATGTGTAGGTGTTTTTGTGTGAACGTCGAAAAGGATAGATCGGGAAAGGGGGAAAGAACAGTGGAAGATGAAGGAAAAATTGCGCGCGGTCTGTTTGTTAGGGCAGTACTGCCATTCTGCTGACGGGTACGTGGCGACGCGACGGGCGCGCGCTACGAGACGGGAGAGGCGGGGTGCCGTTGGCAGGGCGTCTGTCCACGCGCGCGGATGCTCCACTTAGAGCTCGCGTCTCGTCGTGTGTGCACGCGCGCGCGTGTGTGTGTGTGTTGGCGGCAGACGCCGCCCGCCTGGGCTCCGCGTCTGTGCTGTGCCGGCCGCCGCCGCCGCCACCCGCATTAAAGGGACGCGCTCCGCAGCCGCGGTTCGCGGAAGCCCAGTCCCGAACTCGCGCGCTTTTCTCAGTGCCGACTCTAATTCCGACGGCGAATCTGCCCGTTCTTTTTGTAGCTCCGGGCTAATTTTAGCGGTGGGTATTAAAGGTTCCGACTAAATATACACGCGCCGGCGAGGAGGGGACGGCCCCGGCCGGGGTAATGGAAGCGGCGCTATTGGTCTCCCTCGGACTGCGGCCTTTATCTTCCCTGTTGCCTTTTCCTGTGCTTTTAACGCTTCCGCGTTCGTCGAATCTGCTCTGACTGTCGCCTTCGCTGTCTGACAGATTCGTGTTTATCATGCTTGTCTGCGGTGCTACAGCTGACAACGTCGTTTCCACTTGGTTCGTCAAAGCATGCATCTTTACATGAGAGCCATGTGCGTGGAAAATTACGTCGTGAGTTCTGAATCGAATAGGGAATCTTGCAATTGTTCGTGTCCGTTCTTATCTTCGGCGTAGTCTGCTGTCATGGTAATTATTGTGTTGATTCATGTACTTCAGCCATGTATTTCTCTAGACACTCTCAAACCCACCGTTTAATCTAATGATTCACATCCTAGCTATCTACCCCGATACCCAAAATTCCCTTCTCTCAAGCTCTTTGCAGAATGAATCCCCTAGGCTCCGCCCACATTCGCCTTGCGTGGGCGCTGTCTTCCAACACCAGCTCCACGGCCTGAAAGTGTTCCCACTTGCGCTGGAAGCTTCGCGGACGCGCCGCTCGACGGCGCGCCCAACCGGCATTCCTAGGAGTCTTGGGTTCAGACCCAAACCTGTTTGGCCGCGCCATTATTTCCGCTTGCTAGCTCCCCCGCGTCGTCGGCGGTGGCGACGGCGTCTCCGCGCGCGCTCGCTGTGCGGGCGGGCGGGCGAGCAAGCAAGCAAGCAAGCAAGCAAGCAAGCAAGCAAGGGAGCTCTTGTGGGCGAGGGAGCGGACGAGCGCTGTCCCGGGGTCGACACCCGCCCGTTCGTCCGCCCGCCCGCCCGCTCGCTGGCCGGCTGGGCGCCAAGCCGGAGCGGGCTGGCGAGCGCCAAGCGCCGCGCGCCGCGGGGGAACGCCTCCGCGAAGGCCGCCGCCGCCGCCGCGGCTGTGCCGCTGCGCGCTGCGGCATCCCGCTCGCACCGCTCGCAGTCGCCACCGCTCGCCCGCTCGCTCGCATGATCCGCTACGCCCGCCCGCCCGCTGCGCCCCGCTGCGCCCGCTTCGACAGCCGCTCGCTCCGCTCGCCGCTCGCCCATCCGCTCGCAGGCCGCTCGCCCGCTCGCGCCGCTCCGCCCGCTCGCGGTACCGCTCAGCGCCGCTCGCCCGGCTGCGCGCTCGCCGCATCCACCGCTCGCGGCGCCTCGCGGGCCGCTCGCCCGCATCGCCCCCGCCCTCGCGCCGATCGCGCCGCTCGCCCGCCTCGCCGCTTCGCCCGCTCGCCCGCTCGCCGCCCGCTCGCCCGCTCGCCCGCTCGCCCGCTCGCGCCGCTGCGCCCCGCTCGTCGCTCGCCCGCCGCTCGCGCGCGTCGCCCGCTCGCCCGCTCGCGCGCTCGCCCGCTCGCCCATCGCTCCGCTCGCACCGCTCGCCCGCTTCGCGCCGCTCGCCCACAGTCGCGCGCTCGGCGACCGCGCGCAACGCCGAATCCGCTTTGCACGACAAAAGCCCCGTGGGCGCGCAGGAAGCGGGCAACGAAGGTGTCGCCCATAGGCAGGAAGCCGTTGCCCGTGTGTCCACTGACTATTGCAGGATGTTTTTACTGCGTTTTCTAGGCGCGCTGTTGCGTCGCGCTTTCTTGTTTTGTTGTCAGTTAGGTTTCTTGCGAGTAGTTCGAAAAGTACGTTCTTGTTGATAGATAATCCCATTTGGTTTAAGGCTTTGTTCTGTTTCGAATAAGCTTTTATTCCTTATAAATTGTTGGAATGTGTTCAGTTAGATATATTTAGTATTATATATATATATTATATATATATATATATATATATATATATATATATAGAATATAGCGAGTTGCTCTAATCTGTCGCCGTTTCTCCGCTTCTCAGTCTCAAATGCTATTTGAACCACAGATCTTGCACTTCTCTTGCCGTCATAGCCTCTTGGCACTCCTGCTAGCCATGCATGTCTGGATCTTCCTTCTTCTGTCTTTCTGTCGGCATCCATTGGCAGGACTCGTTTTGGGCCATCTTTTCATCTGCCATTCGCATTGACCGTACCAGACCGAATTTGTTTTTGGCTCTATTTCGTCTAGGATAGATTTACTTTACAAAATTGTCTTTCTTAATGTCGTCGTTCCTGATTCGGTCGCGTCTCGCTATAAACAGCACTTTCTAGTCAAGAAGTCCATTTCAAGGGTCAGCAGCTTCCCATCAATCTCCCAAACTTCTGAACCGTATGTTGTAACACAAAAATTATAAATTCGTATTACTGAACATTGACATACGTTAGGTTTGAGTACGGAATCTTTGAAAAGGATTAATCTCAATAATATTCGTTGGCGGAATTTTGCCGCAAGAATCCGTAATGTTTCGGTGGCAAAAGTTTGTGCAGAAACGTTTCTTGATAGTAGCTTGCGTCAGGCAGAGATCGCCGCACAGCGCCAGTCGTTTGGCGGCGTGTCTTCGCCGCCTGCCGAAATCTTGATAACTTAGTAATTTACTAATTTCTTGAGAATCCCGCCTCGGGCTGGCGCTCTCTCTCCCGCTAAGAAGTCCGCCGCCAACCGTAGCTCTCCCTTGGCTTAAATCTGTTGCTTCGTAAGAAGCGCGATTCTGTTTTCCTGTGGGAATACCTAAGAAACGTGAACATTCGAAAATATACAACTTATGTCATTAGAACGAGGACTTAAAACAACTGCTAATATATATATATATATTTATTTATATTTATATATATATATTTATATTTATATATATATTTATATATATATATATATATTTATATATTAGCTTATTCGTTTAGTTATCTAAATTTGCTCATTAATTCTATGAAAAATCGTTGATTATCACTGTGATAAATACACGCGTGCAATTAAAACTCCACAATTACCAATCAGAATTCAGAAAAATGATCAAAATCGTTTAATTAAGTCACTGTAACACTGACGTACTCAAGATATTTCCAGTCTGCTATGAACCGTGAACAGAAATGAACAACATTACACTATGTACCTACATCAGCTAGTACATGTAAACAATGAATGAAACAAAATTGATGAAGTAAACATTGGTTTGACACTGGCTGAATAATGGAACAACATAAAATGTTTAACATGAATAAATTTTATCTTTTGCTGGTAAAACATATGTTCTCTGCATATTACAAATGTAAAGCTTTTAAACGGCAGTTGCGTTTACCCTTCCTTAAAAGACCCGCCAGTAGAACGGAGTCAGAAGTGACTTCTTTACTGTCCAATATTTCTACTTCTTGTATTCCCTCTTAGACGTCTTCACTATTGGCGGGAAGCAATGTTTCCATGGCATTGTCAGCTTCTTCTAATACTGCATCCGATATATGTTCAATAACTTCCATTTGCAAATATTTCTTTATCATCTTATGCCACCGCGGTGATTAAAACATAATGCAAGGTCCAGTAAAATAGGCATATTTCAGAAACAATGCGTCATCAAATGCACGCTTGGAATGGTAAATAAGTGCGTGAGTTTATCAAAATTTAAATTATTCTAAAATGGAAACGAAACACAATTGAACGTAACACATGGATATAGTAGTATAATTACACTCGTGGTAAATAAGTCTTTCCTATCGTCGTTCGTTTTCTTAAATATATCAATCATACAATTATACCCCTGTTTATCCATGTTTCATTAATTACTTATAAATTCCCAAATTCATAATGTAAAAATAGGGACTTTGGTAAGAATAATTGGTAAATAAAAATCAATATTATTGTTGTTGCATTCATAAGTTAAACAAATAGTGGTTGACAACATTAAAATTATGTTGTAGAGTTCGAGTTCCTACAGATGCACTTTATAAATAGACTTGACCGACGTACGTGTACTGTACAATAAACTTCCACTATATGTTGGTTGGTATTGTGTACACTCAGCAGACGAGAGACTAAAGTGAAGATTCCTCAGAGAATTCTGGATAATAGTAAAAGAAATAACATAGGAATGTCTACTTCTTTAGTAAGAAGTGAAAACACTCATAAAATGCAAAGAACCTCAAGAAAATATGTAAACAGTCGAGGCATAAGAAAAATGTGGCCATAATGGAATGTGTTCGCACAGTGGGGAACGGAGCCGCAGTACAAATGAAATTTTAGTATTAATTCAGCAAGTCTGGCAGGAGAATGAAAGGCAAACCTGTAGACCACACAAGACGGGAAGAATGGAATGAAAAGTTGCCTGATGCTCCGAGATAACTCGGTGTGGAGAGCGACTGCACCTCTCCTCGGGGCTGAGCCCCAGCCGCGGGCCAAAATCCGCCCTCCCCGTCTTCCCACACGAAGTCCAAAAATCTGATCCTCTGCCTACATTAGCCGAGGAGTTTTAATTAAAGAAGCTCTCTCCTCAACCGCGGAACCCTTTTGAGCAGACTTACGTTTTTGTTTACATTCGGATGTTTCCTCACGCCGTGTACTGTTTCCCTCGCAAATTACTGCGAGTGTTGTGGTTCCGTCTCTGTCGCACCCAGCGTTCGTGACGCACGCTACGAACCACGAAAGGCCCGGCCGCCCTCCCGTCTCTACGGCTGCCGGCACCGCCGACGCTGCACCTGCTGCCGCCGCCGCCTCCATCTCCGGATCCCAGGGGCGTCGCTCTGAAGCGGCGCGCGTCGCTTGGGAAGGCAGAGGCGGCGCGCAGTGTGGAAAAGGAGACGGCGATGCAGCGCCGGTAACAAGATAAGGTCGAAGATCTCGGTGGAGGCTTGTAAGGGCAGGAGAATGTAGGGAATGGAGAGACGGTTAATTGTTTTGAATGGAAAGAGTTGTTCATGCCATTTCTTCACTCTTTCCTGTCTCTTGCACCAACTTGATGTCCCGATTCTATACTATCATTGGGCTTAGATTAATCATGAAACAGTTTTTTCTCCTTTACAGTATGAAGCGTGTGGTAACATTGTGATGCTCACGTAGTAACCGTCCTAATAAACGCCCGTTAACAAACGTGTTACGCGGGAGGTTGGTGGCCGAGGCGTAAAATCGGGTGGCGACGGCAGCGGGAGCGTGCGCGGGCGTAATGTTTGTGGTGGGGACGGCGCGACGTCGTGGCCCGCGACCGCCTCCGCCTCCGCCGCGAGTCAAAGAACCGCGCCGCCTGGCGGCGAGCTGTCGTCACCCTGAGGTGGGCCTCCCGCCTCCCGTAACTAGGCGCTATAAAAAGCTTTCGTGTCCCTCTCCTCGCCCTCCTCCTCCTTCGCCTCCGCCCCGCCTGGCCAGGCGGGCCGCCCGGTGCTCCTCTCGCTGCGAGAGAGGTCCCGCCTTCGCGCCCCGGCCGCGTGCCGCGTCCGAGCGGCGTTCGACGAGCCGTGGGACGAACCAGTCGAAGTGCCTTTCACGAGCGACCGCGTTCGGTGGCAGAGGAGTCCAGAAAACCTGGAGAACAAACCCAGCAATGATGCCCCCAGTTTAAGGAGACCCTGCGAGGGGTTAGGCGAACACAACGAAACAGCGTCTGCAGCGTGCGTGTCAGCGTCGTAAGGTTTCGATCTTAGTATTGCTCTTACATTTCCAAGTCATTCTGTATTGAGTGACACGAAGAGAATATCAAAGATTTTTTTTTCCACAATCTGTATCGATGCTCAATTCAGTAAAATAAAATTATTAGACATGTTGCTTAATTCAGTGAATGTAGAGCAGTTGTTTCATGTTAATTTATATTACATTTGTTGTTAATTTGTAATATGTTCTTTTGTATATGAGTTCTGTAATATTTGTCTTCAGGTTTCGTCCTTCTTCCAAGAAGAAGTACGACAGCACATTTTACCTGGCGTAGGTCGCCAAGAACATATCTCTACTTGTACTCTTAAGACAGTTCTTGGAAGAGTTCCTTACATCATTGTACCGCGTACCAGAAGGCGGGAATCCCCGTTTCTTTTTTGTTGCACACGCACGTACCGCCTCTAAAGTTGTCCGTCGCGTGGGTGCAAGTCAAGCGACACACACACACACGGGTACACGACATACGGCTAAGTACCTGTGCGATAAGTGCAGCGCGCGGATGGCGGGGCGGCGCTGGCCGGACGATGCTACCATCCCACCACACCACCACCGCCGCCCGCCGCCGCCGCCGCCGCCGCCGCCGCCGCCACGCGCCTATTGCAGCAGCCTTCATACGAGACCAGTGGCCCTGTCCCCCGCCCCGCTCCGCTCCGCCGCGCAGCCTTGGCGCGGTCAATGGCAAGCGCTGGCGGCGGCGGCGGCGGCTGGCGCAAGACCTCCTCTGCGCGGGCGGCGACGCGCGCCGCCACGCCACCGCCCTCGCCTTTGCGGCCGGCGTCACCCTTTGCCGTCTCCTCCTCGGCCGCCGCTGAATCAAGTGCTGTCACCTCTTCGCGCTCACATTGGAGGATTCCCACCGGCATTGCCATGTCGCTGACGTAGTTGTGTTTCTAGTGTTTAACCGAGGCGGTATCATTGGCATTGCCGACAGTGTCATTGTCGCCTACCTCGTAACATTGTTCATTAGCGAATCCTTGTAATGACGGCAGAATGCTCTCTTTGCTGTCGTTGCATTTTACTCCTATCAGTTGTCGCAATAATCTTTAATGCCATTATGTTATTTTACAATATTATTAATATTATTTAATATCATAATTATGTATTTAAGATTATCATCATCGTCATCATCACTTGGGTTCCATGGTGTGAGGTATCGTCACCTCCGTCACAACATACGATATGTATTGTTTCTGTTCTGACATAATTTATTGGGTCCTTCCGTTTTCTTTCCGCTGTTTTCCCTCGTAACGTTGCAAGACAAAATCCTTAATGTTTCTTGACGTCTGTTGACATTGCCTACGTTATTTGACCTTTATACTCACATTTACACTCCTGGAATTATTAGGTTCTGTGTAGGTGTATTTCTTGAGATAAACCTTTGTCATAATATTATATAAACAGCGCAAATTGAAGTGCAAACTTCATAAGAATGTGAAGCAACGTTTTCCCAGACGAGTGCTGATTGATCTGCTGGTCGTCCTGTAGTCTGTGGTCGCACGAGAAGCCGTGTCCTGTGGTTGCCGGAGATCTGGATGGAGTGTTTAACTTTAGACGCCATTAGTTCCGCCTTCATCGAGAATGAGCGTGTTTGTTTAGGAAGTGTCAATCATCCGTGATTTTTTAATTTGTAAGAGGTTCACCGCATGAGACCTGTCACTCCAAATCATTTAGTTTAAATTCAGCATGTTGCCTTCCAGCCTCCATCACCTTCCGCTCGCACCTCCGCTGCCGCCGCCTTTGGCGCTTCCGTTCGCCGGGGCGGGACGCGTCCGGCGCGTCGCAGGCCTTTGCCCGCCCCGCCCCGCCCAGCTCCGCCCAGCTCCGCCCCGCTCCGCCCCCGCTCCGCCCCGCCCCGCCTCCGCCCCGCTCCGCCCCGCCCCCCCGCCCAGCTCCGCCCCCGCCCCAGCTCCGCCCCGCTCTGCCCCGCTCCGCCCCGCCCCCACCTCCCCCGCTGCCTCCCCGCTCCGTCCCGCTCCGAACCGCTCCGCCCAGCCCTGCCCCGCCCCGCCCAGCTCCGCCCCGCTCCGCCCCGCTCCGCCCGCCCCGCTCCGCCCAGCTCCGCCCCGCCCCGCACCCTCCAAGCTCCTCCCCGCCCCAGCTCCACCCCGCCCCCCCCCCCCGGCCCAGCTCAGCCCCGCCTGCTCCGCCCCGCTCCGCCCCGCTCCCCCAGCCCTGCCCCGCCCCGCCCAGCCTTGCCCCCGCCTCGCCATGTCTTGCCTGATCATGCATAAACCAATTCCATACCCATTCCCTGGCTTGTCTTTTTCCCGCTCCCTGCATCTTACTTCGGTCCCGTGTCCTTACCGCTCCCCGGTTCTCACTCCGCCGTGCCACGCCCTTGCCAACTTCCCCGCCACACGTCCATTCACGGCCACTGCCTTACCCATGCCATAAAATAACACGCATTATCATCGACTACAGTGCATCTGCCCTAGCCACGATCTTTGCTTTTACCTCGCGCACGACCCTCTTCCCACCCCAGCTCTCCGCCTTCGCCCCGCTCCCGCCCTCCCCCCTCGCCCTCCGCTGGCACGACGTGTGCGCCCTCGCGCGTCCGCTGCTTGTAAACACACGGCGTTCGGTCGCTCGCTCGCGCGCGCCGGCGTACGAGAGAACCCGCGGGCCCCCGCGTCGGCGGCAGCCGCACCATATACGCGCGGGCATGACGCGCCGGGCACGCTTCGCCTCTTAATTGCTGTGCGGGAGAACCCACACACAGCAGGTGGCCGAGTCGTTGGTCGCTTCACTGGCTCCTCTCGCGTGCCGTCAGCGCGGGCGCGCGTTGTTTTCGCGCGTGCGCGCTTCAACTTCGCGCGAAACGTGTTACGGCGAGAACATGCGAAATTAGCGGGTACAACTGTAGGAAGGTGGGCGAGTTACTCAGTTCTGCCGAACTGAGGAAAATCCGGTGTAGGAATTAAAGACCCCGAAAGTACACGAGAAAGTTTCGGGATATCAGATCTGCTTGATGCTTGTTTTGTCGTTCTCTCCAGGCCACGGAACACGCAGAGGGCAACGCACTTGCTTTTATGTCATAAGAGCTGTTAGATGCTAAACGTAATGGGCTGGGTTTTTTTAATTGCTTGGCCGCCGTGGGAGTTAATCTGCGGCGGGCGATGTACAATCGACAGAGCCAACCCGCGAGCCGATTTGAATGGACAATCGACCGCCATTCAACACACCTCGGAGACGAGCAGACTGTTCATTACGTATTCATTCAGTGCGCCGCGGCGGGCGCGGGAGAGCAAACCGGGGAAAATGTCTCGGGAGGTAGGAGGCGGCAATTATTTTTTTACGGCCACTCGTCGCCGCTGGGAGCGTGGCGGAGTATCCTCTCTGCTCGCTAATTGGAATGAAGGCGCGCCCGCGCACTTGTTTACCGCCGGCGTCAGGTAGCAGGCAGGCAGGCAGGCAGGCAGGCGCGCGCGCGCGTAGACGGAAGGGCGGGAGGGGCGTCGCGACGCGTCGGTGCGCGGGGGCGGGGGCGGAGGCGGGGATGCGGGCGCAGGAGCAGCGGCCGCGCCGCTCCGCGCCGAGTTGCGCAGTGCCGCCTCCGCCGCCGGGGGCCTGCGCAAGGTGCAAGACGCTCAGACGCGTCGGGAAGGGCGAGGAGCTCGATTGGGTTCGCCAGTGCGACTGCGAGCTGCCGCGGGCGCTACGGCTCACGGTTGTTGATCCCTGTCGCTCTGCACGCCTCTGGTCTTTCCTACTATTGAGTTGTAGTTATTGCGCCCCGTTGTTCATTTATTGGTTGCACGTTTGCTGTCCGTCGTGTCGCAATGTGTCGTCTTAACTGTGCTGTATGATGTGCACAATTTATATTCCTCAGCGGGCGAATTGAATTCAAAATGTTTTCTTTATTTCGGCATTGGTTCGTTTCCTTCCTTTCGGTGTGTTAGATTCGTAAGGTTTTCGACAAAAGAGTGCAATTCGATTCTTTTTTTTTATCTTTTTCGAATGGCGTGCCTTTAATTCGTGTCAGGTTCTCAATAATCCGTGGGTTATATCATGACATTCCGTCTTCTATTCAGTTTTCAATAGTATCTTGATGAAACCAATTTTCATAAATCTCTCAAATGATTGACTTCTAATATCTTTTCTTCCTACTTAACGTCAGTGAATCGATGAGTTCCTTCTGGCGTTAAGAATATCACTCTAATGTCTTCGCTCCGTGAATCCAGGCTGTGCTGAAACCTTAATGAAAGCAAGTGATGAAGCGGTTTGTTGGTCTGTAATTTGTATGGGCGAATTCTCGCCAGGTGATGCCTTTTTGTTTTGCGTGGTTGCACCCGGAGCGCGGATTGAAAACCGGTGACCATCACTCCCCCGGCCCTTCCCAGCGCCTGGGACCACGCGAGCCTCGTGAATGGCGCGCGGGGACACGTTTCGTAAGGCTTCTCGGCTCCCGCCGCCTCCGCCGCCGCCTGAGCAGGGTCGTTCGAACGTAATTAACGTGACATTCACTTATTCCTGGGCGGCGTTGCGCAATTTTGCGCCACTTGCATGACTCCTAATTTTTCTACACACGATCCGTGCTGCGGACTTTAATATTATGTTTTGGGAGTTTTTTTTTCTTCTATAGTTGTCGCGGTCAACCTTCCGATTCGACCAAGTGTTGCGCATATTTATGGTACACGTAGAGAGCATTTTCAATAATACAATGACTCATAACTATTTTAAGGCTATATTAAGGTTTAATGTACATTTATACGATTATTGAATTATATATTTTATTTCTCCCTTTGGGGATGTAATGCTTACCGTATAGGAGAGTACCTCTGCTTATACGCGACTAGAACATAGAAACCTGGTATTGTGAGATCTAAAATGCAGCAATCAGTATTCTGTATAAAAAAAATATCACCAATTTTGGCAACTTAGTTGCTGCAGAAAAGGTAGTAAGAACACACTCCATTGGCCTAATAAAATCATTACCTGATAAAGTCGTTGAAAAAAACGGAATTTAGATTCTGCAGTTCTCCAAATACGGCATTAGCGATAGGACCACAATCGTCTTCTGCTAGATCTGTAAAATTTAATATTTGTTACTTTCCTTGTCGCCATCTGCAACTATTTTAGTTACATATACATTCTACGGAAACTTTTGAAGATTTTTACGTTTTATGGTATCTTCGAGAAAACACAGTGGACTTATGATTTATTTATTTTACTTTAATTTGATTAAAGGTCTTATTTTGAATATGAAATTTGGATGATTTATAATGTTTTCCATTAAATGTGTGAATTTTTATTTATTTAGAAGAATATTTGCTAGCGGATAGTTTCATCTAACAGGCACATCCCGTTTTTGCGATAATTCCGGAGAATCCATTCGATAATTCCGAAGACCCACATCGATGTCCATGACGTCCGAATATTCTGGTCTAGAACCGGAATTCGTTATCGTTCGCGAAATTTGATGGTTATATGTCTTCGCGAAGCAGTTGCGAGCAATTTTTATCCCATCCTTCTTTTATTTTTCGCGGTGAGCTAACGTGTTTTTTCTTTTTTTGCCTCTAGACTTGTGTGTCATTCTCGAATTTCTCCGGTGGGATTTTGTCATAACGTTTTTACTCGCGATGAGTTTGTTTACAAGAAATGAGTTTTTTATTTACGTCGGATTTCCTCTTCTGTATTTTTATCGCTTTCTTGCTCTACCCGAATGCGTTTTATGAACTTGGCGATTTGTATTTCTAACCGCAAATACATACGAGTTCCTTGAGGCATCAGAGGAATGGTAAATGATATTCTGTTCGACGGACGTCTCCAAACCGATCGGTTGTTGGTTTGTTCAGTGTGGTTGGATCATTGACGTGAGTAGCAGAAAGAAGGTTCGACTGGCAAACAAACTTACAAGTGTACAGGCAAACAAATAAACAAACATGTATTCTGGAAAATATGTTCGATGTAAATATAACCATGATTGTCGAGAAGAAAAAAAAAATAAATGCAGGTGAGTTGGTAATTTGATTGGTCACGCTGAAGAAAATGCTAGTCTGCACTTGCGCCCGAAGACATTTCAACGCATGTGCTCCGTCATCATACCATCTCTGTAACATGTGTCGAAGTGTTGATGACTGCGTTTAGTTACCAAACGTCGTTTGTAAGTGCAGAATAACGCATCTTGTATGTGTGACGTGTCAGTTACTTATTAACGCTGTTTCTCAGAATCACGATTATTAGCGAGCTCTTCGTTCAACGTTGAAGCCGTTGAGATTTAGCGTTTTCTTATATTTAATAGGCATGTGGCGTTTTTTTATTGTTAAGTTTTATCTTCGTTGAGTGCTACATATTCTGTTATGCTACTGGCGCACGGATTAGAGTTAGCGATGGACTGTTTTTCAGTGCCAATCTCTGTCATTTGCTGTATTCACGAGGGTACATGGTTTTGTAACACCGGCATGCCTAATGCATTGCCCACCGATAGTTATTTTTATATTAGAGGCAGAAAGCGGCTTTCACTCTGTAATAGCAATTTGCGTCTTCCCACGAGCTGGTTTGCTCCAAATTTTCGCTAGTGCGCTGAAGCGCTGCTGTTTAGATCCGGAGCAACAAGAGTTACAGCGGAGACGCTAAGATGGAAAAGTCTTCGCCTTATTGAGTGCTGAAATGATACATACGGTGATCTAATATCTAATCTTCAGTGTCCACATTGTTGTAGACGTACAGTTGAAGAGTCAGAGGGAAGAATGCCAGAAGTCAATTTACCGTACCGTAATGTTACGTAAATGGTTTGGTACATGGTTTAGTAATATGGTACGGAAAAATGTTTTCGAAAAAAAATAAAATATTAAAACTAAAATTACGCTTTTTAAGAAAGTATTCATATAAACGTAATTTTAGTTTTATAACGTGAACTCGAGGCAGCGACCGATGTACGGAGTGTGTGAGTTCGAATTTCACGTGAAGCATGGATGTTTTTGTGTGTTCATGACATATATTGATAAATGTTCAGATGTACGAGTTTGACAAAACGAGTTGAATACTGAGAGCAGTATAAGTTACAAAGATACCTAAAATAGTGTAATCACTTCAGTTGTTACGTGACTAATTCTACGTTAATGTATGCTTGTTCACATTGCTAGAAAATATGTTACAAAGAAAAGGAATGCGGGGATACAGCGCCAGTTTTTGATTTCTCAAGAGTACTTCGTGAAATTAATAATTTCACCATAGCTGTTACAATTCTTATACTGTTTAATTGTGCCCGAATACTTGTGAGAAACTATAGGAGCCTAATCTCTGCGAATGGGGATTTTTCTCCTCATCCCTGACTACCATTAATCCACCTCCCTTCCTCGTAAGTCTACTGCGGCCGAGACGTACCTCGTCGCTTGAAAGACACCCAGGAAGTCGAACTGCGCAGATCCGCCGAGTCAATGTGATACCACAGAGGACGGGCAGATGTGCCGCGAAGGGTAGGAATACAAATTAAGAGGAGACCCGGAAGTTCCCATTAGGAACCACGGAAAGGTGAGAATGAAAAAGTTGTTGAGGCGAGGGCGGCGCAGAACCGGAGAGGATATAGCAATTAGATAAATAAATAATAAAAATAGACCAATGAACATGGGCGTGGTGAAAAAGAATTTTCTACACCGTTGTTCATCATAACACAACATTCAACTTTAATCAGGATACTTTATTACATACCTCAACTAACATCAACATCATACGCACAAAGAACGAACTGCTTCGTTTAAAGTAGGTAAACAGCGCAGCTGATTGTCAGTTCATGTGCTGTGTTCCCTATTTCATTCATTAATCTGGGATTGTTTTTCTCTCTGCATGATAAGATAATTGCATCCCTTTATGTCATATCTTTCGACTTTTATTGCAGCGTTCTAATGTTTGTTTGGTAGCCTCTGGTATTCGAAGTTATTAAAGAGACGATACTGAGCTATTGCTCTGTAGCCTCCAAAACATTGTTTTTAAATTAAGCGCGTTCGTCTCCCGATCCTTCAGTTTTTTTGAATGTCCAAGAGTTTTCACCATTTCACAATTAAAATAATGTCGTGAACCTGCTTTCTATTTGCGAATCTCTAAGACGGCTGTACGAAGGACTGTCGTTCAAGAATACCTCGCGCGTCGGTCGTTCGCATCAACTGCGGTCGTAATTGATTGTACCTTATCACGTCTTGCTTCGCCCGTTGTTTTCATTGCCGTCGTCGTGTGGTGGCGTCTGCGCGCGCCGCAGCCTGCGCCGAGCGAAGTGCCTGCCCGTGAACCGTCGCGTCGTTCCCTTCCTCATTCCGTCGGTGTTTATCGCGCCGCTCCGTCCTCCTTTCTTTCTTTCTTTCTTTTTTTGCTCCCAGATAAGAACTCGCGCACAATGAGCGCGAGTGTCCGGTTTTGCGGTGGATGATGTATGGCGGCGAAAACATATTACGCTGGCAATTAGTCATAGAAGCGCCGATGGAGGAGTACAGTGGAGCGAATGTTGGTTCGTTTGTAAACAGCAGACCGTGTATAATGGCGTCGCCGCGGGAGAGGGGTGGGGGGCGGAGGGGTGCCGTAGCCCCGAGTGTCCCGTTGGCGTAATAAATTTCCTTGCGGAGCTCTCGCGGTCATTCGCTTAGAATTGCTGGTCAGGTGTGGGAAAACAGCTGTCCGTTTTGTTCGTGCGTAGAATGTCATGCGATGATGTATTGCAGTATTATGTGTATTTGTGACATCTTTGCTGTAAAAAAAAAAGTTCTTTATTGATGAATGTTCGGATGTACGAGTTTGACCAAACGGCTAGCGCGCTGAGAGCAGTTGTAACTTACCAAGATACTTAATATGGTATATTAACTTCAGCTATTACATGGCCAATTCTATGTTAACTAACACTTGCTCACAAGGCTAGAATATATATTAGAAAGAAAAAGAATGTGGAGACACATCGCCGTACACAGTTTTTGATTTCTCAGGAGTGCTTCGTGAAATTAATAATTTCTCATAGCTGGTAATTTTTTTACACTGTTTAATTGTGCTGGAATAGTCGTGAGAAACTGCAGGAGCCCATCTCTGCGAATGGAATTGCCCGCGTCCTTCGTTGCGGATCTTGCAGCGCGGCCTCATTGAGAAACGTTGCCGATGACGGCAGAGGTGCTACCGCGTTGTAATAGTATAGCCGGCAAGGCGACCGCCGCCTCTGTTAGCGCGAGCGGGCGCCAAAGAGAAGAGAAAAAGGCGACTGCAGATTGGTTGGCGTTCGGCGCGGACGAAAGCCGCTTTTTCTCGCTGATTTATGTCCCGCCTTTATATTTATTCATGAACGCCGGGGTCCCACCGCCCGGGACCGAAGTGCATTTCAGGTCGAGGTGGCGCTGCCGGCGACTGCGGCGGCAGCATCTGTATGGAGACTGGAGGATTGAGTATAGCGCGGCGGTAGTGATGATGTGAGGATTAAGGCAGTCGCTAATTATGTAATGATGTTCGAAGAGGGTTGCTTTGCGTAATTGGTTCGAGAGTTGAAATCGAAAGAATGATGCTGTAAGATACTTTTGGACGACACTACCCATCCTGTGCGGACTACCGGTTTGAAGCTTGATTTTCTTCTTTTGAACTGTATCTGTTACGAATTCGTGGTTTGCTTTGCGTATAGAGAGGCGGGAGAAACTATTGTGTTTGTGCCGGGCCGATGAATTTAATGGTGTTGTGTGTGGTGCGGCGAGGTTTCTCGTTGTGGAAGGAATGTGGATTAACGTAGCGTGAGTGGTGTTGTTGGTGGAGCGGCGGGCGGGGCAGGGCGGGGAGCGCCGGGCTCTCCTGCTGTGGTTGAGCTTAATGAGTATTGGTGGCCCGGTCGCGAACGCGGCGGCGTCGCGACGGGCGGCGAGCGACGGACGCGGCGGCTTAGGGGCGGGCTCCGGGCCCAGGAACCGGACCCGAGGGCGTCGCGCGCGGGACGACCTTGTCGCCGGGGGGACGCCGGCCCTCCGCTGCCCATCCCGTTGTCTGCCGGGGGGGCGGCTCTTCACTTACAACACCGACAAAAACATTCGTAGCGGGTCGGAGAATGCAGTGGGGAAATGACAACTGGGATGGGGGGGGGTATGCGCGCGCTCATGCTCTGAACGGGATGCGCGTGAGAATAAGACAACTGTATTGATACCGAAAAGACGAGTGGGTAAATTTCGGCGTATATAGGTGTGTAGTTAGTGACAGACTTGCTATCTTTCGAACTACGGTGATTTTTTCGCGTTTACATCTTGGTATTACGTGCTGTATAATAATGATGATGATAATAATAATAATAATAATAATAATAATAATAATAATTTCATTTCTAGTGAAAAACAACAATAAACAACATTCCTGTCACCATAATTATTTTAAACTCTTCACGAAAAACACCTTTTACGAGCATTAAGAATCCCGCATATTTGCAAATCTAAAAGAATTACCAGAACAATTAAATTTACCGAATCTGATTTCTGTTTGGGAACAAAAATTTCTTGTAACTGATGTTATAAACATATAAATCCTTTGCCATACGTGGAACTACGGGGAAGTATATTGGAAATGCGCTTTTATGTATGTAAATCTTGCGTAAAATTTAAACGCTTTTCATTTGTGATGACTATAAACGCGTGTAATACGATTTACATTAGGTTGTGCTTTCACTTGTAACTGGCTAGATATCATACTGTCGTTGATTAATTGAACTAGAGTTTTCTCCATGTTGTGGAAACTATGAACTGGTTACTACTCATAAAACTAATGTTTTGACAGGCGTGCCATTTTAAATTATTTATGATTTTAATATTGTTGCTTTTGTATGGGAATTTTTAGGCCGTAGCGTTGCCACTCATTTTTAACCGATCATTGTCATTTGCGAGTGAAAATTACATGCTGGAGCTTGAACATTTGAATAATTAATTACATTTAATGCAAAATGTTTTGATGTCATACCTTTTTACTGAAAAAGAAAATTGTATTTGTAGAATGTGTATGTTCTTGTTTATAGAAGTTCGCATTTATAGTGTGAGATAAATGGTTTTGTAATGATAGGCTATTAAAATTATAATCAAAATTCTTCCCTTTATTTAGAAGAGAACCGCAACGTGTGCAAACAGTTGCGGTTGACGATCGGGATCGTGCACAACTCTTCGATCACCTCGAGAAACAACTTGTTCTCCAGGAGCGCGGTGACTGCGGTTTGATTTATCCCGTCGGAAATGTAGTAAAACACCGGTAGGTAGGCAGCGCTGCGCTCGAAAAAAAAAAGGCCCGAGGTTTTTGCGCGTGCAACCCGGTTCGGGCGCTGGGCGTGGTGGCGCACGCTTCCGCGTCGTTTGGCGATCGCGTCCCCGTCCGCGTCCCGGTGCACTGACCTTCCTTCCCGTCCCGTCCCTTCCCTGGCCTGCCTCCCCCCCCCCGGCGCGGCGTGCAGGGCGTCCCGTTCGGGCGCTTTTCGCTCCGTCCGACTGACTAATCATCGCCATCCAGGGTGTAATTGCGCCGTTCGTCATCATCTGGATGTTCGTGCGTGCGTGCGACCGCCCGATGGCGATGGGTGTGCTAGGGCGTGGACGCGTCCACGCCGCCGACGTAATATTCGTCGTCGTGGTCTGAGCAGCCAAAAGCAGGGCTCTGTGCTCTGCCCGAGGGTGAGTTTCTCGAGAAGGGATCTCGAGAGAGTTATTTTCAAGGCAGAAATTTCTCCATTTATTATCCATTTGTGAAATTCACAATTGTTATTTTATTGACGATGAAGATGGCTTGTGTGATATTAAAAACATGTCTAATGTCTCCCATGTCGAGGCTGGGATACGTATTCACTATCTACGTGGATCAATTACGTTTTCGTTAGTTATATGAAGGAGAGACTTGGATATCGTCACGGCTGTCTGAAGTCAGAATGCTAGCAGAGGTGACGGTAAAGAAACCACTTACCAGTAGGACTGGTGTGCTGGATTACGATAATGAAGTCGGTTCAAAGTAGAAGCATTATCTTCTTAAAAAACGAGAAATGGAGAAAGGAGGCGGAGGATTTAAAATGAGTCCTTGGAAGGAAGACCCGACAAGCGTTGAAGAAAGTATGAGGAAAAGATGGGAATAAAGTCAATTCCAAATTACATTAAGGTGCAGTGTCGACTCTCAACCCTTCATACGTGGGTAGAATGCTTACAAGAAAGTCAGCAAGTTAAGGTAATGGTCTCTTATGTTTGCGTTATATTTAGTACCTTAAATATATTGTTTCGGATGGTAAATTACAAGAAAGCGTGAGGTTTACAAGCTACAATATCTGCAGAAATTTGCGGCCCATGAAATCCCTACAGAGCACTTTCATTACAAGTAGCGGGTGATTAGAAGACATTGCGGGAGCTGCGCCTGCGAGATTGGTGTTACAACTAATGATTTTGAAGACCAGATACACCGCTTAAAATAATCCCGAATAGTTTTGTAATCCAGTATCAATTATTTATCGAAAGTACTCCTTTCCGGAGCTTCTTTTTCTCAACACGGACATGACCTCAAGACTCTCACTTCAGAAAAGTGTCTAACAGCTCCGTTACCACGACCGGCTTAGGTGCCTCAGGGCTTGAATTGATGCGTCTGCAGTACTTCTCACCGAAAGGTCCTTGGGTTCAAGTCCCAACTGTGACATTTTCGACACCAACAACAGAGCTACGTCGAGATCAGCCGCTGTCTGGAGGAGAATTCTACCGGCCGGTTTCTCTGATCGGTAGCGTTCTGTAATTCCTCTGATCAACACCAGACGAATGCCGGAGTAGAACCCTAATAAACAGCTCACTGACTGCGCGTGATCTTTTTTCTCTCTTCGTTTTCCCATCCTCACCCCTTACACTACCACATATCGGGAGACCAGTCGGAAGTTTAGAGCGGGGTAGTCTGGGGCGGTGCCTTGCTGGTGGGAGAGACCTCCAGATTTTAAGCGGTGTAAAGAAGGTGAAACCCTTTGGCGTCGGGAGTTGAAAATCTTTTCTGGAGGAACTTTTGGTAAATTTTTTTTAGACTGACATATAGAAAATTCCGCTAGGGCACGTATTGGTTGGCGCCGAATGTCAACATCGAGCGGGGAAACACATCGCCACATCCGGCGGCAAAACATGCACTCCACTTATGGGACTCATGACTGTAACAGGTGACGTACCCGGAAACATCAATCTGACACCAGGACAACTTTTTGTATGCAACTTTTGAAAATATAGCTTGCGTGTAATGAATCCTAAATTTCTTCTTAACCTTTCTAATTACTTATTTAAAGTGTGTGAGAGGGGATATAGCAAACGTGAACAATCCGCCGTTCGCCGTGAACTGGTCCGCGCGAGAGCGGGCGCGGCGGCATGAGAGGCAGCGCGTGGAGGCTGCGCGCGTCCGTCGTGCGCCGCGCCTCAAAAGGCAGCGCACGGCGCCGCCGCTGCATTCCGTTGCTCGCGCGACGCTTGAAATACGCGGCGCGGCGCGGCGTGAGTGCGAAAGTGTCGGGTCGACAGTTTGTCTTGCCTGCCCCGCATGAAGTACCACGTTCCCGGGGCGGGGGGGGGGAGGCACCTTCGTTATGCTTATGCCCTGCCTGCCCCGTAGGTGCGCGGCGTGGGGCAGGCTATCGGCGGGCCGCGGGCCGCGAATTCCGGCAGGTTGATTGCAGTCGCCTCGCCCGTATAAGCAGGGGCCCCGAGTGAGAAATTGTAGACGGCCTGAGCTACAAGTGCGGTAAAGTTGCCAATGCGAAAAAAAAAAAACAGAAGGAAAAAAGAAAGGGGGGGAGTAATTTCAGATCAGTCGTATCGAAATGTGTGTTTATGACCTGGATTACTTCATATTTGATCGATTTTGATTGGTTCACGGGCAACTTCCGTTGTCTCTGCTGCATCATGGTGTCGGAGTTCAGACGATGGCGGGTTTTGAACAATAGCTGCATATTTCGTCTGTGGATTTCAGTCGCTGTCTGCAGAAGATTTGTATTTGCTTCAATGGGTTGTTTTCCTGTTATTTCTCCTATTAATTCCAGGCGAATGCCAGAGCACTACCGTGACACAAATCCTAGACCTCGATCACGAACATTCCTTCATTATCCTTGCTCCTCAAACACATACACACTCGTCTCTTTCAGACATATCGAGACCAGCCAGACGGAAGACAAGAGCTTTTTCTGCCCGGGGGAAGGAAGTAAACCCGGAAGCTACGTGCAGATCGGCACTGGATCTCATGTTTCAAAGCATAGATAATGTTGGTGGAATTCAGTGGGCATGTTTTCAAATTGTAGATGTGACTGGCGAAAGTATTTATTTCGCCCAAGAGAATTGTTTGATAATTCTTTCGAATACTACCTCTAAAATGTACAATCGGTCGTTAATCAGCGAAAACTGGCCTGTTCTCGCTGCCTATCTTCTCGGCGCTATGCATTTCAATACTAATGTTTCTCTGAACTTTGCTTTCGCGAACATTACCTGAACCATTTGCTTTTTCGTCTTCGCGAAACCCGCCTCCCACGTCACATTCCTCACGTCGTCTCGTTCTTAGTAGACGGAAAGGAACCGAAGCGGCTCCGAGGTCCACCGCTCAACCCGCTAGTCACGGGGAATTATTTCACGCGCTGCAACTAAGATCAATGCAAACGAGTACCGCGAAGAAAATGGCGTAACGCCCACTTTTAACCCATACGCCGCCGCCGCCGCCGCCGCCGCCGCCGGCTGCGAAGACTACGACGTCTTCCCGCCGTGCAAACACGCGGCGTGACGCAACGCCGCGTTCGCGCGCGGAGAGAGAGCGAGCCGTTCTCGGAAGGGGGGGGGGCGGTCCTCGTCCCGGGAGTGCACGCGGAGGCGGGCGGGGTCGCCACCCACCACATTCGGGAAGAGTTGCGAAATTTAATATAGTAATAAATTTATTTAAACTGGAGGTGGGTATAACCCGGTGGCAGCTGATTACATAAATATAATATATATGACATGCAAATTGTACAGTAATAATAATAATGATAATGGTGATGATAATAATGATGATAATAATAATAATGATAATAATGATGGTAATAATAATAATAATAATAATAAAACGGACTGATTCATATAACATTAAATTACTTTAAGAAAAAGAAACTTCTATAATCTGAATAACTGAATGTTTGTTCAATTAAGATCACACCACACATCACTTCACTTCACTATGACCCTTATATATCACCCTCCCTTTAATATTTCTCTCCTCTATACTGCACGACACCTCACTCACATATATCACTTTGATTCGCTCTATAACCTAATATTCTTACTTAAGTCCTTCATTTACTGAGTATGTTGCACTGGTACATTGGGCGAGCTGGCCGCTTTTTTGCAAAGATGGAAATCCGGGGAATCTCAGGGAACTTCTTTGCTCTAGAAAAGTCGGGAGAAAATCGAGGAATTTGTGGAAGCATTGTTAGTAGTCAGGGTAAATCGTCTGATGGTGATGAAAATAATAGATATTATTTCTTTAAAGAAAATGGTACATTATGATTTCCTCTGTTTGTTGAGTTCTTTAATTTTTGCTCTACCACGTCAAAATCAGATACCTGACAAATTTGTTTCTCTCCTGGTGTAATATTTTCTGTGAATAGTATGAACTACAAATCTTACCAGTAAACAAACACTAAAAAATGCTCCGGAAGACAGGTAAAAGTTGGAGCAGTTTGTTATGAGGAGCATTATGAGGTGTCTCTTGAGTGCGTCACTTTGAGAGGTAGCAAAAAACGTTCTATTCTGTGTGACATAAACTTTTGTCATGTTATCGTTGGAATACACAAACTTTCGTTCGATTAATTCAAATGTAGTTAGTTTTGCTGTTGTGAATGGATAGTGTGAATTTCGATGGGAAGCTGTTGGTTTCAGTGTCAAATTTTTTTCACTGTTCAGTTTGTGATCTCTACTCTTTAATGTTATTTTTTTCTGTTGATATATTAAAGTAGATTTGCTTCAAAGTAGCTCAAGTAGACTGTAGAAACCATTGTGTTAAAGCACAGTGGTTGTACCTGTTGTTTTTCATTTTCAGCCTGCGAAAATAAGTGTTCTTACGTTATGTTATACGTCTTTGACATAAAACACATAACTGAGATAATGTTGAAGACTCTTCTTGTAACTGTTTTGCTACGTTTTGTCAACTTTTGTTTATAACCCCGTGATCGCTGTTTAATTTGGATATACTCGTAATTTTTGTCAGTTCTTCCCCCACTATCTTTCCCCTGTTTGAAAGATTCATTTCCTGTTGTTTTAAATGTGTGTGGCAGTAGTTCTCATTCTAAAATTATAGCATTGTGGAAGTGAGTCTGGTGACGTGATGGATCAGCGATTGGAATGAATTGAAGGGGTCAGCGTCAAGGGCGGACGATTTCACGTTTTAAAAAAACGAAGAAAAATCAAGTTAAAGTTGCGTAGTTGTGGTGGGAAAGAGTTGTGAAAAAAAAGAAAAAAAAAGAAAAAAAAAAGAAAAAAACAAACAAACAAACAAAAAAAAGATATCATTCTATACTTTCTAGAGGAAAACCGGTGAAACCAACAACGTAATGTAAGGAGAGGTAGATAACAAACTTAATAACCTTATTAGATAATAAATTGTGCCGATATAGTTATTAGTGTACCAATGCCATTATATTGGGCGTTAATGATCGAGAGGCGATAAAATGCCCGAGGGCCTTTGGCCCTAGAAACATGCATAATATTACCTTAACGCCCGTGGTGCATAATTTTATTTTTCACCTATTTTATTGATTCATATTCACTTATTTAATAATTATCTAGAACTTATCTTAACTCAGGTTCTTTTCATATTTCACTTTCATAATGCCCTTCATAAAGGAACATGTAGCATCATTCAACTGTTTTTACATTTCCCTCGTAATGACGATGCTTTCGATCAAAGATAACTTGTGCCGTGTATATTGACGTCCGTGTGGAAGACGAGCTCTAACGTATGAGTAAAAAATAGATTCATTTCTCCTTTTTGAGAAATGATGCCACTATTGCGCTCAGCGTTTCAATTGCACTACGTCTCGGGAGGAGGGTGTTGCGGTGCGCCCGGACGCAGAGCTGCAGGACGGCGGGGCGCGCCGTGCCGCCGCCGGCGACGCGCCGCTCGGAAGAGGGCGCGTGTATACAGGGCCCATCAGCAAATGAAGTGAGCATCGGAATATTAATCGCAAGCGGCAGCGCTCCCCGCGACCCAAACCTTGGCTTCCCCCCAACTCCGATCGGCGGCCACCGCCCCACTCCTCTTCGCTTGTCCAACCCCCACGGCCGTGTAGAATGACGCGACACGCCGGAGCGGAGGGACGGCGCGGTGCGGTCCCATCGCGACACGCCTTTAATGACTCGGTCCCTTCGTCTTCTCTGCCCGGCCTTCGTTGCTGCTGCGTCCGCGAGGCGAGGCGGCGCGCGGGCTCAGAACTACTTTACCCGGCGCGCGCCTCGTCGTCGCGCGCTTGCTCCGGGGAGGAAACGCGCTTTTAACATGCCGCGCCATAACTTAGAGCGATTAATTGATTTAGTAGTTTAATTTTCACGACGGAGTAGGGGCGCCGCCCCGCCGCCCTTCCCGTAAAATCAATAACTGCGCGGAAAACGCCGCCGCGGCGCGGCGCCCCCGAGCGGAAGCCGCCGCCGCCTCCGCCGCCTCCCGCCTCGCGTACGAGATTATGAAATACCTCCACGGAAAGTGGATGGCATCCGAACGGAACGTGTGTGTTAATATTCCAAGCGCATGCGCGTGGCGTCGCGTCGCGGGCCCGTGAGAAGGCGACGAGGGCGAGGGGGAGGGGGAAGGCGGAGGCGAAGACGAAGGCAAATGGCGGAGGCGGCGGTGACGACGGCGACAACGGCCGGGAGCGTGGCCTCGCTCAGGCAGACTCCTTCGCCCGTGCGATTCTCTCGGCCCTTCCTAGGTGGGCGAGGAGCCGATTGGTGACTGTGGCCGGGGACAACCACATTCATGTCCCCACTTCGGATCGGTAGTGCCTTTCCTCCGTCGAACATTTTCCGTATTAGTGTATTTTGTAGTTTGTAAGGATCTTGTCTAGTTTTTTTTCGTCTATTTCATTGCACTTGTTCTCCAGTTACAGCGTTACGTCGAGAGATTAGGTGTTGGCATGGAATTCGCGTGACTGATCCCATCTCACTCCCGGTCGACTCCCGAACTATTCATTTTTGCGTCGTATTTTGTTTCGGTTTTGTATGTAAGCCGTAAGGATCTGGAGGAGGACGACTTTTTGCAAGATGAATATTTCCCATGTTGCTCCCCTCTGCAATTTATTCCCTCTTTTTTATTGATTGGTGATTCGGGTGAGTCAATTCCCTAGCACCGTAAGTGTAGTGCATGCTTTTATCAGATCTCCCCCTGTTGCATGGCGAGATCCAGTGCCGACCTACCGGTCGGCTTCCATAGTTTTCCCTCATCTAGGTATCTCCCACCGGGGGGGGTACCGTCCCATTCAGGTCAAGCTTTTGAGTTCCCGACGGGTATCTCGTCATGTGTGGTAGTTTTGTGTAAGTGTGTGTAAGAGTGTGTGTGTGTGTGTGTGTAAGGGGTGGGGAAATGACACACATCGCGTGGGTTCGTTGCCTATTAGGGTACTGTCCCAGCATTCAGCTAGATGGTTTCAGGAAATTGTGGTGATCGAAGAAACCACGCGAAACTACCGATCAGAGCAGCCGGCCGATAGAATTATCCTCCAGACAGCGGCTGAATTCGGCCGAACTTGATAAATGTCGCGACTCGACCTAGGACCTTCCGGCCAGAGGCACTGCAGTAATGCCCTGTGCCACCTAAGACAGTGCCTCATCTCCCGTGTTTCATCTCTTTGTTGGTCTATAAGAACATCTCATAGGTAGTTCACCTGCGCCCTTCCCCGTCCTCTTCCCTTCGTTACCGCCCTGCGAGATCCTTGGGCGTTCGTCGGCCCGGCCCCGCCTGGCCCCTTCCCGCGTCGTAGCGCCGTCCTTTTCTGGCTCGCCTCCCGCCAGCGGCGGCGCGGGGCCCTGCGCTGGGGCTTGGCGGGAATCGCCAACGAGGCCAGTCACTGCGCGAGAGGACACTGGCTCAGTGGTTCAATGAGCCGTAGCCGTGACATTGAACGGCCGTCGGAGGCGAGCGAGCGAGGGGCGGGCGGCGGGCAGGCGTCGCGACGCCGCGCCGCGAAGGCGTCGGCGTGGGGGCTGCGGCGGGTGGGACGGCGGGGAAGTCTTTGCGCAAGCGCGGGCCCCCACCTCCCATCTGGTCTTCCCGCGCAAAAGCCGCTGCCCGCTGGTATACTCCACTGCACCTTATTTTGCGAACTGCGCAGAAACTAGACGACGCGGACGTGGCGCAATCCGCGCTTGCAGGAAAAGGGAATGCTAAAAACTTCGTTTTCTCCCTCGTTTCACGTGACTTGACGTGTATTGAGACTCATCAGAATTGAAAAGTGCTGATTTCGATGTTATTTGAATGATAGATTTAATACGAGATATTACTGCAATGCACGTTATGAGTATTCACCAAAAATTTACAAAAAATTCATTACAAGTGATTAGAAAAGATTTGTTCTTGTTAGGGAAGTATTTCAAGAGATACTTGTGATCATTACTAGTCGTAAATTGTTAGGAGCTGTGGAAGTATGCCTTTTTCCTGTTTTCGTTTATTAATAGTTGATCCGCTCCTATTAATAAAAAAAATATACATTTTTTGCAGAACGATTTAATGTATTCTTAATTTTCTTTTCCACTAGTTAAAATAACTAACAGTTCATATGAAATGCAAATACCGTTTGTACAACGTTCGAAGAGATTTGTATTGGAAATTTGTCCCCGCAGTTGGCAATATTTTGGAGGAACAACCATTTATAAACACGTTTTGAAGTCGCAGCTCTGTACAGCGCTTGCGACACAATGTGCGCCTCCCGTGCACATGAAGCACAAAGGGATCTGATGTGCTTGCGACACGGAATATGTTTCACAAGGCCGTTTCTTCCCGCTTTATCACGTGTGTTTACATGCCGAGAATAGGAAGCGCATCTCGTAGAGGCCTGCGCGAGGCTAGCGCACGGACAGATGACGGGTAGTGTTTTTGAGATTCGACATCGATGCGAGACAGATGTGTTTTTCAAACTGCGATGATTGGGCCCTTTCTTACTGTGATCGATTTTTCATTTTTGATTGATTTTACCATAGTCTGAGAAAGCTACTGTGAGTTTCATACGAGTAAATGAAACGTTCTTTCAGAACAAACCCACCAAAGTGTAATAAAGAGTAAGAGGAGGGAATTCCACATTAAAAAAAAAAAAATTTGAATAATGTATATGTATATATTCAGTCTGATAAAATGTTGACGATTATTCTTGTTTTTACGTTGGTTTGTGAGCTAAGTCTTAATTATAAACACGGTCAGTCAAATTAAAACCCTCCCTCACCGCTGTCGCCGTGAATGTTGTTACTAAATAAGTTTGAAAAACAATGGACTATTTTGGGGCGATGTATTACTAACGTGGATGTTTTGAAGCACCAGTGTTTTGCGATGTCGTATTCTGCTTTAAACTAAATGTGTGTGTGTGTGTGTGGCATTGTAACTTTCTTTGTTTTGTCAGTGAACAGTGCAAATGAATAGTACTGTTTTACGCTGCTGTCCGTTGAGCTGTGTAATTCAACATCAATCACCGCGAAGACGTGCGTTTCGGGCGCCGCTTTCTTTTGCCGCTTATCGAACCGGCTCTGTTTAGCTCGGACCAGCATTGCTGCCGCGACTGTATCGGGAGGAGTTAGGATTCGAGTCCTGATGCTAGTGAATTTTTTAAACCACCTCATTGCTAGGTGGACTTCAGACACCTTCTGGAGGATAATTCTAGCGGCCGGCTGCATTGATAGGTACAGTAGTTTCCCATGGTATCTCTGATCATACTAGCTTAGGTAGGATCGGAACTGTACTCTTAACATACGGGCCAGGTATCGCGCGCCATCTTTCCTTCCTCTTCTTTGTCCTATTCTCACCCTTTACTTACAATTACGTGCACTACGTTACCACACATGTTTAGAAGTTGTATGGGGAGAATCCTGTATGGGGAAAAACCCTTTAAGCCGACTTGTAGGTCGGCGCCTAATCTCATATCGAACGAGAGAACACTGCCACCTCTGGTGGTAAAACATTTGATACAGTGGTGGTACAAATGACCGTAGCAGATCACGTACCGGAAATCAATTAATCGATCAATCCACCGATTTCGTCGTAGCGGGGCAACTGATGCGTGCTGTCGAGTGTACCGGCGCGTCGATCGACTTCCCGCGCGAGGCTCCTCGGGGGTGGGCCGGTGGCCACGCGGGGAGGCAGGCAGGCAGGCAGGCAGGCAGGCAGGCGCTGCGTAGCGCGTTTGGCAGGCGGCGGGTTGGAGCGGAGCGGGGTGGAACGGGGCAGAGCGGGGTCTCTCCCCCCTCCTTCCCCAGCGCAGCCCCCGCGACGCCAACGCCTGGCCAAGTGCGCAGTACCCTAGCGCGGGCATCTCCTATCCCCCTGGCCCGCCCGCCTGCCGGCGCTTCTGCCACTCACTCACCCACCACCTCCCACGCCGCCCCCGCGGGTGCAGGCGCGGTGCACGGGTGTTTTGTGAAGCTCTGGCCACGCCAGTGTTGCGCGAGGATGACGAGTCGGAGGAAGTATCTGGCGAATGCTTTCTTATCAGCGTCTGTCGGAATGTGTTGCGACGTCATCCGGGAGCGCTTGGAAATTACTGAATTTAACAAAATGTGTATTTCAGTTGTGCGTTTGAGGTTTTTTTGTATTCGCTAAAAATCCTAATAAAACGAATACCTCTCGTGCTTTTAAATACTTCATGATGAAGTGTAGATTATATACGTCTTCCGTATTTAAAATGAAATCTGAAGTACATTTTTCAATTACATTTTTATAAATTCGTATAATAGTTCTTTTTTTACTGTGATCCTTTGCAGACATTTCGGAATTTTCTTTCGGATGAACACTTGCAAATCGCTTTGTTTAATTTTGACTGAGCATCTCTCCTCAGCTTCTCACAGCGTGACTTTGATGAACTCTGTGACGAAATAATGCGCCAATAAAAAATAAAAAAATCGTTATCGTGCATGTTTAATCATATTTTCCTTCTGCTAATTACACATAAAAATATAGCTGCCTTCGTTTTCGACGAATTGTTTTGATAGATCAGTACAGCTCTCTTCCTTGTCTCGTGTTGACGACCATGGGCAATGGAGGAAAGTTCTGAACGACGTCGTCGCCTAACTGCTGCCGTCTTTGTTGTCTTTCCTTGTGTTCGTCGCGACGACTGTCTGGAGGTTAGTGTGCTAAGTGACTGAGAAATGGACTCCAATCGTAATCGTGAGGCGCGGGGATATGAAACTCGCAAATGAAATGAAGTCAGCGATTCACTACTTCCTCGTTCGCCGCAGGAACTGTAAACTCGCGATAATTATGCGTTTTAATCCTACATTGCGGTTTCTCTCCCCCCGCGGAATAAGATACCAAGAGTTGAACTTAAGTGATCGTAAAATTTCTATTCAGGGCAGCCGCGAGCTTTAGCATTCTGGAAAGGTAGGAGGAAGACCGCGGTCGCGATGGTATCTCGCCTTAACGCGAGAATGAACACGCCGCCTTATGCGAGCCCGAAGCGCGTATAATTAGGGATGGTGTCCCGAGGAGCACGGCTCGGCGACAGTTTTGCTCGCCGCCGCCGCCGACGTCGTCGTCTCCTCCTCCGCGAGGGCTGGCGACGCCCCGAGCGGCGAACGTGCGACCCCGGCGCCGTTAGCGCTTCATCCGGTTCACAAGCCGGAGCAGAGGAGTAGGGGAGGAGTGAGGTGCTCGGACGTAATGCGGCACACCTGCTGCGATGGTTTTCGATGCGTATGACGTATCGCACGCAACGTTTGTTTCATTTCACCGTGGAGTAATGCAGTGAGATTACTGCTTCGGTGGCAGGCAAATGCGTTCATGGTATACTTTATGAGATGTAATCTGCCCGCTGGTAGGTTTGATTAAAAAAAATACATTTGTAGTGCATTGTTAGTATACTAAGTAGGTGAAAGGATATCTCTTATCAAAAATAATATGTATCACGGGGGAAATTATTTACAAGTATTCGTTCTTGTTGCCGCTGTAAAAAATTAATAACCTGATTCACAATTCGTCATTTGATGCCTCCAGATTGATTTTTATAGTATCCATCAAACAAGAAAACGAAGAAGTGCTCAGGTGATATATAGGATTAGGTTTTAAAATAAATCTGATTTCCCTTTGTGACATCAATTGTCTTTTATATGCTCGTAGTTCAGTGTGATTTCTGGCTATTAGTCTGATTAACTGATATTTGTTTTAATTTTGATGGTGTATTTTTTTCTTTTATTGATAACGTGGTTTCACTTTACCTTAGACTTTCTTTGGAGCTTTTCTTTATTATCATTATTTCCCAGAAATACACAAAACGCGTTGATGAATGGATCATTTGTAACTGCTCTTTAACCGTTTGTGCGAAAGAAAATAGTGGTTTCGTTCTTCTACGAAATGCGTCTTTATAGTTTGAACTGTGATGAGAATGTGTTTCAAGGAATAATGAATGTCAAGCTTCAAATTATTATTTTTTTTTTTTTGTTAGGTAATGGAGTATTTTCATGATTGAACACGTAATGTGCAACAGGAATTTATGGTAATGCAAATGATGCAACTGTATTGTTTGTTTATGCGTAAATTAGCTGGGAGGGGCAGGGTGTGGGGCTACTATCGTATTGGGCCACCTCTGTCACCAGAGCGATCTATCTCCCCCTCCCCCTCCCCATCCCATCCCGTCGCGCCGTGCGCGAGCAGCGGAACTACTTTCTCCCCAGGGCTGCGTTTGTAGT
>BOPP01000002.1:14371461-14389114 GCA_017312745.1 Gryllus bimaculatus | reverse complement strand
GGGGGGGGGGGGCGTGCGTCCGCCGCCTCTCGCTGGCATCCTTGGCGTCCCCGCTCGCCCGCGCGCCTCGGTACCACCGGTTCGCTTTTAATTTCACGGTTCGGAACATTTTGCGTGCACCTAAGCGCTCCGAGGAGCTTTAACAACTCAATAAGGGCCAGAGATTGCCACATCCGTAATTAAAACTTCTAATCGTGTATCAGGAGCCCTGCGGTATATTGTTTTATTATGTCACGGTTTCGTGTTACATTGCGTGAATGGGGAGCATTTAGTCACTTGTGAGCGAGTTGGTAAATTATTTCCTAACACAGCTTCTTTTTGGTGCCCACTTTAATGAATGCCCTTGCTTTAAAATAATAATGAGGAAATAAAAGGCATCTGTCCGTAAATTATGCAGCGGGATAGTGGTCGAGGTTGAGTTGAAAGAGGCCACAATAAGGGGGTGCGAATTCGGGGGGTCAGCAACTAATGGGATTTACCTCTATCTCACAAAGCAGGAGCTCTGCCAAGAAGTCTGGTCTCGGCTTCCCGGTGATCTAGCTATCCTTCCCTTTACTTCCTTTGACAACTAATCGCAAGTTCGGGCCACCGTAATCCTTTGATCTTACATCAAGCGATCGACGAAATTTATACCCCACTAACGATGCTGCATTTTTAATGTATACACCTGGTACTTGGATTGCTTTACAATGAAGGGGTTCGACGAAACAGCTACGCTGATTATTTGGCTTACACGGATAAGCATTTGTACTTATCCGTACGTGTACGCCACACCACCTGTGGATACAATATGGTAGTAATTATTGAAGAAAAATAGACTAATGACAGACTGAAGAACATGTCCGGAGAGACCATCAGACCCTTCCAGTCTACGTGGCTTTCAACAACCCACTTGGGCTGTGAATGCAGTGCAGAAACAATGTGGGCATTACAGCATCACTGACCTGAGATTTTAGGGTTCGAGTCGCGACGGTCCACACTTGTTACACAACTAGGATATGCATTGTCTGGGGGACAATTTTAGCGACTGGTTGTTCTGACCGGTTGTATTTCTCCAATCAATACCACGCTAACGCTGGAGCAGTGGCGCATTGAACAGCGCTTCGCCTGCGCAAGTTCTTTCCTTCCTCGACCTTGCCCCTCCTTCTCCCCTTAAAACATACATTTACATGCTCTACACTACTCTACCATTCACGTGGGGAACTTTGGGCCTGTTCTGGATGGAACGGTGTCCTACTATAGGAGATACCTGGGGGGGGAACAAGCAGCCGGGAAGGTCATCGTTGAATCTCGCGTTCCAACAGAGCGAAGTAACATCGCAACATCCCAGTATATAACGTCCACTCTACTTACGGGACTAATGACTTCGGTAATTGACGCGTCATTAATAAATTCTAAAACATACCCCGACAACCCGCACCCACACACCTGGGCGCAAGCTCATCGTCAACGATGAACGAAGATGTTGCTCAGTGAGAGAAGTCGTCTGACGAGGGTGCATGCCGCATTAGTTGTGGGCGTGTAGCGGTCGCCGGAGGGAGGGATGGAGAGGGGAAGGGAGGGAGGCGAGGTGTACGGGTGACTTGGTCGCATTCGCCGCGGGTGTGGATTGGTGAGAAATCAATATCCCCTCCTCGCTTTGTGACGCCGCCGTTTTTCGATCGCGCGCTCCATTGTCCTGAACTACGCCTCTGCGAAGACGGTCACGTTTCGCTGGAGGCAGTGCCAGCCGCCTGTGAAAAGCGAAGTGTCATATCAGCTCCAATAAGGCCGCGTGATCTCAGCAGTGAAGTGTTGAAGACCGCTACTATTAACGTGGGGCATCAATTCCCCCCCCCCCTTCTTTTATAATTTTGGATAACTTTTTGGATTCCGGAATATTACGCTAAGTTTTCTTTTCCTAAAGCACTGAATGCTCAGGAAAATGTGCGTCAACTGCTTGATTCAGATGAATATGTCTTAATTATTTTTCATTACTCGTGTGTTGTTAATGTAACACCAAATTTTCAATTTTTTTTTCAATGGATCAAAATTTTCTGTAAAATATTTTAAATAAGGCACGACTGAAGGATGGTACATAACACAAATGCTAATAATAAATCATGTGTACCAAGTTAATCTCAAGACATTTGTTGTTATGCAGTTGTTTTACATTAGAGACTGAAAAAAATGTCCATGTACAATGATGGCTCGTGACCAAGCGTACACAATACATTTTCGGATTGAAATTGAAAACTTAGTGAATGCACCGGTTCACATTTGTACCCCGGCTAAAAAAAAGGAGGGGGGGACGGATTAGCGGCTAATGAGGTACGAAATTAATCAGCATTTGCGACAATGGAAGTTCAATTCGAGAAGAGTTCGCAACAGATGTACTCGTAGAAGGTGGGACTTAGTACTCTGCTTGTCAGGGTAGAAGTTCATTACATTGGGTTGGATGATTGAAATTTGTGAAGTGTCGAGTTTGTTTCTTGTAGAACGAAGATAGCGACTGAAAGGAAAGATTGTCAAGTTCTAAAACTTCTGTTGGTTTCTCTCGTTGCTGTTCCAGTATGCACTAACTCCGTATGGTAAATGAGGTGTACTTTTCTGGTTTGTGAGGTAGTTGCTAGTTGTATGTCTTATGAACAAAAATTTCATATTTGTAAAAGTGTGTAAACCCAAATAGTGAAGGCAAAATAATTACAGAAGGAGTGTATATTATACCCGTAGTAGCCTGCAGCAGCAAAAATGCGGCTGAACGAAACTACATAAAATTTCCTAAATCCATTCCAGGCTGGCGCCGTCTTAATTGGAGTTATGGTGTGGCATAGTCACCTATCGTAAGCAGTTTACCCTGAATATGAGAATTAAATCGGTACGTTCGTTATGAGAAAAGGCTGAGCAATACAATCCAATATTTGCATTTCGAAGACAAATTGAAAAGTGTTTAATTGGTTTTGTCTTTTTACGAGTTCCTAGATAGCTAAGGAACTCATTGGCCCATTTCGCACGGCCAATTGCCGCAATTATTGAAAAATGCTAATACGGATAGTCCGTACTTCTGAGCAATACAATGAGGAGACATCAGGAGGGATCAGTACTACCAGGAGGCACCATGCCTCGAACCGGTAGCCTTGCACTAGAAGCGCCCCCCTCCCCTCCCCCAAGAACTTGCTGCAGCTCGAGCGCGGTGGGTGCAGCGTCCGGCTGCAACAAGTCATCCTGTGACGGGTGCGTGCGCGCAGGTGACCGGCGCGCGGACCGGCGCGAGGATGCCGCCCGACGGACCCGTCTCGTTGGGCTCCCGGCAGGCGCGCTGCCAACCGCGAACGCGTCGCTCCGCGCATGCGCGTTATCGAGCATCGATGGCCACGAGCCGCGCCGCCCCCGCCCGCCCGCCCGCCCCGCCCTACTGCCCCCCGGCCCGCCCGCTACGCCCGCCCGCCCGCCCGCCCGACCCCGCCCGCCCCCCTCCCAGCAGCTCTGTCTCGGAGCCGAAGCGGCCGCTGCCCTCCGCTCTGCCCGCCCGCGCTCGCACAGCCTCCCCGTCGTTCGATTGGCGAGTTTCTCTCAACAACCTGAAAAATGAAGTCCAAAATTCTGTATTCTTAGGTGTTTCACCATGTTATTCCCTACGACTGGCGCTGTCTATCGCGTCATTTCCTTTCGGCAAATGCCAAACTCATTGAAAGATAGGGAAACATAAATACAGTGCTATGTACAACTGCGCTCTGAAAAATTTCGAGTTCAAACTAGTTTGGTTCCTATAAGAAACCCTTCGATTGGATTATTATGAAAAATTCTTGAAATACGTAGGCGTACTGGAAAGTAATGCCTCCTGATTTTTTTTTCTTATACTGTGAATACGACCCAAAGTGCCACTGTTCGTACATTTCGCTTAGTGATGTTTCCTGCGTCACTGATTCGAGATTTGATCATCTATCGCCAAAATGGTACCTAATTCGGTCGCGAATATTAAGCGAAGGCAATTGGCTGCGAAGTCTGCATTTGTGGACAATGTATGTATTCATTATATTATTTATATTGAATATTAGATTTATATGTCAGTGTTGTGCATTTGCAAGGTTTACATCTTTCTCAGAATTACCTTCATGAAATCGGTGAATGAGGTCTAGACATAAACCATCGAAATTACGTAAGTGAATTTCATGCAAACTAAATAATTTCATCCAACTGTTTCGCTTTCTCGTATTGATGATGATTGAATGTTTAAATTGGATGTTATGGAATGTGAGGAGGTAGTAACGGAATATATATATATATTCATCGGAGGAGTTCATTAACTAATGAGTATAATTTTCTCTCCCCCAACCGCGGGTTCAAATTCGGTACTGTAAATTAAATTAATAGTCTGAAGCTTGAATATGGTGTTTCCTCCGAATAAACTTCCCAAAAGGAATAAGGCAAAAAGGGATGGATTGATTTTACATACAGTAGATAAACCCCCTGCTAATCCGAACCACCCAAATCTGAAATTTCGGATAATCCGAACAAAATTCGGGATGGAGGAAAAATAAACCAAACAAATAAAATGCATATTTGTAGTGTAAAGAAAGAATTGTATAATTACTGCACAACTGAACTAATTATTAACATACTAGTCGAAATAAAACGAATATTGTACTGGTAACTACGGCTTATATCACATAATTATGTAGTAGTAATTTTTGCTTAGAGCAACTTCGGAAGTAGGTAATCTCCTTTTGCCGTAAGAGTTTGACTATGCCTGATAATGGGACAGCTATGCTACGTTCAATCTTCTCGAATCGCACGCTACATTGCATTGTATCGGGTAATCCTATAGATGTATTTGTTTGTATAGGTACATTGTATTCAGATAGTCCGAACATTTCCGAATCCGGACATACCACACTCCCAATTAGTTAGATTACAGGGGTTCCATAGTACTTGAACTTCGTTTTCGCGGCTGGAATTCCCTTCACCAAGCAGATCCGCGCCGCAATCCCTCCTTCGTCTCGGACCTTGATCGCGCGGCTTCAGCTCGTGCCTCGGACATCCCCCGACCTCCTCCTCCTCCTCCTCCTCCTCCTCCGTCGCCGACCTACCAGTGCTCCCGCGGAGCGGCGAGAGAGCGTCCCGTTTCGTGCTGCCGGCTCTCCTCCCCGTCGTGTCGCCGGCCGCACATTCCGGCGCCGGCTGATACCGCGTGATAGGCGGCGACGGCAGATCGCGACCTGCTGGCAGGCCGCCTCCGCCGCCCTCCGCAAAAACGCGCCCCGCCCACTACCGCACCCACCACACCACACCACCCACACCCCGCCACCCACTCAGCGCCGCCGCGCGCGCCACGCCGCCGCCACGCCAGCAACGCCATGCGCCGCGCCACGCCATGCGCCGCGCCACGCCATGCGCTGAAATGGGCCCGCTATGCGCGCGTCCAACCTCCCCATGCCCCACGCCCATGCGCCGCGCCACTCCACGCCATTACCACCACACCATACACCACGCCATATGCCACGCCATACGCCACGCCATGCGCCGCGCCCCGCCCCGCCATGCGCCCCGCCACGTAACGCCATGCGCCACGCCATGTCATACCATGATATGCCATGCCATGCTACCTCACGCCACGCCATGCCATGCCATGCCACCTCACGCCACGCCGCTCTCGCGACGCCTCCCCCGTGGCGCGCGCGCGTGCGAACGGGCTTCTCGGCGCTTTTGTGGGCGTGCCGGGTGACTGGGCGCCGCGCCGCGCCGCTTCCTCCCCGTCGTGTCGGGCCATCGCGCTGTGCGCGCCACCCGATATCTCTTCGTCGACACCCTCTCAAGGAGAAACTTTCCTGCGCGTTTTTTTGCTATTTCTTTTTCTGCTTTCCAGTCCTATCTGTATTGCCGGGGCTGCTTATCGCCCACCATGCCGTCGCCTATTCTCTGCCTGTAAAACCACTTTTCACTGTTGTGTTTTCGGCATTGTCGTTTCACTATTTGATCTTTCTGTTCTGTCTGCTGACCGCTGTTCTATCTGTCGACTCTGATGTTTTATTGTTTCTTCTCGATTTTCAGAACCTCGGTCCTCGCTCTATGAGTACTGACGAATTCTGCAATTCCTGCCCCTCTAATGATTTCAGGTTTTGTGGCTTGTAGACTTCATCAGTGCTCTTCATGAAAGCCATTCCATGGTTTTTACAGTGGTATTGCTGTTCTGTCTTCTGACGCTTGGATAACCTATTTGTTCACATTTTCTGGTCTGCTGCATATTTTTCGGGTACTTTCTATTATTTGTTGGCAAAGAGTAATAAAAATTAAAGTAAATCCTCTATTTCTTTTATTAATTATATAATCCACCATTTCTGATAGTCTTGTAAGTTACAGGACAACTTTTGTTGGAAAACATCATACATGAGCAAGATTCAAAAAAAAAAAGAACATATTATGTGCCAAGACAATGTATGCTTTCAAGAAACTGATGGATAACAAGATTCTCGATTTTTTTTTACTCACACTCTATGGGATCCGCCCCTCCGATATTGCGCCTAACATCATCACGCAAGTGGCTTAGCATGTCCATTTACAATTCAAAAGCACCATATCTCCGCATTCGTGAAAATCTTTCCGGCGCGGCTCTCGGCTGTCGTGTCCATGACGCGGGTCGTCGTCGTCGCCGCGCGGCGTGTTGTTTTTCTGGCGACGTGCCAGGAAACGGCGTCGCGCTGCGTCGAAACATCTTCATTCCTCCTTCGCCCGCCTTTCGGGCTACTCGCCCTCGCCGTCGCCCTCGCCGCCGCCAGATCTAATTATCGCCGCACCGCCCTCCGTCTCGCCTGACCGCGTGCAATTTCTCCTCCCTTTCTCACTCCTGCCCTTCTTGGATCCTTATGCTCTTCTCTCTCTCTCTGCCCGCCCGGGGTCTGGTTCATTCTTGCACGTCTCGTGTCGCGGCCGGAAACTCGTTGTTTGTCGTCGTGGGCTTGTGGCGGCGGCGGCTCGGCGTGGCGTTTGGTCGTTTTCTTTTTCGGCGGCGTCGCGTGCGAGCGGGGGCGGCACGGCGGTGGACGGAGGCGGCGTGTTCGCGAGACGCTTTTACTTGCGCATGTCGTTAAACCCTGTATTTATTGGAGAGGCGGACGTCGTGTGCGGACGTTTGTTAAGTTCGTCCCCCGCCCCGCCCCCGCCGCGCGCCCCGCCCCAAGTGGGAGATCGAGGGAGCGCGAAGAATGGCGAGGCGATGCAGGAGGCCGTGGGAGGCAGGGCCGCGCGGGAAGGAAGTGGGCAGCTCGTGGAGAGTTGAATGTTGACAGTCGAGCACCGGCGTAGGCATCTCACGGCGTCAATTGATGTCAGTGCAATGGCCTGTGAACCGGGAGTTCGTGGGGGGGAAGGGGGGGGTGGTCACTAGCTAGATGGCTGGGTCCAGTTGTGCCGCCTCCTGGAGAAGAATTCTAGCGGCCGGCTGCTCTGACAAGAATGTTTCCTGTGGTTTCCCCGATCAACACCAGAAATCGAATGCCGCAGTAACTCTAATAAACGGGTCACGGACCGCGCGCGATTTTTCCTTCCTCTTCCTTGTTGTACGTTCATCCCGTACTTACACGCTCTACACTACTGCATGTCGGGATGCAAGTCGGAAGCACACAGTACCGGCAGCGTATAAGCGGCCCCGACAGTTCTCTCGCCACGTGTTGCGGTACGTCAAGTGACCTGCTCTGAAGCAATCCGATTGCGAGGAGTTGTTTACTTTTTTAAAGCCAGGGTTCAGCGTTGTCGCTCATCTGACTCGCACGACGTTGCAGAAGTGTTAAGGTTCGGCTTTGGCGAACATGATATCAAGACGTGTCATGGACTGTCAGTAAGTATTAACGTTTTGAGATTTAATTTGTCTTGTAGAGGGTGCCATGTGTGTAGTAACGTGAGGCAACAGCACATTGAACTGTCACAGTCGCTTTTATGCTGCCGGTACTGTAGAGCTTGTCCTGGCCGGTATGGTGCCCCCGCTGATCGGATATATCTAGTTTGAGAAAACCCCGCAGGCCAACGTGTAGAACGACAATGAATCTCGCCATCCCTCAGGGGGTCGATCACCGATACATCCAGCGATGAAACATTCACTACCCATACGGGACCAATGACCTTAGCCGTTGACCCACTCTCACCGATCAATATTCGACGGGCGAGTGTTAAGTGTTTCTGAATTATGGGTGCCTTCCGTTGTCTCTGACTAAACGTGTTTACGTGATTGATACGCGGTATCCTTGCTAAGTAGTACACGGACTAATAAGATGAATTGTAAAGTAACTATCTTAAGAATTCATACCTATATTCGTGATTTCACTTACTTTCTGCATTGTTCAGCACAATCTTTATTATCCTAAATATCAGTGTCGGGTTCAGTGTTGCGATTTGGGACGATGACAGTATTATTTCGTATGCAAATCACGAGGCACTTTTTGTTCTTCATTTTAAAGTTTAATTCATTTGTAGACACATCTTTGCAGCGGGAAGTGTCAAGTGCACTCTTATACATTGATCCTGCACCTGTCTACTGATACTCCAAGAAAATGGTTACGACGATGAAAACTTCGCAATTGCATATTGATAGTTTTGAAGGTGGCACCTGTTGAGTGAAACCATTATCTGAGTATTCAACAAGAGTCGCATTTTAGAATATTCATTTTATTGCCACTTGTTTCCTTATTCTTTTCCAATCGTTTAGCAATCGAAAAACATTACATGTCGTGTAAAGTAAATTGTGGCTTTTGGCAAGAGCTGTGATGTTGGGTGTGGCGATTAGTGTATGCATTTAAATAGCTAAGAAGGAAGCGATGTAAGACGGGCCAGAAGGCGTAGTCGACCGAGGCTGCTGGCGAGTGTTGGGGTAGCGGAGCGGTGGCCGAATTTGCGACGAACCGAGCCGCTCGCCGCGCCGGTTGCGCTAAGTCAGGGGCCAAGTGGCGATCGGGCGTCTGTAGGCGTCAACACGGCGGGCGAGGCAGCTAGGCGCGATGGGTCCTATCCAAAGCAGGTGGCGCGGGTCGCGAGCAGCGGACAGCCCACTTGCTACCCGGCCGCTGCCGAATTCCCGACGAGGAGCTCGTTAGAGAAGTCAATGGGTGGATTCCTGCATTTTATGCGAGCTTGTCGCTGACAAGGACCATTATTTTTTTATTTTTGTTTCCCCCCCGCTCCACGTATGGTGTCTGCCTCTTAAACGTCTCTTCGTCTGACCGTCTAGACGCTGGTGGATGTTGACCTCTGCGAGGTGGATTCGTTCATCAGCGGTTAATATTTTCGTTATATTGTGGGTTAATTACGATTTCAGTTATGCGTAACAGTTTGGATAATCCTATTTGTTGCTATAACTACCTGTATAATAGAAACAACGAAAGTATTTTAATAATTTGTCTTGTATGTAAAAGAGTTGGATGTAGGTAAATAACGATAATTTGTTCTGCTTAATACAAAGATCGTAAATACAAAGTCTCAATAGCCGTTTTTTACTTAGGAAACATTTTCGATCGTTATAATTTTGTTTCCGTGAGATCTGCCGTATGCATTGAAAGTTGTATTCCATATGTATGCATAATACGTTATGGCGAGTAATTCTTCGGGAAAAAAATATTAACTCGGGCGTGATATAACAAGTAAATGGATTTAACGTTTATTCTCACAACTTCGGTTGAATGAATGTTTTTCAGTTGGGATACGATTCAGGTAATTTTCACGAGGAAAAATTTACTGTTAGGGCATTTTTATTTCGCTATATGTGAAGTTGCACTTTGTGCCATGCCCGTCAGGAATTCCCTAGAATATAGTTTCATTTCGCCTCTTTCAAATGTCATTCTGTACGAGTGTTTTCCCGTATGTGGTACTGAAAATAAATGCACAAAAAAATTGACAAAGGGATTTACAAGGGTACACACAATATACGTAATATAAATATGCTTGTATAAAACACGTTTACGAATCCCACTCGTCCATGTATCAGACGACGTGGTTATTTTCTTTTGTGCCGTCACGTACGGTATGATTTACTCCAGCAGGAAAACGGGCTCTATCAGCTTCGCCCTCGTGTATCTCTCAATTTCGCGAGCGCGTGTCGTATAACCGGATTTGAAGGACGCATGGGGTGGAATGCTGAAGAAGGTTGGGTCAAGCGGTGCGCTCGGCGCGGCGCGGCGGGCGGTCGCCCGCTCGCCCGCCTCCAGAGCAAGTCACGGAGGCGTCGGCAGCGGTTTCGCGCTCTCGGACCGGCGCGGCGCGGTGCGGCGGGTGGGCGGCGCCGCCGCCCCTCGCCGGTGACGCCAACAGTTCAAGGTGCTCGGCAGGCCGCGGCGGCGCGGCCGCGGCGGGCCGCATACCGCAGGTGCTGGCCGGCGCGGGTGGGGCGAGGCGGGGAGGCCTTCGACGGGCCGGCGTGACCGGCGGCGCGGTGGGCGGGCCCTCCCGCGGCGCGGGAGTGGTCAGCGCACCCGATTGTTCCCACACTCCCGCTGCCGCCACTGCCACTGCCTCTGGCCTTCCCTCCTTCCCATTTGCTTCGATTCTGCCACCGCCTCTGCTAAGCCCTCCCTCCGTTACCCCTTCAGCTTCCACCGCTACTGGAACGAATGTATCGTCACCACTTCTGCCTCCTTTTCTCAAGAACTCACGCACTACTAGAGACGTACCATCCGAAATGGCTGTCAAACGCCATCACCGCCGTCGCTCTCAGCTCCGCGGTTCTCGGAGCAGCACCGTCGAGGAGAGTAGGAGGCGGTGGAGGAGCTCATGGGCGAGGCCGATGCTCGCTGCCCGGCCGGCCGGGCTGGAGGGACACGGGAGGGGGCTCCGTGGGCGTGTGTGTGCCTTCGCCCCTCCTTCCATTCATCACGTGCCGCCAAGCGAGGCGGGATTGGAGTGGTCGGGGCGGGGGCGTCTGCGGACAGGTGGGAGAGAGGGAGGTGAGGAGAGGAAGAGGAGGAGGAGGCTGGACAGGATTTTCACCTCCCGAGGAGGACCCCCTTTCTGGCGATGACCATCGTCTTCACTCCTTTGCGAAAATTTTCCGCAGCTGTGTTTGGCATTTTTGTGGTCATGTGAGAACCCGCAGGTAGACGCTCTTCGTGATCTGCAAATTAGCTTAGTTCGCGATGGTTTGGGGCTTGGCGAATGTTTGAATAGTTTGAATGTAGTAGGCAAACATTTGTGAGTAAGAAAATTACACAGACCGAGAGGATGTAGAGATGCTGCGACTGATACGATGCATTTTAAACCATAGCAACGCAATAGATACTGCAAAGCCTCCCACCTCCCCCAACATTTATATTCTTCCTTTTTATGATCGGTTGAGTTATTTCGTTAGTTTTGGGGGATATATTATTTCATATTCCAATATGTTGATATATTATTCTTCTCGAAAATTAAAAATGATTTTGAAGAACGTATAGATAAATAACAAACTAAGAACACTTTTGTTTATAAAATCATGCAACACAGTTTTCTGAAATTTAAGTTTCTTCGAAAGCTACATAACGGAACAAAATAGTATATTTCTGCACTCCGTTGTATTTCTGGAAAGTACAACATTTTTTATTACTATAAAAGTAAATCTTGACATTCGCTCGTAGCGGTATTTGGTTAATACGAAGTCTAGAACTCCTGGAAGCTGTATTAGTTATCTGCTAGTGTCCAATTTGTTGCCTTAAGACACCACTTACTGTCTTCTTCTCGCATTTACATTTACATTACGAGCTATACAATCTTTTTTTAGTGTAAATTGTTTGAATATATTTTCGGCTAATGTGTCATGTTGATTAGGTGTGGATCAGTGAATATTTCGCAGCATTTGGTTAGTTATATTGAAGATTCATTTTTATTGAAGCTGATGCAACGAGTTAAAAAGATTCTCTTTTTATTAATTGGCAAATTACATCATCGTGAAAAGCATCACTTTCTCCGTTAAATCCTAATGTAGATATGGACGTCAACCGTAGGATGTAAACATTGCTGGTTATCATCAGCATCGTTATAATATTTTCCGTCTTCTCTTCCGTAGAAGTTGTCTAGAAATACTAAATTATCTTTACTGAATATTTATTGCAGGTTTTTTTTTCTGTTCGTGAAACTTTCCCCTGTAATAGAATCGGCTCACTCTCTACTTCTCCCACAATAGTTCTAGTTACATAAGTAGTCGGTAAGTCCGAGAACTTCATATTTTTATGTGTTAATATTTACATCCTTTCACATTTTACCCAAGAATTGACATCGCTATAAAAAGTCATGCTGTGCTTTGGTGATTTTCGTTTTTTCTCCTTCACATTTATTCATTGTACAATAATTATGTATATTTATTAATTCGTGTTATTGGTTTTCCCTTTTCATCTCGGCTCGGGTAATCCATCGCATCATTGATCTGCTCCGGTGCACCACCCAGCGTCTTCGTCGTCTTTTTCCCCATTAGTCTTTTACTTTTCCGCTGTCCCGCCGCGCTGTTTCGGTCGACCTGACAGCTTAGGACGCTGCTCTCCACCAGATGGCTGCGGACAGCCCACTTGCTACCCGGCCGTGCCGAATTCCGACGAAGGAGCTCGTTAGAGAAGTAAATGGGTGGATTCCTGCATTTATGCGAGCTTGTCGCTGACAAGGACCATTATTTTTTATTTTTGTTCCCCCCGCTCCACGTATGGTGTCTGCCTTTAAACGTTCTTCGTCTGACCGTCTAGACGCGGTGGATGTTGACCTCTGCGAGGTGGATTCGTCATCAGCGGTTATAAATTTTCGTTATTTATTGTGGTTAATTACGATTTCAGTTATGCGTAACAGTTTGGATAATCCTATTTGTTGCTAAACTACCTGTATAATAGAAACAACGAAAGTATTTTAAAATAATTTGTCTTGTATGTAAAAGAGTTGGATGTAGGTAAAATAACGATAATTTGTTCTGCTTAATACAAAGATCGTAAATACAAAGTCTCAATAGCCGTTTTTTTACTTAGGAACATTTTCGATCGTTATAATTTTGTTTCGGTGAGATGCGCGTATGCATTGAAAGTTGTATTCCATATGTATGCATAATACGTTATGGCGAGTAAATTCTTCGGGAAAAAAAATATAACTCGGGCGTGATATAACAAGTAATGGATTTAACGTTTATTCTCACAACTTCGGTTGAATGAATGTTTTTCAGTTGGGATACGATTCAGGTAATTTTCACGAGAAAAATTACTGTTAGGCTGGGGCTTTTTTATTTTGCTATAATGTGAAGTTGCACTTTGTGCCATGCCCGTCAGGAATTCCCTAGAATATAGTTTCATTTCGCCTCTTTCAAATGTCATTCTGTAGTAGTGTTTTTCCCGTATGTGGTTACCTGAAAATAAGTGCACAAAAAATTGACAAAGGGATTTACAAGGGTAACACAATCACGTAAGTATAAATATGCTTGGTAAAACATTTACGATCCCACTCGATCCATGTATCAGACGACGTGGTTTCTTTTGTGCGTCACGTACGTATGATTACTCAGCATGGAAACACGTGCTCCTATCAGATTCGCCCCGTGTATCTCTCAATTTGCGAGCGCGTGTCGTATAACGGATTGAAGGACGCATGGGGTGGAATCTGAAGAAGGTTCGGGTCAAGCGGTGCGCTCTGGCGCGCGCGGCGGGAGGCTCACGCTACGCCACCTCCAGGCAAGTCACGGAGGCGTCGGCAGCGGTTTGCGCTCTCGGACCGGCCGGCCGGGTGGCGGGTGGCGGCAGCCGCCGCTCGCCGGTGACGCAAAGTTTCATAGGTGCTCGGCAGCCGCGGCGGCGGGGGGCGGCCGATACACGGCAGGTGCAGTGGCCCGGCGACGGTGGGGAGGCGGGCGAGGCCTTCGACGGCCGTGCGTGACCAGGCGGCGGCGTGGGCGGGCCTCTCGCCGCGCGCGGGGAGTGGTCAGCGCACGCGATTGTGTCCCACCACTCCGCGCCGGCACTGCCACTAGCCTCTGGCCTTCCTCTTCCATTCTGCTTCGATTGCTGCCACGCCTCTGCTAAGCCCTCCTCCTAGCCTTCGAGCTCCAGCGGGCTACTGGGAACGAATGTATGTCACCACTTCCTGCCTTCTTTTCTCAGAACTCACGCACTAGTATGAGACGTACCATCCGAAATGGCTGTCAAAGCGCCAACTCCGCGGACGTCGCTTCAGCTCGCGGTTCTTCTCGGAGGCAGCAACGGTCGATGGAGAGTAGGAGGCGGTGGAGAGCTCATGGGCGCAGGCCGATGCTCGCTGCGCGGCGGCGGGCTGGAGGACAACGGGAAGGGGGCTGCGTGGGCGTGTGTGTGCCGTTCGCCCTCTTTCCATTCACTCACGTGCGCAAAGCGAGGCGGGATTGAAGTGGTCGGGGCGGGGCGTCTGCGGACAACGGTGGCGAGAGAGGGAGGTCCAAGGAGAGGAAGAGGAGGAGGATGGCTGGACAGGATTTTCACCTCCGAGGAGGACCCCCTTATCTGGCGATGACCATCGGTCTTCACTCCTTTGCGAAAATTTTCCGCAGCTGTGTTTGCCATTTTGTGTCATGTGAGAAACCCGCAGTAGACGCTCTTCGTGATCTGCAAATTAGCTTATTTCGCGATGGTTTGGGGCTTGGCGAATGTTTGAATAGTTTGAATGTAGTAGCAAACATTTGTGAGTAAGAAATTTACACAGACGCGAGAGGATGTAGAGATGCTGCGACTGATACGATGCATTTTAAACATAGCAACGCAATAGATACTGCAAAGCCTCCCACCTCCCCCAACATTTATATTTTCCTTTTTATGATCGGTTGAGTTATTTCGTTTAGTTTGGGGGATATATTATTTCATATTCCAATATGTTGATATATTTTCTTCTCGAAAATTAAAATTAATTTTGAAGAACGTATAGATAAATAACAAACTAAGAACACTTTTTGTTTATAAAATCATGCACACAGTTTTCTGAATTTAGTTTCTTCGAAGCTACATAACGAACAAAATAGTATATTTCTGCACTCCGTGGTATTTCTGGAAAGTACAACATTTTTTATTACTATAAAAGTAAATCTTGACATTCGCTCGTAGCGGTATTTGGTTAATACGAAGTCTAGAACTCTGGAAGCTGTATTAGTTATCTGCTGTGTCCAATTTGTTGCCTTAAGACACCACTTACTGTTCTTCTCGCATTTACATTTACATTACGAGCTATACCTCTTTTTTTAGTGTAAAATTGTTGAATATATTTTCGGCTAATGTTGTCATGTTGATTAGGTGTGGATGAGTGAATATTTCGCAGCATTTGGTAGTTATATTGAAGATTCATTTTTATTGAAGCTGATGCAACGAGTTAAAAAGATTCTTTTTATTAATTGGCAAAATCATTCGTGAAAAGCATCACTTTCTCCGTTAAATCCTAATGTAGATATGGATCAACGGTAGGATGTAAACATTGCTGGTTATCATCAGCAGTGTTATAAATATTTTCCGTCTTCTCTTCGCGTAGAAGTTGTCTAGAAATACTAAATTATCTTTACTGAATATTTATTGCAGTTTTTTTTTCTGTTCGTGACTTTCCCTGTAATAGAATCGGCTCACTCTCTACTTCTCCCACAATAGTTCTAGTTACTAAGTAGTCGGTAAGTCCGAGAACTTCATATTTTTATGTGTTAATATTTACATCCTTTCACATTTTACCCAAGAATTGAATCGCTATAAAAAGTCATGCTGCGCTTTGGTGATTTTCGTTTTTTCTCTTCACATTTATTCATTGTACAATAATTATGCATATTTTATTAATTCGTGTTATTGGTTTTCCCTTTTCATCTCGGTCGGGTAATCCATCGCATCATTGATCTGCTCCGGTGCACCACCCAGCGTCTTCGTCGTCTTTTTCCCCATTAGTCTTTTACTTTTCGCTGTCCGCCGCGCTGTTTCGGTCGACCTGACAGTTAGGACGCTGCTCTCCACCAGATGGGCTGACGGGCGATTAATGCCAGTGCAGGAGCACGCGCGGGCGCCGGCCAGCCGGCCCGACGCTGTCGCTCGCGCGGCGGCGGCGGCAGCGGCCGCTTTCATGCCCGGGCGTGGGTGAGCCGCGCCGTAAAAACGCGTTCCGGATGTACGCTGGGTGCGCGCGGAGGCCGCGCCGCCGCCGCCGCGCCGAATTGCGCTCCCGCGTGGTACAGGCGCCGGCGTCGCCATACACTGCCTTGCGTGTCCCGCCCCCTCTAGCCCCGCTACCCCCTATGGTGATGATAATGATGAATGAATGAACGACTCACACTTACAGACCGCGCGATCCTTCCGTCCGAGATCGCAAAACTATTGCCTTATCAATCTTGGCAGTACAGATCGGCTATTATGTATTATTATTATTACTATTATTATTATATTTTAGGGCGCAACAACCGTCTCTACAGAAACGTCGAAGTAAAACCTGAAAAAATGGTTTCCCAGCGCAAATGGTAACTAATTTAATGTGTTCCGTTTTCTGTCGTTCAGTGTATCGCAAAGTGCATTATCTGAACATTTATGAATTTTTTAGCCTTCCTAATCGTGTAAAAGAAAAAAATCTTATTTTAGTTGAGTATTGGAGTAAATGTGTATTTTGAAGCAAAAAATTCACTGTTAGTAATTATTCATATGGAGTACAAACCTCCGAAAAACCGTGACATGAAAATTATTTTTTTGTTTCTCGTGTTCGTTCCCGTGCCGTAGCAATTCAAGATGCGTGAATCTCTTTGAGTACTTCGTAAGTTTATTATTTTTTATTTGTTGTTATTGAACCATGTTCATTTACATTTTATAAATTACTTCCTTCCTAAACTTAGAAATTTCCTCCATCGTGTAGTTTGTAGTAATTAATGGAGAAAAGGTCACCCATTGGAGATAAAAGTGCAGGACATTTGCGACTTTCGCAGGACATTTGTGCGCCCAACTTACGCCCAGCGGAAACTCCTCACTTAGGGGTAACCATGCATACGTGCTCATTTTGGGCATTAAGTGAACGTTTACAAGATGAACACTGCATTACTGAGATGAATAATGCAGGGCATTACATATCATACGGGCATTGCGTTGCATGTACGATGTCACATTGGTTGCAAGAAATTACTTCTCATTACTTTCGAGTTTCCTTTTTCGATTGATTTGTTTTATAATTGAGTGGAAAAACGTTGAAAAAAGAGGCAATTGCGATATGAGCGGACGTTAGTTAACATTACACTGGGTTGTCAGTACACATTTATCATTGATTGAAATCTTATTAGTATTAACGAAAATCAATAAAAAAAAATGTGCGAGTATTCACACAATGGATTTCAGTATTGCTCCAAACACTAAATTATCCACAAATTAGAGCAGAGTTGTGTAACTGAAATAAACGCCTCGTTACCCCCGTTCCTTCGAATTCAGGCTTTGCCGTTATTGTGGCGCATTTGAATGGAATCGGGGAAAGAACTCTGAATGTGTTTTCACCGCCCTTGATGGCGTTTTTGTATCACTGTCCCGCGCGAGGCCGCGCGTTACTAAACTCTAGTAAAAGCATATGTGTGTGTGTGTGTGTGTGTGTGTGTGTGTGGGTGTTGTGTGTGTCCAGCAGCATCCATTTACGGGCGAAATCCTCGCCGCGGCTAGCTCGCAGGGCCTCTAAATATAGACTCGCCGGTCACGTAATTGTGCGCACGCGAGCGGAGCCTCGCCCCCCCCCCCCC
>BOPP01000002.1:14351544-14371436 GCA_017312745.1 Gryllus bimaculatus | reverse complement strand
GGACGGGCGATAATGCCAGTGCAGGAGCACGCGCGGGCGCCGGCCAGCCGGCCCGACGCTCTGTCGCTCGCGCGCGGCGGCGCGGCAGCGGCCGCTTTCATGCCGCCGGGCGTGGTGGAGCCGCGCCGTAAAAACGCGTCCGGATGTACGCTGGGTGCGCGCGGAGGCCGCCCGCCGCCGCCGCGCCGAATTGCGCCTCCCGCGTGGTACCAGGCGCCGGCGTCGCCATACACTGCCTTGCGTCGTCCCGCCCCCTCTAGCCCCCCTACCCCCTATGGTGATGATAATGATGAATGAATGAACGACTCACACATACAGACCGCGCGATCCTTCCGTCCGAGATCGCCACACACTATTGCCTTATCAATCTTGCAGTACAGATCGGCTATTTATTATTATTATTATTACTTATTATTATTATTTCTAGGCGCAACAAAACGTCTCTACAGAAACGTCGAAGTAAAAACCTGAAAAAAGTGTTTCCCAGCGCAAATGGTAACTAATTTAATTGTTTTCGTTTTCTGTCGTTCAGTGTATCGCAAAGTGCATTATCTGAACATTTATGAATTTTTTAGCCTTCCTAATCGTGTAAAAGAAAAAAATCTTATTTTAGCTTGAGTATTGGAGTAAATGTGTATTTTGAAGCAAGAAATTCACTGTTTAGTAATTATTCATATGGAGTACAAACCTCCGAAAAACCGTGACATGAAAATTATTTTTTTGTTTCTCGTGTTTCTTTCCCGTGCCGTAGCAATTACAGATGCGTGAATCTCTTTGAGTACTTCGTAAGTTTATTATTTTATTTGTATGTTATTGAACCATGTTCATATTACATCTTTATAAATTACTTCCTTCCTAAACCCTTAGAAATTTCCTCCATCGTGTAGTTTGTAGTAAATGGAGAAAAGGTCACCCATTGGAGATAAAAGTGCAGGACATTTCGACTTTCGCAGGACATTTGTGCGCCCAACTTACGCCCACGGGAAACCTCCTCACTTAGGGTAACCATGCATACGTGCTCATTTGCATAAGTGACGTTACATGACACTGCATTACTGCAAGATGAAATACAGTGCAAGGGCATTACATCATACGGCATTGCGTTGCATGTACGATGTCACAAGTTGCAAGAAATTACTTCTCATTACTTTCGAGTTCCCTTTTCCGTCGATTGATTTTATTTAAATTGAGTGGAAAAACGTTAAAAAGAGGCAATTGCGATATGAGCGGACGTTAGTTAACATTACACTGGAGTTGTCAGTACCACATTATGCATCATTTGAAATCTTATTAGTATTTACGAAAATCATATAAAAAAAAATGTAGCGAGTATTCACAATGGATTTCAGTATTGCTCCAAACACTAAATTATCCACAATATAGAGCAAGTTGTGTAACTGAAATAACGCGTCGTTACCCCCGTTCCTCGAATTCCAGGCTTTGCCGTTATTGTGGCGCACAATTGAATGGAATCGGGGAAAGAATCCTGAATGTGTTTTCACCCCCTTTGATGGCGTTTTTGTATCACTGTCCCGCGCCGAGCCCCGCGCGTTACATAAACTCTAGTAAAGCATATGTGTGTGTTGTGTGTGTGGTGTGTTGTGTGTGTGTGTTGTGATGTGTCCAGCAGCATCCATTACGGGCGAAATCCTCGCCGCGGCTAGCTCGCAGGGCCTCTAAATATAGACCTCGCCGGTCACGTAATTGTGCGCACGCGAGCGAGCGCCTTCCCCCCCCCCCCGGCGCCACCACCTCCCCCTGCAGCGCGGCGCCGAGTGCGCTATAAGTAGGCAAATCGTGTGTTCATTTCCTCTCGCTCGCTGGCGCAACGAGTCTCGTTTTTACTAATGCGAAAGCCCTCGTTCCCACTGTTTGCGGCCGGCGCCTGGTCGCCCATTGGCATTCTTATTGCAGTCGATTCGGGCGCGGTAATTAAACTATGTGTGGTTTGTTTCAAGGTTACGACGCTCGAGGTCGCGTGTATTTATTTCCGTTTTTGTGCCGGTGACTCTTGTGTTCATTCTCCTCCCTCTTGGACGATTGCTTATGTATGATTTATATAATAATCTTGTGTGGTTCGCCAATATGTAGTTGTTTTAAAAGGAAACAAGTTCGTGGAAAATTGTTAAAGAGCAATGCCGGGAAACAAGCCTCGTTCGTTAATAATACCTGAAGAATTCTTGCCTGCTTAATAGTACTACTTGTAGACTAGCAACACTGTCTAGAAATATCAAATTTTCACTGTAGCTTTCAAGAGCATTACATTTGGTACTCTACATAGCAAATAGGTAATACCGCTAAATAATTGAAATGTCTGTAATGTTGTTTCGCAACTCTCAGTAGTCCGGAACGAGTTAAAATCATCCATTTAAAAAATTACAATTGAGATGAATATAATACGGACGGGAGAAGTGGTTCTAAATTTTGTAAGTCAAGTATAATATTCCTTTCTCAGATAAATTTCATGGTTCTTTTGGGATAAGTGACCATCATCGATCTTGGCGGTGCCCCTACATTAGTCACTCGCAATTTCTACTCAAATACCCCAGCCTCTTGAATGAAGCTTTACAGCCCCCTATTGAGTAAAATTGGAGAATTTCGAATGCAAGAGTAACTTATTATTGAACCTCATAGATTGCTGGAGAGCTGCAAAACCAATATAAAAAAAGGATCATAATTTAGTTGGTGGCTCTTTGTTGATTTACACATATACATGAGTTGGTATACATGAGTGACATAACTGTAATTATGTTTCGTAAATAGGACTAGATGCGCTCTGACTTGTAGCAGAACTATTTTACGCAATGTTCGTACCGAATTTCACTGACGAGATTGATGTGATTTGATCTTTTGGTCCTTGTAGAACCATTCAAACACCATAGATACTAGATAAACCGGATGCTACTCTCATACCAGTTAACCGGACTCCCAATTTCGCTGACGAAACATCTCGGAGACAACCGGAAGCGAGTCCGTGGCGACGCGAGGCGAGAGCGGCCGCTGCGGGCGGGCGGGCGAGCGCGTGCAGGTGGGCCGGGGTGGGCGCTGCGCCGCTAACGCGAAAGGGGCGAGGCGGCGCGGTGGCCCACGCGTTATTAATTGCTCGCTCCGCCAGATGCGATCTGCGCCTGCCGCGGCGCGCTGCGCTGCGTCTGCTGCCCCTGGTGGCAGGTCGCCGCCGGAAGAAAGCCGGCGCGCGCGGGTTATACGTGCCGCACTTCATCTTCACTCAGCTCGGGTGTTCTTGCGTAGTGATTGCGAGGAGACGGCGAAGTTGTAATGAATGAACCGCTATTGTTGCGTTTCTTTTGTTCATATCTTTGAAGGCAAAAAATAAGCCCTTTGATATTCGTACGTGTACATTTTAAAATGCCAAATTGTTGTTTCATTGGCAAGCGATAGCAAGGAGGCAGTGGTGTAACGTTTAGCGTGTTGGACTGTTATACCCAAGTTCGCGGGTTCATACCCGATCAAAGCCGTTTATTTTTAAGAGAAAATATTTCGTACGCTTTCCTTCGGAGGGGAAGTAAAGCCGGCTGTCCCATGGTAGTAGACTATGTCAAAGATCCTCAAGCCTAAATGAAGCCTCTGAGCTAAATTTAAATCGCCAGTTTCGTCGCCCGTGTTTAAGAACATCGACTTTATTAATAATGGCTTAGTGTAATTACATTGTATGTCCTCATCCAGAATTCCTACTTTCGAGAAAACGTTGCTTGAAAATTTGTAGATAGTGCAGTTCCTTAGGAAGTGACGGTGTTTACTTACTGGTAAAAAGCATTACCCCTCTTAAATGGACTTAAAACCGTTGCCGCTGGTTACTAGATAAGGAGAGGTCTTCAAAATATTAACTAGTAACGACCAGTGTATGAATGGACATACTCGTACGTTGTGTACTATGGCATCGACATATGCATGCTGTAAACTTAGATGGTCCTATAAAAGCATCGATGTTTTGAAATTGACATCGATGACGCATCCCTACCCTGGTCGGCCGTTCTCGCGCCTTGGACCTCCAGGCGTGACAAGACGGGTTGGCTCCTCGAGGTGCCAAGCTTGCGCGCGTGCGGGGGCTGATCCCAGCAGGCACGCCTCTCTCTCTCTTGTGCCAGCCGCCTCTCTCTTGTGCGCGCGCGCGCTGGGTGATGTATTGAGGAAATCGCGTCGGGAAGGCCGGAGCGTGCGCCGCGATAATTGCATTGTGAGCGCGGTATATCAGAGCGCGCTCTCTAGCTCGCGGCCCCGGCCTCGGCCCCCGCGGTTGGACCAGCAGCTCGGCGCCGGCGCCTGCGCGCGGACCGCGCGGGCGATTACACGCCCCCCTCGTTCCTGGAATCGCGCTCGCTCGCTCAGCGGCGGCGGCGGCGGAGGGTAAATGAACGGGCACGAGCGACGTTTAAGGTTTTCCTTGCTCGTGGATTATCTGCTCTGTGGATCTTATCCCAATTAATATTTTTTTTAAATTTTATTCCTTGCTGTTAATTGCGATTCTTTTTAAAAACATCTTTTTAATTATGTTCGCTTTTCAATTGCTCGTCGTGTAGCGACCGCTGTAACGTTTTTTCAAATATGTGGTAACTGTGGGGGAAAGTGTATTACAATCATGAACATCCAAACTCGGGCCGGGATTCGAACCTGCGTCCGTTCAAGCCGAGGCAGCTGCGCCTTTCATCCTTGGCGACATGGGCTATTCAGGCTGGCCGTTAATTGTGACTTTTTTAAATGCAATTTTATAACATGAAATTTCTGATTAGAGGGGAGCTAATTCGGGGAAGAGTTGCGCAAGTTTATTAATATTTAACAACATCAATCATGAGCTTTTTTTGCTCAATCACATGGGGAATAGAATGTGAAATTCGTACTGCTAAAATGTTATTGCTGTTTCTGAGCGCAGTATAAACTCACTGGCGCCTCTCTTTATCCAAAAATATGTCATTACACTCCTCTTTCAATGTATGCGAATGGAATATCCTGGTCATATTTCTGTCCTGTTATTGCCATGCCAGTGGAAGGATAGCTGTGTGAAGATAGAAAAGCGATTATTTTGAAATGATTCTCAGCAGTTCGAGAAACGAAGTTAAAAGGTTTTGTTGAACCACATTTTAATATTTTTTCATTAAAAATAGTGCAAGCTTTTGTTATTTCTTGTGAAAATGAGATCAAGAAATACTCTCTGAGGTCTTTGTAGTGACAAAAATGTGTTAGTCCTGTAATTATGGTGCAAATATTTAAATTCCAATAATATTTGTAATTCAGGTTTTTATCCCAAATTTCCAATAAAAAATTGTTTCCTTTTGTTTTAGGTAATTAGCAGTTCACGGCGGTGTCTTCATTAATTACGGTCAGAGCCTCTGGCTGCAAAGTGTGTCAGGAATTGAAGTGGCGACTGGTATGTAGAGATTTCAAATCGTTTCGTAAGATGTGAATTTTCGATCGGGATTGAATCGACCTCAGATTGGATCCGTGGAGAAAAAGGAGAGCATGTGAGAAGAAAGAAAGGCGCTAGTAAAGAGGAAAAAGCTGACAAGGTTGCTTGAAATTGAATTGTTTGTTGATTGAAACCGTGTAGTAATTGAGTCTGATCTTCGATTGTGCGAGGCTCACGACATTCTCTGGCACACTTCGTGCAGAGATTTCCTGATTCGTCGTTAGACAGGGAGATTTATCTTCTTTTACACGCTGAAGTTGCAGCGGAAGGTAAAAAAGATTTTATCCCCGAGGCTTGTTTGGTCGCAGTATTAAGTTGCGGGTCACGCTTTATCACTCGTTGACACGTTGGGAGGACACGCACGAGATCGTGCACTTGTAGCCGAAGCAGTTATAAGATAGCGGAATTGCCCGGGGGTTAACGCCGACCTGGAATGTGCATGCTCCAAGGACCCCGCGGGCTTTTTAATTTATCCCGGCACGTGTGGGGGCGGCGGCGGCTGCGGCTGTCGTGACGTGTTATCTCCGTCGCAAGAACCAGTCCAGGGGATTGAACCCAGAGCCTGCCGAAATACCTATCCCGTCGAGTGCGGGAGGTGAAGTTGGCGGCGGCGGCGACTTGCAGAAACGAGAGCAAATCGCCCGTAGGGCGGCCAAACCCACTCCCTGCGCTCCGGCGGGACGACCAATCGCCGCTCGGAATGGACAGTGCGCGGCCAATGAGGGCGGAGGGCGGCGGGCGGCGGCGTTCCTGTGGCGAGACCGCGCTCCTCCTCCCACTCGGAGCGGGCGGGCGGGCGCCCGAGCGAATTTTAATAACAAGGAATAAAAGAAATAAAAAGTGGTAGTTGCCGGCCCAAATAAATGGGCAAGGTCAATAGCAGCTGGTTAACGACCTGGCACCGGCCCCACTATCTAGCCGCCGATCGCGCTGGGATCGTGGCTTGCCTCTGCCGCGGCACGATCTGCGGCGGCGGCGGAGACGTGCGGGGGCGGACCGGCTTTTGCACCGGCCGCCGCCGCTCCCGCCGCATCCACCCGCCGCCGCCGCCTCCGCCGCCGACGCCGTCGTTGGAAAGTCGTCCACCCTCGCCGCTGTGCATCCCCTTTCTCCGCCCCTGTAACCTTCTTGCAAGGTTTCTGCGACTCGCGTCGACATACATTCCTAGACTGCGGATGGTGGTGGGGTATCATTTCGCTAGGTTAATGGAGCTAGTAGATACAGTTACAGTGTATCAAGTATTTTTCATAGTTCTGACTGTTCACGCTGTAAACTAGTATATATCTGTTCTTTTTAAAGTTCAATGGACTACGAAGCCATTTTTCTTAAACGGTATTGCCAGCGTCTTATGTTTATTACGTGTTGAATTATTTTGACAAATGGTTTGGTGTGTCTGTAGATGTTGAACATTGAATTTTGGAGAATTTGAAACATTTGTTTCATTATCTTCAAATTATTTTGTTCATGCAAATCTTAGTTCCTAAGTGAAATGTAAGAATATGGATTCATATTCTGACACCTAGAAGTTCAACGCTTTTAAAACATTCATTGTTTTATCTCAATAGCAAGGTTATGCCACTTGAATTGCACCATAACTATGTAAAAGCAGCGCTGATAAATATCGCGAATGCTCATTTCTTGAATTGATGTTACATTAGGTCTTTTTTATTATTCTCCACTTTATTCCACTAATGAGACGGTCTTTTTGATAAACTGTTGTGCTGTGTTAGGATCAGAGAAGTGTATTGTTGGCAGAGGGTGTTGACCATGCGAAATTAGTCTTTTTTGGCAAGCGTCCTGCAGTCGCCGGAGCGAGAGCGGGTGTGACGTGGAGGCCCTCCCCAAAACCGGGCCCCGGTCCGCACCAGGGGGTAACACGATCGTGCGCCCCCGCACGGCCCGGCCCGGCCCGGCCCGGCCTGGCCCGACGCGGCTACCGTCGCGTCAAATCTCACGGCGGCGTACTTTGTTTTACGACCCATAAATGTCACTTCCAGATCATTAATTCTGATTAATATCTTATTCACGGAGATAACGCGATTCGCCGCGGCACTCCTTGGAAGTGTGCGGGGAAAGACGAATGTGCCCGTTCCGTGAGCGTGCCTTCGCTCGGTGCAGCTGAATGAGGAAGAAAAAGGACGTGATACGTATTCCGTCTCCGAGCGAGCGCCGTTCATGAGACCGGTGTCCTTTGCCGGATGGGGAACCCGGCGGAGGAGGTTTAATGGCTATTTAATCGGCGCACTCGTAAATAGGGTATTCAGTATGTGCAGCGTGCATATTCGTCTGCTAATGGAGTATTTCCGTTTCGTCAATTGGAACACCCGGTTGCGTCATTACTAATCGACATTAAGTATTAATAGATTTTCGGCAATCGAAATGATTTGAACTCTTTTGAAAATCCCGTGTTGCGTGCGTCAAATTGATAACACTCGTTTCAGCTATCGTTTGTAAGAATAATAAATTTACTTTCCATGGAGAAAGTGTTACTCGTTTCAATCAAAACTATGATATGGACTACATGAAAGTCAGCGGTTCATCAAATTGGAGTATTTCTATTCGTGTTTTTGTTTTTAAAAAAATTTTTAGCAGAAAGGAAATATACACGGATGTGGCCCAAGAGATAAAGCATAGGAAAGAACAGTAGAAGAGCAATGCGCAACCTATACACATGAATCCTTTAAAGGGGTGGCGTTGTTCTCCGAACGCGCGGTGTGGTCCGTACGTCATCGGAGTCGTCCTTTCAATAGCGGACGTGGACGCGGGCGGAGCTGCGTGTAGTGATTTTAATGGCATTTTAATTGGGCCACTCGTAAAGCGCGCTCCGAAACGTGCATGTCCGCATGCGGGGGCCCGCCTTCCGTCACACGGGGCTCGATCGGTGACTTATCCCCCGGCGGGCGGGCGGGCGTGCTTCGAAAGGTTGGCTAATGGCAGACGGCGGCGCGTTTGTTCTCGGCCGTGTATCGAGCGCGTGTTCGTTCCCGGGCGGATTGGATTTCGTGTCGCCGCTTCGTGGAAGGCGCGCGACGGGGTTTCCGCGTGGCCCGCGCGGCCCGCGAGCCCGCTCTCGGGGAATGCGTGCAAATGCTCGTACGAGGGGCCAAGCGGATGGCAATAATAGTGTGCAAGAGGGTCCTGAACTGTATTGTTACGACTGCGAACAGATCTGAAATTTTGGAATGCGTGCAATGGTGGAGACTGGTCGCACTGCTCACCTTCCACCTCTGGGCTCTGGGGTTCGAATCCCGATCGGACATGTGGGATTTATGGTGGGAAAAGCGCTGCTGCGACGGGTGGTTTCGGGAGTCTCGTTTCCTCTGACTCCGTCTATCATTGCTGCGTCATTATTTAAATGACATCAGCCATCCATTTAAAACCATTCCAAAGTATGGCCGCAAAGGCTCGGTACTGATGGTCATAATAAAAGTGTTTTGACCGGGGAAGTTTGATTTTGAAGACATGTTGGTGGACTGCATCTCCCTGCAAGTTCCTAAGAATGAGTATATGCCCAGAATCTGAAGGATATTAAAAATGATTTAGTCTATCAAATTTATTTAAAAAATTTTATTTGTGAGCTTCGACAGTATTTTGATTTGTTGAAAGAAAAGCTTTTGTCCTTCATTTTCTTTGTTTAAAATTTTTTTAATTGTCATTGTTTTTTAATTGTCATTGTTTTTAATTGTCATTGTCATTGTTGTGGGCAGAATTTTGGTTACAAATAATGTTTAGCATGATTTTGCAATTAGTATAAATCTACCTCACTATCTGTACTAGCTGGGGACTGCAAGGGTTCCGACTCACCAATTTTATTCTAGAATGAGTGGACATTTAATTCTTAATTTTATCAAAACAACAAATCGAATCAATACAGATTTACGTTCAGATTGAATCTATGTTACCTGATTTCGAATAGTATGCGTCAGTGTTATAAATTAAAATTGCAACCAGCAACATATAATGACGCATTCCGCCCCTGCAAAACGTTCTACTAGTTGACAGTCGTATTATGCCCAGGGAATAGACATTGTATGTTCGTAAGTAGAACATTTAAATAAATGCTGTGACACTCTTGCTATGAGACCACTATTTTCTTTTGTATTCTGTGTACTATTATAACGTCAGTATTTTATAATGTTTAAAAAAATTGACAATAGCAATAAAATAAGTTATGGAGTGTCACACTGGATAATTGCTTCTGTTCGTTGGTGGGTGTTCAGTGGGTGCTGGTCATGTCGCTTGGGCAGACACCTATCTCCCCACTCGGCAAGTAATCTACGCCACAAAGAATTATTGCGCAACTAATGTCGACTAATTTTTGTGAAGCGCCCATGTGTGAAGGGATCATTCTCACAACCCAGCGTACATCACACGTGTTACTTACTCGTACTATGGCCGAGGCACGGCGCGCAGGAAGACAGGAATTCTCGGCGCGGAAGGCTGTCATCGCGTTTTGTTTTGCCACAAAAGAGCGTCTCACAAAACAGGCGCTGCCTCGACGCTGCCGTCGCCGTCGCACCAGCTCGCCCCGCCCTACCCCCCGCGCCACACGTTCCATCGTCTCCCCGCCTCCAGTTCCACCGCCCAGCGCCCTCACTGCCTCCGCTTGCGCCCACTGCACCGACCGCAGCGCAGCCTCCATCGTTGCCATCGCCGCCGCCTCCGCCGCCATTCCCGGTTGAGAGCGCGCTGCGGGGCCGCCGCCGCCGCCGCCGGCGCGAGAGCGTCGCCGCGAGGAAGAGGATGTGGCGGCGGCGGCGGCAGCTGGGAAGCGGAAGTGGTCTTCCGTCGACGCCGGCGCGGAGCCACGGCGCGGCGCAGCGCGGCCGGGTGCTGCTTGTTGCGGCTTTGGGCCGGGTCGGGGCGGGGCGGGACGCCCGCGGCAGCTGCGTGCATTCCGCCCCGGGTGGGAGGAGATTCGAAGGCCTGGCGAATGCGCGATAACAAGCAACTGCGTCGATGCCTGCTGTTGTAGGAGTCTGGGCGCGGTCAATGGATTGCACTGCAACAGCTGATTATGTGGGTGCACTCTAGTGTGACGTTGGGTTTGTGTAGTACACCACAAATATTTCATTTTATTACGACGCGCGTTTGTGCAGTACTGACGCTACGTTGAATATGTGCAATTATACACTCGCATATTGGTTATTATCAGGCAATTTAATTTGTGGTTGTCAGAAATGTGATGTAAATGACCCTGTGGAAATTACCAATTGGTGTTGATCATCCAGTGGACATTATTATTATTATTATTATTATTATTATTATTATTATTATTATTATTATTATTGTTTTTGTTGTTTTTGTTGTTATTATTATTATTGTTATTATAAGTTTTATTGTTATTAAACTTTACGTGTCAGCGTAAATGATCAACCCATTGAATTCTGTTATGGTGTTGAGGTGCGTCACCACCACATCTCCATGTAATCAGTTACGTGTTTACTAATTGAACTGGGGAAATGACTCGATCTCTCATTTTGGGAAAGGAAGAGCAACATAAGTAGCAGCAATCGTACTTGGAAGTCGGGCGTTGGGTCCGTGCGCCGGCGTCAGCGGCCTTGGGGAGGGCGCGGGGCGCGTGCGCGCGATTGAATTTGGCGCGAGCGGGAAGCGCCGGCCTACCGGACGCGAGCGCGGGAGCGCGGCGCGGAGCGGAGCGAAGCGAGAGCGGGGTTGGGCGGGGAGATGGGACCACCTACCGCCCGAGGCCACGGCGACGCGTCGCGGCCCGCGCGATCGCGCGCGCTCCCCACACCGCAGGCCCCGCTCGCCGCTCATTCATGCACGCGTCGAGTCGGCCCGGCCCGCCACGCCACGCCGCCGCCACGACGCACAGGCACATGCGCGGGCGCTGCGGATGCAACGGCGAAAGGCCGGACCGTGTGGGGTCTGTAGACGATGAACGTTACCTGAAAGTGGACGTGATAATTCTTTGTTGTGTTTCAGAATGGGAATTTCGAATTTTGACAAGACCATTATTTAACATTGTCAGAGTGAAGTAAGATATTTCGAAAGTTCATTTGTTATAAACGTCGCAGCACGAAAAACTCAAAACATCAAATACGTTTCTATATAATATATGTTAACTATAATTCCATTTTTTTTGGCATTGTGGACCCTTTTAGTGCATGTATTGCAGTGAATTCATTAAATTAGAATACAAGGACTATATAAGTAATTATAAACTAGTGGTACATCAACATATATTTCATCGTATTATTTATAACGTTTACGCACTGTTATAATACTGAGGCTTTTATTCACTTAATTCTTGAAACATCGCTAGAAACGTTCTACACAAAGTCCGGCAGATACGAAAAAATGTGTAACGTTTGCAAATTGAGTGTTCATGAAAACGAGATTGTCATGGAATTTAATGTATTGTGCGTAACCTTACAAAAATGTGCCTATCTTATCTACACGTGGAAATTGAACCTACGTTCATTACATTTCTCTATTCGAAACTAAAAAGATATAGAATAAATTGCAGTTTGACTTACGGGGATTCATATAAAGAAGTTCCCCAAAACTAAATTATCGGTTGGAAATTCTCAGAAATTTGTGTTTGGCTAAAACGACTCGGCAGTTTTCATTGTGAGGTAAATCGTATTTACTTGTGTTGTTCCCTCAGACACACGTTTTGGAAGAAAGCAAATACAACAATATTATTCTCTGTCACAACAATATTTTTCTGTCTGTGAAAACGTGAATTACCGTGCAAATCTCAAAATTTTTTGCTGCATTACATAACATTCTTCACACAATTTTTGTGTATGCTCGGGATACCCCACGCATGCTTTATTGAATACGAAATGGTAAAAGTTACGTTTGAAATGAATTCTTCACCTGAGGCTTACTTGTTTAAACGGGTTAAAGGCCTACTCATACATGCGTAGCCGTGTGTTTGCCTCACTTGCGTACGAATTGCTTGTGTGTGTCTGATTTCTTAGTTCGGTTGTAATGGAATTGGCCCTGGTCGGTTCGCTGTGTTCAGTGGCGTCTTCCCGCACCCTCTCCCAGCGACCGCGCCCTCTCTCGCCCGAAGGGGCAGACGCCGCTGCTCCGTGTGTGTGCGTGCGCGAGTGTCGTCTGTTTCGGGACTGATGTAATTGGCGTTTTTATGACGCTGTTCCTCCCACGAAACTACTGTCTCTCTGCCTCGGCGTCTGCCGCTGCCTCTAGCTTCTCGGGCGGCGGCGGCGGCGGCGCGCCTTTCCTTTCCCCGGCCGCGCTGACGGGCCCCGCCTTGGCGCGCGTGCCTGAGGTGAATAGAAGTAGCTGGCCTTTGGTGCTGTTTGCTCTTGTTGAACCTTGACATTCGGCGAACTTGAGGTTTGGAGGTTGTTTATCTGTTGGTGCGACAACCGGCGTTAAGCGAATGACCGACGTTTCGCGGACGCTGACGATTAAAAACGATTGTCTTAGTCTACGATTGTCTCCTAAACAGAGTTTGGAAAACATACTGGAGCAATACGTAATATTTTGACGAGAACGAAGTAAATGCTGTTAATTGGTAATGCGCGTTTGCACGTGTGAGCGTGCATGTAATGTTGCAGTTAAAGCATTTCCAGGCATTTCCAGATGATCTTGGTGCAATATTGGCCTTGTTATAATGTATTTTATTAAAGAGTTTGAACAATAAGCATGAATACTGTTAGATGCTTAGTGAATGGCGTCATTAAGGAATCTTAACTCAACTGCTCCGTTTCTCGTAACTGCTAATGAATTTGCGACCGAATGAAGCGATCATTAGCGACATGCTGAAGTGGTATAATAACCTAATGCGACTATGAATATGGTTCTTTCTCAGTCAAGGACAATGGTTGTTCATAATTGTCGCCGTGATCATGCTTTAAGTGTTGAAATGAAAACTTATTTCGAGTAAATACCTTAACATATAATTTTCAGAAAACTTTATAGACAATTTTATCATTATTTCGTATATTTGCAGCCTAAAATTAATTAATCAAATGTTCCTCTAATTGTCTGCGAACGTTTTATTCAGGTGGTTTTGTCGAGGCGGAGACAACGGCTGATGTATGGCTGGTGTACGGGAACCATTCGCTCTCCTCCCTAACCAATATTTTGTTGTAATTTTACTTAATGTATTCAAAAAATAATTATATCACATCCGTCACAGTATTCGTATTAAGAATGAACTCGGAAGTTTTTGTTTCAATCCAACAGTTCGTTTTTTTAAAATTAAATATTTTATGAGGTTGCGGAACTGAAATTTCCCCTCAAATATTTTGTGTGGATTCGCCCCTGTTCGGAAGTACCTGAAGACCGAAACAAACCTGGTCAGTTGTCGCAGACGAAGAAGTCAGACGCGTCAGATTGCCATTATACCTACATGTGTTTCACTTTTGGGAAAAGGAAATTGGTTCAAGGAAGCACCATCTGATTTGCTTGCCGCATGCGCCTTCAACGCGTCGTGAGAGGTGGGCGCGCTGCGTCTTGTGGAGCCACAGTGGAGCCGATTTTGGCCGAGATTTCTGTCGGCCGGACAGAACTAAACAAAACAAATCTTCGTCCGTCATCGGATTATTTCGGGCGCCATCGCACGAGATAGTTCGGGTTCACAATCCGCATTTCTCTTTACCATCAAGTGTTTGAATCAACCCGGAAAGCGAGACAAAAAGGGCCGACTGACATTTCGCCTGAAATCGTGGTCTTTGACCGCCGATGGTTGCTGCTCTGGCCGTCCCTTCCCGCCCGGCGCGCTCGCCTCGTCTCGGCCACGGGAGCGCGCCAGCGAACAAGCAGCGCTCGCAGTTCCCGCCCGCTCGGCCCATTCATTGATCAGCCACCGCCGCCAGACGGGGCGTGGCGGGCGCGCCGGCGAGTGCGTGCGTGCGTGCGTACGTACGTGCCTGTGTGCGTGGCGCGGAGCGTACGGCGCCGCCGGCGGCCCGGGCAGCGTGGCCGCGCGGCGTGGCGGGCGCGCCTGCGCCAACCCCGCACTCGGCAATTGTACTACGGTGATAACGGGATGTGAAAGGGGCGTGGGGACTGCCACGGCTGAATGTTTGTGGTTGGTGTTTCGAAGTGGGAATTGCAAAGTCGGAGAGACATGTGACGGATAATAAATTGGGTTGTTGGATAGTATTTTGTATGGACTCGGTACACTGAATTCGATGAAATTCTCTTTCTTGGCGTGAGTATTTTTGCCAGTGTTAAGAGTATTTATAACTCGACTCCTCGACGGATGTACTTGGTAATACGTTGCTATATTTTTTATGTTTTTTTAATTTGTAAGTATAATATTCAAGCAATTTTTTCTGCTGCAATTAGGAAAGGATGGCTACGAAGTACCTTATCTATATTCTAATTTCAAATGCGCGCAGGCATAAATTGAAAGAAAACTATGCAGCCTCGTGCCATGTGAGAGGTGTCTATAGTTTGTTAGATACCCAGGAATACTCGAGGCGGAATACAAAAACAACGAAACATGGATTTTGCCTGATCAATTGGATTTTGACTAATGTAATTTTTTGTTTGTGCTATTCCATCTATTCTGAAGACCTAATTCTCAGGCAAACTGCGTCACTGCTTACGATACAGCTAACATCACGCTACAGCAAGGCTTCAAGGAAGAGACTTCCCGCTATTAAATATTTGCAATTCATGGTTGCGTTACTGAAACGTTATTGATATTATTGGCACGTAAAGAACTGTAGTACCTCATTTCCACCATTGTACTCTATCTTTCGTGGTGTACGACAAGACAGTTTTTGTTAAAATATTTATTTTATTGCACTGTTATACCCAAGTATGTTACCTGTTCGTCAGTGTGCGCGTTACTTTTTGGAAATACTTTTTCTGTGGTTTTGTTCATTTTTGCTACTGCCCGCCATGAATAGCAGTTATTTTATCACATGCTTTTGCAAATTACTAGCCACTTTTTCGATTTCTAATTTCGAGAATGCATATGAATTCATTTGCATGTATTGGTTTGCGTGGGGTTTAGCAATGCATCTTCAACGTGACAGCGCCGCCGCAGTCGATGTGCTCTGTTGGAATGACGCGTTGCCAACAGATCATCTCGCGACGCCGCTTTTCAACGGTTCCGCACGACTGCTCCCCTAGCAGGAAGGTTTTTTTCCGCTAAATAACGTAATTGTTGTTGAACTTTAAACAGCGTTCTGACCTGCGAACGGTCGGGGAAATAATCACAGGGTGCTATTGTGTAATTTAAGGGAATATCGCGGTGCTAAGTCGCAAGACGGGGGTCGGCGGCCTAGTTCGCCGGGCAGGCCGGCGCCGTCGTTTCCCTGGCCCTCGGCCCCCGCTCGTTCCGAACCATCTCTATCGTGGAATACGTCCATTTCAATTTCCCTCGTTTTCGTTACGGCCCTTAATTTCACAGATTAGACGAAGGTTTACTGCGCCTCTTCAGGCAGAGGCCAGGGGCCCGTGTAAAAGAGGGTCGTTTTTCAATTTTGTGACATTTAGTGAAGTTTTCAATGGCCCATTAATACTGCCAATGGCGCCGAAAGAATACGAGAAACAATCGCCTTCTGGGTGGGTTATCGGGGCGGGAGAGGGGCGCGGCATCGGTGGCGGCGGCGGCGGCAGGTGCATGGGGAGGGGCTGGGCGGCGGCCATCTTTGAAGAGGCGTTTTCGCGCGTCCATGGCCGCCCCCGCCCGCGCGGCTGCCGCTCGCCTCGCCTCGCCTCGCCACGCCGCGCCGCGCCACGCCCCCGCGGGGCCTCTTTCGGGGGCAGTGCATGTCGAACCCGGCCGGTCACCGGCCGGACCGCCGCGCTCTGCACGCCATTTCTTGAGGTGGCCTGGCGCCCTCACTACTCCCACTACGCCCTCAGATGTTGGAGGCTGTCCGCCAGTCTGGGTGTTTCGCGTTGTCGCTTGTACTCTTTGAACAAAGTGTGTAAATATTTGTGTTTCAGCATTTTTCTTCTTATTCTTGATGTTCTTCCCCGTGGACTTCTTGGTTGCTTTCTTTTTTGCCTTTTTCATGCATCTATGTTGTCGGTTACCAAATGCGGTTAATTGTAAGTGAATTATCATCGAAGTGAAATAAGATAATGTGGTGATTTGTAAATTTTCATAATGCTGCTTTTGTCTGTATTGTAACCCTTCGCATTGCAGTATCTCAGAGTTCAGATACAACAGCATTGGAATCTGTAATTAAATAAACGAAACAGTCTTTCGAGTTTCACAACTTTGGGATTTCGAACCACAAAAATTTAATTTGAAGATATTGGATTCACGTACATATAATTCGTTGCATGTTTAAAACTCGACCCTTCATGACTTTTCGTTCTATTCATGATATACATGTATTAAAGGTGGATAAATTTGTGTGTTCAATTATCAGCGCGAGTTGCTAGATGGCCTGTAAAATGCTACAAAAACAAATTGAATCTGCACATTACTGTTGGTAAATGTGTTTTCAATAATCAAATTCATAATATTGAAAAGCAAAGTAATTATAGTACTTTCCTTAGACGAAGCCATTGAAATTCTTTACTAGAGTTAGTGTAATGTGTGAATTAATTCAAAGTACCCTACATAACTTACTTATTGCATATATTACCTTTAAGAATAATGCGCAATGTGTCGATTTATGATAGTTCGCTTTAATACATAAAACAAGCTATTTCATGAGCTAACGATAATCCAGGTAAATCGCTTTAACGAGAGATAAGCTGCATTTCGTGATCAATTTTCGATCGAAGCTAATATGCACAGTGTATATAACCGCATGTTTGGCGTTTTCATGCCCACATGATGGTGACGTAGTTTGTTTTGACTTCTATCACGCCTTTAAGTCTCAACAGTGGTATTTAATTTCCTTATGCGCACTTTATTCTTTCGTCGGAATCACTCTTGATACGTGGTGATCTTTAATTCCTTGGGTATCGCTGTAGCGCAGTATTATCCCCACGTACTTGTTTTGCGTGTTCCATTCCATCATTAGCGCTCACCTCCCCGCCATCGCTCGCCCATGACTTCTTTTCACGGTCGTTCTTTCACCTCGCCGGCTCTTCGCCGGTCGCTGTCCGCCCCGCCGCGCTGCGCGCGCCGCGCCGCTACCGTCTCAAATCTCTCTCTCTCTCTCTCTCTCTGTCCGCGCCGTCTATCGGTGTGTTGACGGATCGCTTTCCGTCTCGTCGCGCGCCAGCGCCCGCCGCTTCTCCCGCGCTTTTTCGCTCGCGCGAGCACGCGCTCGGCGCGCGTGGCCTCCAGGATGTGGCCGTACGTTGGCCTCTTGACGTCAACGCGGCGGAACGGGCGGCCGGCCGCGCGGGGCCGGGCTGGGACTGGACCCGCGCGGGAGGGGCGGCGGCGGTGGGGGGGTCGACTGCACTACGCGAACAAAAGAAAGAAGGAAGGAGGAGGAGGAACAAAAAAAGTTTGAGGCGTTTTTAAATACCTGTGCGGGCGACCGCTTGCACACGCCGCCGCCGCTGTCGTCCCGATGGGCGTGATGGGCGACCGAGCCCGTGGGAAGGAATGCGCGTGTGAGGCAGCGTTGAGTATTGACGTAAGGATCTTCCACATTAGCAGTTTGCCGGTGCACAAGAGCTGTGTGGGCTGGCTTTTATTTTCATTTGCACTTGTTAATGACGGACATTCACTGCTTAATTTTGCGACGAGCAATGGCGGAAGCGATGCGCTTTTGGCTGCGACCACGTCGCTCTTGGCAGAAACGTAGCTGTGTGGATCGTCTTGATCCCACCTGCGCATTCCAGCTGTCCAGAGCACACTTTGCCTGTGATAAGAGAGAATGGAATTGGCACTTCTCAAAAGCATCTACTGAATTACAGCCACATAATGAGCATTTCGCAAATATTTTGTCTTTCTTATTGTGAATGTGCGATTTTCAATTCAAAATATAATCGCTTAAACATTGACGTATAATGTTGTACATTAATATATCTCATTCCAATCGTTGATGTTACATACTTTCTTCACGTGTGTTCATTTGTGCATTCACTGTCGATATTTTCGGCACGAGTTGCAAAGAAGCCCCCCCTCTGTTTAAGTCGGAATTAAATGTTGTGTAAGCAAACGCTTCGTTCTTGATAATTTTCGCATCTTCGCAACGTCTTGAGAGGGAGGAGGGAGGGCCACGATTTACCTTTTTGTCTTCACCTCGCTGTGGCGCCACCTCGAAATTTCTTAAGCGGCCACTCGCCCGGCGTCGGCGGCGGCGGCGACCGTAGACGCTCGCGCGCGGCGGCAGGGCGCGGGCCGCGCTCAAAGGGCCCTCTTCTCCTCTCCGCGGTGAAGAGCGCGCCAGACGACGACGCTCGAGTAGGCAGCTCGCCGCTCCCAGCAGCCGTCTGCGCCGCCGCCGCTCACCGTGCCCGTCTCCATCGACGCCACCGCCATCACCGTGCTACCGTCGTCGTGCCGTTGCAGTGGCTGTTCTCTCGATTCGTTTTGAGATTCGTGTCTGCGGCGTGCGTAGTTGTAATCAAAACATCAAAGCGCTTCCTCACGTGTTACCGTCGCCACTCACGCCGTACAAGGAATCGCCAACCCATGGCACCGGCGCCCTTAGCTCCGCTATACCATGGCTCCACCTCCCATGGCACCGCCACCTATAGCACCACCATCCATTGCACCACCGTCCTTGACACCGCTATCCAAGGTTTCGGCACCTCCACCCATGGCACCGCCACCTACGGTACTGCCAATTCAGTCTACACCAACCACGCTGTGTTTTCTCCATCCGGTGATGTCAAAGTCCAGTTCATCTTTTCCCTTTCACCGTGTACTGCAATGCATTATCATTATCTTTATCATTGCTTATTCGCCATTATTGCCATACACTACACGTTTTACCATCTTGTAAATATGTCGGTGTCTACCGCCACCTCGTCTATTCTCCACAGCTAACATACTGCAATTCCACCTTTGCTTACCAACACCAACATAGCCGCTTCCATTGCCCCTCCAACATTAACCGTTTCGCCACCTTCTTGTCCAAGAGCTCATCTTGTTGCCCGCAAACCTCTCATCTCCGCGTCGACTTCGCTGCCGTCTCCGCCGCCGCCGCCGTTGCAAGACGGCGGCGCCAGGGGCGGCGGCTTCTCGCTTCTTGGGAAGCATCTCGTCCGAGCGTTTAGCGCTTTTTCCGAGAACCCGCTGCGGTTTTTGCGGTACTGTTGCTCGATTCATACGGAACTCGCCCCAGAAATGTTGGCACAGCGCGGGCTGGCGGCGGCGGCGAATGCTCGTTTAGCTAGCCCTCCGCCCTCCGTCCCCCCGTCTCTTCCGCCACCTTCCTGTAGGGGGAATGCAATTAGCTGTTCCTCTGCGGAATTTTAATACCGTGCAACCGCGGTACCTCCGGCACCGCACCGTGGGTGTATTTTTTCTCTCTTTTTTTTCGCTGGCGAAAGTGGACAGAGGACTCAAGAGACAATCCCGAGATGCGCTCCTCCCCCGCGTCGACAAATTTACATTTGCAAATCTTTTTCTCTCTTC